>JAKKPZ010000017.1:0-600000 GCA_022814885.1 Ditylenchus destructor | reverse complement strand
CTTTGTATTAATATTGTATGGTGTAAGATTGCTAATTGGTAGGCTTATTTTTTGTGTTCATTTTTTGGTCTCACTGGTAAATTCTCCGTTGCTGGCTACGCTCGAAATCTTTAAGCTAGCCTCAGAATTGAGGGGATTGACGATATAATTGTTTCTGGAAACATGTCGTCAATCGCTCATAATGGCGAAAAACATTGATGAAATGTTTCCAGAAACATGTCCGGAAACATTTAATATTTAAATTTTATTGATAACTGCCATTTTCATCAATCTCTATTGTGAGAGCATTGATGAAAATGCGTTTTCTGGAAAACGAATTTTCTCCAGTAATTTCATCAATCGTTTTATTGTGAGCACGTTTGATGAAAACGCATTTTCTTCAGAAAAAATTGTTTCCAGAAACATTTTCATCAATCTCTATTGTGAGGCTAGCTTAACACTTTCTGGTGGACAAGTCCGTTATATGGAACTAACCAAAATGTTTCTTCTAAACAAATTATATCACATTTTAGCCATCATCCAATTTTTACAACAATTCTTTTCCTCAATACTAATCGATTCATCTTTTCCACAATATTAATCCATTAATGATGAAGATAACACGAGAAAACTTACAATTTGTGCATTCTTTCTTGATTTTTGGACGATTTTTCCGGTCACACAACGAGAAATCAGCCTCCGTCTCATTTGTATAAAGGCATTTAACTTGTCGTCTTTGGAGAGCGGTTGTGTGTCGCACCTAAATTTTTCAAAGCTGTGTGGAATTTGTACATTTTAAATTTATCTTACGCATCGCGACTCAGAACATGAAGACCACTCAGAGGCCTCCCAACTTGGGCATCTTGGGTCGTGGCAGGGGCGAGTGGATGGCGGACGAGACACTCCAAAACCCTCACAGATGTCGTCGTCCACATAGGCAGACACACTCTCTACGTGGATTTGGCACTTGAGCATGCGAACCTGCAAGGCATTGTGGTATAAAATGATGGCATAAATTAGCTGAAATCAAATTTCGACGCAATTTATTTTTGGTTCACGCAGAAGTAATTCGACAAATTTTTATCACAAAATTGGGATTTATTTTCTTGATAAATACATCCAATATTTTACCGAATTGTGCTCAAATATAAATACTACCTGAGCTCCATCGGGTCTACCGCAGTCTACTTGAGAACACTGCGACCATTCTCCGGACACGTAATCCACCTTTATTTGTGTTGGATCAGTGACAGAACCTAGCTTTTCATAAACTCGGTATTCACCCAGCCGATACAAACTGGTTCGGATTTTCTGGAAAATGAATATTTAGTACCAATCATAACATTTAACAAACCTGGAGAATCTCCTTTTCGACTTTCACTTTGCTTTGGGACCTGTTTTCAGTCACATCTGCATCTTGTTGCCTCATTTTTGGTTTAGTCTCGTTGGAGACAACAGAGGCCTAAATAAGTGGTTGATATTTAAGGAATTTGATATATTATTTGCTTTCTAGTTTACACCAACCTTTTGGGACGATTCTCTATGCTTGAATCGCAGCGTGACATTGCCTTGCACGCCATTTGCGAAACATGCATATAATCCAGCGTCCTCCATTCTTGCGTGAAATATTCGCAATGCACCGTTTGACGACACTTTTGTGTGTGCTAAAAAAACCAATGAAATAGGGCTTAGCGAATTAAGGTTTCGAAAGTTACTCACCTTCGTGTGAAATATTTTTTACTTTATCAATGAGAATAAGTTTGACTTTTTCGAAATTTTTATGTGTACCGGTAAATTGAATTTAACGAGAATCGAAAATATGAATCGTAAAAGTGAGTGAACAAATTAAACATCGCATACAATTTGACATTAACTCTCGTAATTCTTGCGCAAAAGTTAAATTTCGGACTATGGTCGATATCTCTTCCTACTTTTGATTTCACGATACAAAAAGATAAAACCTTTATAAAACTGTACTCATGAAAATATTAGCACAGTACATTAAAGTTTTATAATGCTATTAAAGCGTTACCGTTATTGACAATTTTATTTCCATCTTTAGTCCAATAAATTCGTTGTCGGTTAAAATTCCGGACCGGACACTTCACCTTTATCGAAGTTCCTAAAACATTAGATGAAACAAGAAATAAAAGTACTATGTTTACCTTCGTATAAGTTGGCATATCCGCCCACATTCAGAGTCAGTTTTCTGTGATTCGGATGACTTTGATCGTAATATTCGGCTTTAGCAGAATCCTCGGTTTCTTTCATCGCTTCATCTGATCCACTATCGTAATCGTTTTCTGATGGACGATTTTGGACTAGCGCTAATGGAGAGGGAGCTCTATAATGGGCAGCTGGCGTTTCCTCGCAAGGCCCTAAAAGATAAACAATAAATTTCGTAATATTTATCTGAACGAAACTAAGCTATATTTTCATGAACTCAAGTTTGGGATTGGTTTTGCAGTAAATTTATTTTAGGTCCATTTTAGACGCTATTATTCATGGTTTTGTATAATCAGTACCCATGTTGCATAGTTGAACAGTTGGTGGACGTTCTGAGCCAGCGCACGGTTCAGCTGAGTTAAATACCTTGGTATTGCCGAACGGATCTCGTTGTTCGCATTGCACCGATCGACGCTGTTCGCCATCTCCACAGCTCGCAGAACAGAGGCTCCAAGCGCCGGCCTAAATTTGGAGACGTGGAGTGGAATATCACTTATTATTATAAATATCAGGTGTATACCTTCCAGCCGGCAGGACAATTTTCAACGCCGCATGGTTCCTTAAATCAAAAGAAACGTTATATTAAATTAGGCAAATGAAGCAAATATTTTAGAGGTAGTTAGAAATTGGTGGGACTACGATTTTCTGTGAACGTGGGTGAGACCGGAAATGTTTAAATTAGGCATTACTGACAAAATTTGAAAAATCATTAAAATCTTCCAAGCGCGAATCATCGAGAGCCCCAGCTCATATTAAATTTCAAAGTTACAATCATGTACAGTTATTTATCATTAACTATCACACGTTACCTGATCATTTGGTTTAGGTAATGGACATTGTTCATCCGGCAGTATCAAAGTTGATTCCGCACCGGCAATGCGAGACACTTTTCGAATACAACGAACCCGGCGAGTGCGGATGCCGCCATTGCAAGAATGGGAGCATAGACTGAACTCCGTTACCTTAAGTTTGTCTTTTATGGGATCAAATGATGAGAAGCGAAAATTACCTCCCATTCTGGTGGACAAGCCTGTTTATTGCATGATCGAGTCAGGTCAATGGGGCGTTTTGCGGAATCACAATTCGACCAAGAAACACTTTGTTTGCGATTCAAATCCACGCATTTCAAAGTAGATTTTTGTTTGCCTAAAATTTGCAAGAGAAATACAGATTGAAATAATCCAACCGAAAACAAAAATGCATCAGTTTCTCTAAATCAGTTTTGCTAGATTAAATGCCATAATTTGCCTAATTCTGATCAAATTTGGAAATGGACGTATGAAAATTCAAAGTTTATCAAATTTTTCGACCAAAAAATTTCAGCTGTTTTCTTGTCGAGCTCACAATTAATTCTTCTCACAATTAATAAATAATTAAGTAATAATCACTTTTCAGTCATTATTACTGTTACATAAGATATTGTGTACTTCTTGGAGCATTATTTGAACTATTCGAATATTTTCGAAACAGAAACATACCTCCAAGACATGAGGCAGAGCAAGGTCCCCATTCACCATACTCCCACCTATACAAACTCTCTTTGCGGTCGTGGGTCGTCACGGTACTAGAGAACTCGGCGAGAGAGTTGGCATTCCGTCTTCTATCGTAACTTCCTTCTTCAGGCACTGTGATGTAAGCAGAACCAGGTGGTGGGAAAGAAGGTCCCTGTTGAGGTAAACGGCAGGGCGCGAGCTGACACGGTTGGAAAAGTGTAGGCTTCGTCTGGCCTAAAAATTCCTATGTTATTCTCATACATCATTTTTACATTGCTATTTTCGCAATATCGCCTTGGAGATTTTGAGCTAAACAACATAATGGCCTTCACTTCAAGAATTCAGCTCAAATGCTAGATGTTAACAAAGTGTGAATCGCCCACTTTAAGACAATAGATGGGTCTGTGGGCGAAAAAGGTTTGACATTCTATTCAATTCCATAACACATTGAATAATTGCGTGTAGTTTGAATGCAGTTGCATAAAATATCGCAACTTCAACAAACAATTGGAAAAAACTATAAGCAATATGACGAATAAAAGGGCAAATGGAGAAAATACAACACACCTCGATAGCGTTTGTATTTTTTAAATATCAAATATTTTGCAAAAATGTCTTATTCTACCGCTATAATTCCGAAATACACAATTATGTACCTCATTTTGGGGAGATACTGGGAGTACAAATTTTTTATGTTCAAACTCTCAAGAAAGATAGGCATAGAATTCATAAAAATATGTTTACCGTCGCATTCATAGTCAGGCAGTTTTATCATATCGGCAGTGAGTCCTTGAAAGGCAACGCATTCCACTGAGCGAGATCGAACTCCGGGTCCACAACTGGCGGAACAATCGCCCCAAATACCTGTATGGAACCTGAAATCACGTTTTTTATTTATGAAAAAGTTTCAAAAAACTTGAGACAAGACCATAATAAATTCATGTTATCCCTATGATAATTATGAAAGATAACCTATTTAATGTCTCCTTTGTATATGTTATAACATAAATTGAATCCAGTTCAAATTACATTGGCCGGCCGGCCGGCCTGCCCGGGTACATTAAGATTGTCCGGGCCAGAAAAGGCTATGCCTTGTATCAGGACCAGTGAATTGTCCAACTTGGCACAAATGTTTAAAAAATCGGACTGTGACCGGCCGGTGGAAATAGTTGGAGTGAGTTGAAATTGTAATTCAATTCAATTCAATTCAAACAACACCATATATGAAACATAAAGGGAAAAAATTTTGTTGTCCCGTCAAGCCCCTACCTTGGTCGAGACTTGTCGAAATCGTCACCGTTTTCGTTATTCGGAGAGATATTTGGCATAGTGCCAACATCATTGTCATCTAAACTGACAATCCCCGAAGACTTAATGTCTTCGTTGGTGTATGGCAAGGGTCCGCCGACTGGGTCAAGTTGGTTGTCACCGCTTTGCCAGCCAAAACTAAAGATGTTTCCGTTAGTCACAAATATAGCACATATACGCTATTCCGGGTGAAATTTAAGACTAATTAGTTAAATTTTAAGCAAAACTTGTATATGGTTTCGAATTTCGGCTTTTATATTCCAATTTGATACTTTACGAATTTCAAGCTCATTTGGAATTTGCAATAAAATGATCTCATCTTTGATGTTTGCTGGCTATATCATATTTTGCAAAGGTCATTATGGAATTATTTCATGTGAGCCAAATAATCAGTTCAGAAGGGCCGCTCCTGTTAAACGAACCATGCGATTGTCTCATGTTTAATCCCTTGAGCCCGAGGGCATCCCAAAATGGTCATTTGTCCATTAAAATTTTGAAGGGACTTGTTTTCCCTCGAAATTTCCAACGTCCCTAATTCCATTGCGGCTGTTCGCTAGAAAATGCTCGGGGATTACAGCCGACTATTACAGAATTTAAATTTGGTCAAATTCTCGAAACTGGTAAAAACAAATCAGGAACTTTAGTAAAAAGGTTTCAGCTTAATTTTGATCTTTTAGTTATCTTGCAATAGAATAATTGTTGTTATTCTGATCTTTCTTCCTTAATACCAGTTTCCAAGCATCGCGCATGAATTGTTATGAAAAGTCCCTATAATGGAATAGCATTCGGATTGTGCGCATACGGTATCAGAGCAAGTGGCTGAGGTATCAGATTTAGCAACTGCATTATTTAAAACTTACAAACGGTTCCTGAAAGACTCATCTTCACTAAGGTGGGCATTCAATGACGTAAATATGGAATAAAATAACAAAGTGCGGCAGAAAAACGGCTCTGTTTTAGGCCTTGTCATAGCGACTGGCTTGTCTGGTCAACTGGCAGTACTCATAGTTTTGAAAGATTGTTAGCAGTGACTCATTTAGTTTAAATGACAAATAAGAGAAAACACTTGAAAGGATGTGCACTGCTAAGGAGTCTACTTCAATTTAAGCTGAGAACCGACAATAGGAATCGCCAGCGGACATTGTCCGGCAAAGCTTTCGGTTGTGAGAAATTGATGGACAGGGGCCAGAGGGCGCCAATCTTGGCGGATGTTTGATGAAGATACGGTCCACTTTTTACTGGGAACAAAAGAGGCCGGCGCCGCGATTGAAATTGGAACAAAATGGTGCCGCCAACATGCACCGACCGGGCTCCAAGGCATTTGGCCCCACCCTCAAGGACCACTCCACCCCGTGACATGCATTGTCTATAGGAAAGGAAGAAGAGTGGTTCAAGGAGTGGTAGTTGGGTGGCAGCATGCCAGCTGAGCCCATCAAGACTACAGCGGCACTTTTGTGGAGGCTTTCCAAATCAGTAAGTAATATACAAAACAGAACAGCGATTTGGTGAGTGGAATGAGAAGAAATCCGTTCAAGGCAAATCTTTTGTAACTAGTAATTTATATTGTAGCGGATACGAAAACTGTGTTGCTCAAAGCAACTATTTCACCATCACGGATAGAATCTACAATGCAAAACGTTGGTTTAGCATTTTTCGGCTACAGTTAGAAAGTAAAAAACACTAAATTATCTTTTGCCTTGTATATAGGAGTAGTCACATAGAAAGAGGTTTAATTAAGAGATGCGAAAGAATATGCAGAATATGATCGACCGTTGAGCTATACAAAATTTTAATACGCAAAAATTTGAACGCCTAAAATAAAACGGTGAAAGAAGTTGTATAGATGTTTAGAATTCCCAGTACACAAATTTATCTTCCAGTTTTTGAACTTAGCCAAAGCAAGAGCTAAGTTCATGCGCTGAAACAAACAGGAGCGGCCAAAATTCCCTGGAGGCCAATGCCTTCGTATTAAAATTTCCTTTTGCACTATTTCAGGGTCAAAGGGGGAATAAACCATTGATTCAATGTAACTATTTTGGGAGTTTATATAACTGAACTCCTACACCACATTACTATTATACTATACCGTAAGAACGCATTAAGACAAGTTAAATTTCTTCCTATAAAATTATATAGGAATTTATCTTTTAAATGCAAACTTTCGGTGAATCAACATCTTAAAACAACTCGCTGTAAATTCAGTAAAATTTCTACTTTAATGCACTGCTATTCTTGAATATTTTTCGGAAATTTTGTAGTTTTAAGCACTTACAAATTAACGGAAAACTTACCGATAGTGTGGCGGAGAAGCATTAGACACGGCACTGTTCGATCCTGCGACAAAAATAATGACATCGATTAATATAATCCAGTGTTTACCTTTGGGTGCAGGGCACTTGACGCCTGTATAACAGGGCTGAGACTGTACTGGGCGTTTTTGATCCGAACACATAATATCCTCAGTACGCTCGTTTCCTTGCCGACATTCCACCTAAATTTCATTCAGAATTGTGCAATTTGTATAAACGAATCCAAAACTACATTGCGTTTGCGCAGGCCTTTACCGCAAGTCTCAGAGCATTCGCCCCTAAAATGAATACTGATAGTATGATGATAACAGCATTAGATCCACTGACCAATCGCCGATTTCCCATGCGGGACAAGGAGCGCCGCATTCTCTTTCTGTTATCTGAAGCCAATGAAAATAACAGTAAAAGGTTCGGCATAATTTGATGGATAAATGGTTTTAGCCTGTCGAGAGTCAGAAATTTGTATGGGAATGTATAGGAAAATTGAGCTTATTAAGAATGCAGACTAAAAGATTATGCTTAATAATCATTTTTCTAAAATTCGGTTACCACGACAGAAACATGATGACCGCGCAACTATTCAGTTGCAGGCCGACAAAAGTAATTGAAATGGATAATTTGGTGTCAAAAATAAGTAGTGAAAAAATATTAACCAAAAATTAATAGACTAATTTTCGTTGCAATATTTAGCTAGATTTTTGAACAGAATTTCTTTCAACGTTAGCATTCAAACAATACCGGTTTTTGTTGCTGCCAACAATATTGGTCTGCTACTTTTCTATTTTCGACGGCATCTGCAAGTTTTCCTCCGGAAACGGAACTGTTACTGTATGCAGGGGTTTCCACAGAGTGCGTTTCCACGCAAAACACTTGTCGGTATTGTTGACCACTGCCGCAAGTCGCAGAGCAATCTGTCCAACTCCCTGTTAACCATCTAAAATCATATTCTAAAAAATGCTAGTGTACAAAATGAACCGAACAAAAGCACAGCAAGCAAATTTTATACAAACATTCCTTCAAACCAAAAGCACTGCACACGCAAAATACCTCCGCGAAGCGTAAAATGCGATATACCTGCAGCTAAACAAGCAAATAGTTGTACATTTTATTGATAAAGCGGTAAGTTGGAGCACTGGGATGATGTAACTTTTAGCAAAGGTCATAAAAATAAAAAAGCATTATAATTGCTTTTGCAATTATAATAATCTCGTTAGGGGAAAAATAACCAAAAGAGTTAGCATGTTATTTTATATTGCCAAAAGCAACTCTTTCCAACACCGATAAAGCCGCAAAGTCTGAAGCAGCAATTTTTACAAGCAACAGTGAATCGCCTCTAAACTTACATATAGTCTAGCCCAAAAGTGGGACTGAATAATAAAAATAAGTAGTTAGAGTAAAATAGGTAATATATCAAAAATATACTACTTGGCATAGTAATTTGAGACAGGACCGTTATCTTACATTTTGTTAATTGTTTCTGAGACCAAAATTTTGAATGAGTCAAGAAATGTTTTATCTCAATAAATTTTGGTGAAAGGGGCGAAGGAAAGACAAATGACCCCTTGAGAAGATTCGAGGGAACCCAAAAGGGCATCTAATCCAACGGGGAATTTGTTGGTCAAATATGCTCTCTCTTTGGTAATGAAGCACTTACTTGGCTGGACATACGACATAGGGACAGCGTTTGACTTGAGGCCGAGGGCGTTCTTGATCCGCACACAGTCTTTCAGGTACTACTCGCTCTGTGGCGGTGTTCACGCAAACTGATACTGACACACGGACACCTCAAGTGGATTATTTTATTTACTGAAATTTTTGGAATTCCCCAACGTTCAGGCATATTTTTGCTAATTTAATCGATGGAATAGTGTAAGACCAAAAGATTCCCAGAAATCCCAAAGTGAAAGGAATATATTTCTCACTATTCGGTCCGCAAGTTTTATCACATGGAGTAAATTGAAGCGTATCCTTCCACCGAAATATTTTCTTCGCACAACTGCTGCCATCCCCTCCACATCTGCCGCACTCGTCGGTCCGTGCGACTGAGCCAATGATTCGGTCACAGCCAATGGGCTAAATTTTTATTAAAAGTAAATTAATTTTATTTACAACATAGAATACCTGGCATTTGCCTGCTTGACATGCACTATGTCGGGAATCGCTGCGTTTGCATTTCGCGCCATCTTTGAGCGAAATACCGAAGTGTTTGATTTTCCCTGTTTGTTCTGACCGGCAGCTTAGAGAACACTGAAATTTATTTCGCATTCTCTCATTTATTCAATAAATGGCTTGTATGAAGTTTACTCCCTACGTATCCTGTATATATCAAACGAAGGTACAGTCAACCCTCTATAACGCGTGCGCCTCGGGACCGGGACCAGAGGCGCACGTTATAGAGGGACGCGCGTTATGGGGGTTGGTCATTTCTGAAGGCAAAAGTGGCCTAAAAATGCCATTTTTTCTGTTTTTATGCTATTTTTGGCATGTTTATATGCTTTTGTAATATAGTTACACTATTTTACCTTAATTTTAACTATTTTAACTAGTTTTACCTAAATTTACCTTATTTGGGCAAATTTTGATCATATTTCCGTTTGAATTCACAAATTTCGCGCCTGGCGTGAAAAATCGTATTCAAATTTCGAAATTTTATTCTTGCTGAAAAGTTAAAAAAAACTGGAAAAATGGCCAAATTTTGGATAAAGAAGTTGAAAATTTCAAATCCGCGCCATAAATTTCAACTTTTCGATGCCAAAATTTCGAAAATTTCCCAAAATTTTCGAAATTTTTTAACCCTTCATTGCCGGAGCCATAGACAACGGGGGGAATCCTAAGGGGGGAATCAAGGCAAATTTTTCGCGCGCCGCCTCCGGCGGCGCGCGCGTTATCGAGGGTTTCGCGCGTGTTATGGAGGGAGGTTTAATGGGAAAATCGTCGGGACCGGCCACATACGCGCGCGTTATCGAGGGACGCGCGTTACAGAGGGTTGACTGTATATAATTTCTTTAAACTGGATGATTAAACTAAAATTTGGAGATTTAAAAGTCTTTCAACTTTTTCATTTTTTATTAATAGTAATATTACATTGTTAATGGCAGTGACAGGCGTCCATTTGTCAGGTAAAAACCCGAAAGGTGGCCTATTTCTGAGGGCACATTCAATTTGAGCATCGCTTTGGTGAACTCGGTCATTTGGACATGGCTTAAATAAGTAAAAATAAATACTCTCATGATTACGGAAAATCAATGGAGCACCTTATCGGGACACAGCCTGTGCCGGCTTGGAGGGCCTAAATATTAGTCTTTATATAATTAAATATAGCTTCAATCACGGTATTACCTGAGCAATACATGTCAAGGCACCTTCTCAATTGAAATTGGATTCCATCTTCTCCGCACTAAAATTTACTGTTAATCTAAATTTGTGACTAATTTCTCCTTTCTGCATACGAATCTTTTGGTTTTAATTTCTGTTAGACTTCGAGGACCCAAAATCCTATGGGGAGTAGCAAAGCCTGAGTTTTTGCAAAAGTCTCCTATTTTTTTATAACACTAATCCGAAAAATGGGAAGTAATTCAAATGGCAGTTTAAATTGTCAGTCGCGTACTTATTTAAAACAAAAACTTGCACTCTTCGAACAAGAACTCCACTCAGACCACTTCGCCCAGCCCAACGAGTAATAACTGGAGGGGATGTCTTCCACAACAGATTGTATAAGATCAGTTTCTTTGCGCATCCGATGTCTAGCTCCCGCTGAATGTTTTCTACCCTCTGGCTTGTCCCGAAAACTCACCGACACGACTTCCTGAAGCCATTGAAATTATATGGAAAATAATTTTCACAAATTATTATTACCTGGGATAAAATGTCCACGGCGAGAATGAACAGAAATATCAAACTGCCCACATTCTTGCATGTGAATAAGTGAAAATTTGCGATGATATTGTTGCTAAGTTTCATCTTTGCGGCCAATCCAGCACTTCATTATAATGCAATGGCAGTATTACAAATAACCGTTTCAAAGGTGGTCATGAAATAAATGAGAAAAATTAATGCTTATTTTTCGTGGAATCTAAAGTTTTATATAGGTAAAACTTATTTTTACTAGCGGAACATTCGATTAGTAAAAATATTGCACTACAATATATGCCAAATGCATAGCAGAAATATAAATAGTAACGGTTTCAATAAATGAAATGATCGAATTTCGGGCAAAATACCTATAGGTTCAAATTTTTGAGCAATTTTTTTGGTGTGCGAAAATATTTTGAAAAATGCGAATAAAATAGGAAAAAATGTTCCAAACTAATGTCAGTCTTTGGACTCTGCACATAACTTATTTAAGAGCCCCTTCTCAGGTATATAACACTGGCGCCAAAAATTAACTCGAAAGCAAACTGTCAAAAGTAATCCGTTACTATATACCTTATAATACGACGCATTTTTTAGGCAAGAATAATTAACGTCTCAAGACTGTGCCGAACTTGTTGGCACTCGTTCATTTTCTCCATTCTTCTCTTACTTCACTAGTTTTAAACAATGGGAGAGCCGGAGGTGAAAGTGCGAATCATCGCCTGAAGGGACACAAAACAAGCAAAGGTCCATTGGAGGGACATTCATGGGTCCACTCGGTGGATGGAGAGCTCAGACGGGAGTAAAGTGTCGCGCCTTTAGCTTGATATTGTTATACTATTACTTTTTCATGTCTCGATAAAATGCATGAAAGTTGCAAATATATGATTGGTAATGATGGATTGAAACAATTTACCTTTACGAACCACACAAGAAATAATATTTATGGTTCGCGCAGCCGTTAAGTTCTCGATTTCTTTCGACAATCTTTGTCTTTTATGGCAAGGCACCCAGGCAAATATGAAATGAAAGAGGAAGCCGTATAAATAGTAAATGAGATCAAACAAGCCAACTCCGCACTCATCAAGATAAAAATGGTTTTTTATCCCAGAAGAAGCCAGATAATAATAAACTCATCTGTACCAATCTTGGCGGACAAAATGCGAGTAAACAACTCCCCTGGGGGTTTCACAAGCCCTTTGAGGAAGAACACGGCGAAGAATTCCCGAACATCTTTTTTTTCGGCGAGGTTTGCCGTGCTTGTTGACTCGTGGTTGGACCCGAGGCCGGATGCCGATAATTCACTTTTACACATCCACCGACACTGGTCTCTCGGCACTCTAAAACGGGCGGAATTGAGGAATGCTCGGCCCATCACGACCATTTGATGTTCTATTCTTCCGCCTTGCATCCGCAATTCTCTGGTGGCCTTCCGATAAAATATCTCCTTCGAAGGCCAAAAATCCCGATGTAAATCGCGGCCGTCGGCTTTTGGCCCACCTAGGAATCTCGAGCCTTGGCCCTTTCTATGAATCCAGGCATTTTTCGGCTTTTTAAATGCCGCCTTTTATTTTATTTGTAATGGACGCCAAATTATATATCGCATCATAAGGTTTGCGGGCATTGGTTTTTATTGTTTTTTGGTTGCTAAAAACGAAAACCATTTTATATAATGGCGATAGTGTTTTGAAGGTGTTTAGTGCAAAGAGCAAACAAAAGCCCTTGACACCTCAATTAGTGGATTCCGATAAACACGCATGATTAATCTCGAATGGTTTATGACTGAAAGTGCATTAGACAGTTGCCACTCTAAGAACTTTCCCATCGCACAGAAAATAATTGCGCTGACGATGTGTTAATTTTCGTGCTTGACAGAATAAGTTGTTATCAGTTATTATAAGGACATTTAAGTTCTTGGCTCATCTCTTCGACAACGACGCATTCGACCATTTGGGGATACTAAGAAACAAATTCTAAAAACCAAAAGTGGTGTGGCACTTCCTTCTGGTAATAAATTTAAAATCTTTCACGGAAACCGTTTTATCAGATTAAACTCTTAAAATGAGGCTGTTGGGCTCAATTTAATTTAAACATTTTCAGTTTTAAGTGAAATTATCTTCGACATATTCAAAATAATTTTCTGTAGTGAAATATTAAATCATTCGAAAACAGTTATAATTTCTTTATATGACACATTTCTTACAAATTACATCATCAATATTTTAATTGTCATACTTTTGTTTGCTGAGAGCTCTTTGTAAACGCATTTTTCGAGAATAACCAACTCTTATTTAAAATGCTTTGCGAAGTATTGCTCGAAGATTGAGCCGGATGAATGCGATAGTCGGCATGTCGCTGAGTTGTCCCACTGATGCTCGGAACTGACGGTTCATTGTGCAACAGTTGATTTCTGTGATATGATGGCCATTTAGGGTGAAGTTTGAACATTTCTCGAAGGCTCTGAAAAATTATTCTAGTAAAATCTAATACATAAATGACATGAAGATCGAGTTTTTGGTTTTTCAAATACCCCTTATAATTAGAATTTTGTCAAAAACAACAAAAAGGTAGAATAAACTTTAAAAAACTAGACTCCTGCAAAAATAATTCTATGAAAGTTCTATGGTATCCATGAAGATAGCGACCTTGCTCGAACATTTATGAATATTGTGAACGTTCCAAAATGTTGTAGAATAAATCTTGTTCCGGGGCAGCTTTCTCATGAGCAAAATTTTTGCTTATTCATTGAGATCCTTTAATAACACTGGATGTAGAAAAAATTTTTCTTACGATATCAGCTCTCTTGTAAATGATTGCGCGATATATAACCAGCCCTGGCAGCCAAAGCAATGGAAGCAAAGAAATAATCCATCCAAAAGCGATTGACCATCGAGGCAAAACATAGAGTCGATTTCCCTTGCCATAGGTGAGATCGTATGTGATTTGGGTCATAAAACTGAACGCAAAAATCACCTGTAAATGACGCAAGTTGTAATGCGTTAAATCGAAAACGTTAATTTACAGTCATTTGAAGTGGGCACAAAAATCGCCATACAAACGAGATGTACTTTCCACTGGGTCCAAAAATCCTTGCTAATTTCGTTGTTGGTGAACCGAACATTGTTCTAAGATCGTCGAGATAGTTCTGATACCCTCAAATGGTACATATGAATGGCAATAAATGTCACTTTGTCTTTGCTTTATCATTCACTTAACATGAAAAGCGATAAAAACACTTTACTTAAAAGAGTTCTTTAAAGTCCGTTAAAAGTGTGTATTGGCTTAAGTTCCATGGAACTCGATTTAGAACTGATTGGAATTCCTAAGACGTTGGCCACTAGAATGCAACAATATGCAAAAGTACAAAACACATACCGTAAATGTAACAAATCAATATTACTTCTAAAGTATTTTTAATTAACTAGCAAAATTACATGCCAATATTTACCCAAAAACAGTGCCAAAGTCAAGGCGAATGATGAGCCGTAATCATTGAAAATGTTGAAGTAATATATGCCAGACTAAGAATGCATTTGACAGAATAAATTTTGTATTTTGACAGAATCATTTGCAACTTTGCTTACCCTCGTACATAGGACCAATCCGCAACAAAACAGACAAGTGCAAACGCCGAACACTGTCGCAACCTTAATAGTAACAGAAAATGCACTATTATTTTCGTCTAAAACACGTTGGTTTCAACCTTAAAAACAGGCTGGAAACAAGGAAGGTGTTTTGGAAATAGAAGTTAGCAAAAATTGATAACGTCAACGATACCATTTTTAGTTAAGATCGCCAGTTTGAAACTCTTCAGTTCCACCATACTTTATACTTTTCCGCTACTTTGCTTATAACTCTTATCTTATTTGCTACTTGCGACCTGACTATGATCTAGAAATAATCGCAGGTAATTAAAGAGTGACCTTATTTCGCCTAAGAGCAGGAAACTGGTCCGCCAGAGCAGTGCAAATTGCTTCGGCAAAGCCAAATTGGGTGCTCACCCCCAACGTCCAAATCATAACAAAGAAAAGCAGCGCCCAAAACCATGTGAACGGCATTCGAGCTAAAGCTTCAGGATATGCCACGAATGCCAATCCAGTACCTAAGGAAAGATACTCAGAACGCTTGAAATTGAGGAAAGCCAATGAATATCTTGAAGTTTACCGCTTTGCACGACTTGATCGATTGGAACATTCAACTTCTTGGCCATAAATCCAAGCACGGAAAATACGGCCGTGCCACCAAATATTGACATGACAGCATCCGCTATTGTAATCAAAGCAGCATCCTGCAGTTATTTTTATAGTAAAGACAAAGTGAATATTTTCAAGCTCACTCTGTAGCAGTTGTGCTCTCGAGGATTATAACTGGCGAGACTCTGAAAAACAGATGTACTAAAACATTCTGTGCTGGGATTTCCTAGCATGAAAACTTACAAAAACTTACTTACTCCTAACCAAGAAATTAGTCAAAAACAAAATTGGATTTTTAAGAGCCACATTTTTGGGATTTTCAGAATCGAATAAGCTTAATTTATTTAACATGTTGAAAATTAACGAAAATGGAAACTTTTTAGTTTAGTAGCAATATATCACAAATTTTTCAAAGTTGCTTTTTTAGCATGCATTATCGCTGTTTTAATAGACAAACTACGATATTTACCAATATTCCACCGAATCCAATTGACAAACTATAGGATACATGAGTTGCCGCTGCTCGCCATGACTAAATATGCGATATGGAAGATTAATGATTTGTTTGTAAAACTTACCGCCAAATCCCAAAGCGTGCTGAAGTCTGGTTTCAATAAGTAAAAGTTCATACCCTCGATTGCGCCATCGAGCGTCACACTCCGCACAAATAAAATTGCAATTATAATATAAGGGGCTGTGGCAGTGAAATAAGCCACTTTTCCTATCCATTTTACACCGCGGAATAATACCTGAAAGCAGTTTGGAAAAGATTTAAGAAAAATAAACATTTTCCATTACCAACGCGGTGATTACCCAAGCCAAGAAATATGTGAGCAAAAGTTTGGGGTTCAGTCCTCCAAAGGAGTCAATCGTTGGCGACCGCTCCAAAACATAATTCCTAAGATCATAATGTGAAAATACGTATAAGGAAATTTTAAACCCGCTTTAAAAACGAGTATACTTTCAAAAAAAGTACCCGATTGTCAACTTTCGGGTCCTTTCTTATCATAACTATATAATCTATTGATTCTATACTAGCATCGACTTTCAATTCTATTTTCAATGCATGTGAGATACAGTATCATTGAGCCACTCATATGAGTCTAGATTGAAGTTTAGCCACTCACTCGAAAAATTCTTCAGAAGGGCTCGTGGCACTTTTCACTCCAAAAATGCTGCTTCGAGCACTTAGCACATCTTTTTCCGATGAAAGATGGCAAGATCCGTTGAAATAGAATGCTGGCAAATTTTCGCCTGGACTTATTGCAAAGTTTGCACCAGGCAGCAATTCCTGACTACACCGCTCGTCTTCCAAACTTGAAGTACAATCTAAAGCTTTTTGTTTCACAGAAGTAATATATGTAAAGATAAAAATTTTGTGAATATCATTCCAAAATACTTACAAATTGTGTTAAAGTCGTTCTCGCAAGACGACCACTGGTAGGACTGACCGGTTACAATTTTGTATATATAAATGATTGCCCAACCAACGATCATGTTGTAGTAGAGGCTCACCATCAAAGCCATATTTACCATGATCCAACCAATACCTGCAATTAAGAGTGGTATAATTCTTATGCCTCCATTGTATTCATTATATTTAGGTATTGGCTTCTTTAAATTTTTATACAGATGGTTTGATTCACCCTGGTCATGAAGCTTATCGATTTTCCTGCAGATTGATTTTTCTAAATGAAAATGAAGTATAAGTCTCACCACATTCAAATATTTTGATATCGAAAATGTTCTGTTACTACTGTAGTTCCAAAATATTATTTATTAATGAATGAATCAAGTTAAAACATGAAAAGGTATACAAACCTTGCAGGAATGGCCGTATCCGACCGTACGCGACAGCTGGTCCTACCCGCGTGAACTGACCCAAACTTAACTCCAGATAGAGCATAGGAAATCCAATAATGAATGAGCATATGAAATAGGGAATCAAAAATGCACCTGAAAATTTCAAAACAAGTAGCTTTTTAACCTGGATGTTTATTATTCACAAGGCAAGGAAACAGACCACAAGCTGTTATTTATAAGAGTAATGTGGGATAATATCCCGAGGGGAGTGATATGAAAACTGCGAAAACACTGCTAATAATTCACGATTGAAAATGGCAAAATATTGATCTCCAATTATTCTTGACTAAAATCGAAGATGAGCTCTCAAGAGGCGTACTAGAGGTGGAGCATAAACTTGTGTTATAAAAATTACAGACACTATTGAGGATCCTCATCAGAGTTGCACGCAATTGCGGATTGCGGAATTGCGGCAATTTTGGCGTTGCGGACTAGCGGATTGCGGATTGGGCCGTTTTTTGCCTCAATCCGCAATTATTAAGCTTAATTCTCATTAGCTTAATAACTCGTTATGAGTTCTCATGAGGATTCCTCATGAGAACTCATTTTTTACAAACTTCACATACCGCCATTGTGCTCGTACACAAGTGCAGGAAAGCTAAAGTTAAGTTGGTCGGAAGAATGCAGAACTTATAAAATTACCGCCAAATATTTCCGAGTCCTACAGCAAAGGACACACAGGCCATTACGAATTGATTCCCACTGGACCATGTGGCACGATTCACGACTACGGGCTTATCCATGCCCATTGTATCACTTGTATATTGACTTTACTGGAATAATATTTGATTGATTTTCATGCTCCATAAAAAATTTCGATTAAAAACTATGAACATTATTTTCTATTGCTAGATAATTAAAATATAATACAACAATCGAAGCAGAAATAAAAATCATAAATGCGAGAATTATGAATCGATGCCGTTGGAATACGGAAGGATTGTGTGTTTTATGTTTTACTGAAACGTTAATATCGGTGTTCCCGAAATGAGGTTTTTGAATAATTCTCACTCGAAGTCCGATTGATTATTGTAAATTCACAATGCATCGATTATCACTTTAAATAAGCCCTCGGAGTATGTGTTTTTATGTTAGAACATCATGTGCAGATTTTGCATGCCGATCACCAGCATGGGCACAATGACGTTTCGATACAAGAAGTAGTTCGATTTCAAGGGTTCTTCTACCGAAAAGATTTCCTCTCTGAATATCGTTACTTCAGGTTTGTGCAATTGAATAATACCGATGCATTAAGCGGCATAAAAAGACAGAATTCTACTGACGCAGTTGACCCATAAAAGGGTAAACATTGCTATAGCGATAAAAAGTTTTAGTTCAATCTTTTTAGCTTTAGCTCTGAGATTGGTACAATCGGCTTATCGGGGGGGAACGGTTATTGGGGGGGGGAATTTTCATACATTTTTATATAGCAAAAAATCAATAGGGGGACCCTATTGATTTAAATTTATTTTCTCAAATACATTTGTGAAAAAATCAATAGGGTACCCCCTATGAATTTTTTTGAAAAAATTTAGAAAAAAATTTCCAAAAAAAATTTTTTCTTCAAAAAATCCATAGGGGGGACCCCCCCACCCGATAAGCCGATTGTACCCTGAGATTAAGCATAGCATACCAAACACACTTCTGGGTTTGGTAAAAGCAACATATGGACACCATGGACAGAGTTCATCATGAATCCAAATTTACAAACCAACAACAAACGTAATATTACGATGGTCGTCGCTGTATGGGTGCAAGCTGCAATTTTTGCACTTGTGGATGAAAATCCGTAAATAATCCTATTGTGAAAGCAATATATGTTCCCATAGTCTCACGAGATGCGTAATATGTGCAAATCTCGTGACCGTTGGCTACTGTTGAGTGTCCAAAGCATTGACCTTTCACGTGTCTATCAAATGCTCGTTTCATCGCATGCAAATTTAGTGCAAACAGAATGCTGTACAAAGTTACATTAAATCGAACGAATGAAAAAGCGTTTTGTGCAACATTTTTGTTGCAAGTTTTTTTGGGAATTGTTTCGTTTTAATGTTCCAACATCGAAGTTTACAACGAAGAATAAAAGTTAAAAGCTAGCGCAATCTACAGTGTCTTAGCTTTTGAAATACGGGTTGTTTTTTCAACACTTTCATATTATATTCTGGAATATGCTATTAGGACAACCCATTACTTCTGATTATTTAATTGAATAACGTACGACAGTTGTTTCAAGATGTCAAAACAATAAAACTTGTAAAACCTAATAATATTCGTTTTTAAACTCTCTTTATTGAACCAACGAATCCACTATGAAGTGAGTGATCAATAATATGCCGCAGCGAAAATATTCATGATTTAATACAACGGTTAAAAGTTACTCAGCGCAGTATTGAAATAGGCTTATAACAATGTCAATTCATGCCTCTGCACCGTAAACTGGGACATTTGACTTGAATAAGTCATTCATTAGCATTTAGAACTGAAATTATTATTATTTGTATCTTTTGCACCAAATATTCTGTTTCGAATAAGATATGGTTCTATGATCTTTCTGGAAACAAATATTGTAGTCTTATTTCGATGCTGAGCAACTTTAGCCTGGACTGCTGACCAGCTCATACTCACACAAAAGACATTCAATTATTATCACTGACAATAAAAAACAATTAAAATGTGACATCTCATAAAGAAATACAGAAAATAGGAATGGGCTCGAGGTTCCGCAAAGATCACCCAGATAAATGAAACGAAATATATACAACTGAGATTAAATTCGACAATCACAGTATTGATTAGACTATTTTGGCAATTTGCATTTGAATGTTTTCGTGGTGCGGCGTGAAATACGTCTTTATCTAAAATATTTCATTTGAATGAGCTAATAAGGCAAAATGATACCATTTCGAGTGTGATTTCCAAGTACATTTCTGATCCTTTAATGTATTGCTCATAAACGTAACCCGTAAAGTTTGTGTCTGTGAAGGCTTTGGCTGGCTCAATTTGGGTGCCCTCATGCCACTCGTTGAAGCTCGTAATGGACACAATATCTGCCTGAAAATGAATGTATATTAGATTCCTAACAACCAAGATTCTTTCAACAGTGTCGTACAAAATTCTAATATATCGTTTGCGTTTCAGACATACCTTTGCTATATGAGCCATCTTAAAGTGTTCCTTGTAGTAATCGCCATTATTTCTCGCTTTAGCATTAACTCCATTCCACGGCCGCACTCGCGTGTCATTATAGCCAGGTCCCACCTTAATATGTCATATCTCGTATGTATACGAATGTTCATAAAGTAAAGTATACCGAAGGAATGAATAGAAGATTCGACTCTGCACAAAAAGCAGACAGTGCTGGCCAATTTGCCATAGTTGAGCCATGCGAAAATCCTTCAGAAGCAAAATACGTGTAAAGCCCGTCAAAGCCAGACCTTTTGATCTGGGTTTTGTGCTCGCTGTTGACGTAGAGCCCTAAAAAATTATTATCCTAGTTAACCGTTATAAGCAAGGACTTGTAAATGAGGAATAAAGGTTGGATTGGCTTTTAAAACATGCTCACATAAGATACTCATACAATCGTGGCTTCATATTAGGATTACTAGCTGCGGCGGCGGAGCCGCCGCAATGGAAAGGAGAACTATGAATTATAACAAAAAAGACATCTCCTGAATTTAAAGGAGAGAAATCCGAATTTTGAATTACAATTCTGACTTCGGATTCAATCAGAATATTCGAAAACCCTTGCATAGCAATTTTCAGCGTCTCAGAGGCATTGGAACGAAAAATCACTTTTTTTGGCCAAAGTGGCTTTTTGGCATAAAAAATTTAAAAAATGGCCATTTAAAAAAATGTAAAAAGCAAAGATGTCCGCCATAGCCTTAAAAATTTTATAAAAACAGAATTGGAATTTTTCCACCATTAAACAGCCTTGAAAATCGAAAAATGCATTTTGGCGCGAATTCAAATATTCAAAAAAATCATTTCATATTTTTGTGCACCTAAGAATTTCATGAGGATCATTTAAAAAAAAGATCATGGAAAAATACCCATCGGATCATCCGCTACAAACCTGACAACCCCACCGACATAAGCCAAATACTTAAAAGAAGGGATTTCATACCTATTTATATATAAAAAGATAAAATTTGCTCAAAATATTACCAATAAGAAGTGCATCCCATTCAGTGTTTCTAATAGTTGAGCTACCTTCAGGTGTTGTGACTTTTGCCCATTCTTCTGCGGGAATAAGGTAAGAATCATAGACATAGAAAAGCGGAAGTTGCTTTTTCTCGTTTGATTTAAATTAAATTAAAAAAAATTTTTTTAAATTTTTTGCCAAAAAATCAATAGGGGGGACCCTATTGATTTTTTCACAAATTGTCATCAAAAAATATTTTTTCACTCAATAGGGTCCCCCCTATGGATTTTTTGAGAAAATAATTTTTTGAGAAAATAAATTTAAATCAATAGGGTCCCCCCTATTGATTTTTTGCTATATAAAAATGTATGAAAATTTCCCCCCCCCCCGATAACCCTTCCCCCCCGATAAGCCGATAGTACAAAAATTTGGGCTCACTGTCTGGAGTTTAGGGCGAAACAGTGAGCCAATTTTAAAACGTTAATCCTTTTTCCTAATTTTTCATGTCTTTTCTGTCATAATATAGGATCGTAAACCCGGAAAAATTCTTTCTTATTACCATAGCAAAAGCTTGCGAGTTCGGCGTTTGCATGCTTACATTATCATGCTTACAAAATCAAGCTTACCATAGCAAAAGCTTGCATACTTACATTCACATGCTTACTTTATCATCTTTACTTTATCACGACATCTTTACTTTATTTTTGGCCAAAAAGTGGCTTAGCAAAGATGTCCGCCATAGCCTTAAAAATTTTATAAAAATAGAATTGGAATTTTTCACCTTTAAAAAGCCTTGAAAATCGAAAAATAAATTTTGGCGCGAATTCAAATATTCAAAAAAAATAAAGTCGCATTTTCCCCCTCCCAGAATTTCATGAGGATCATTTAAAAAAAAAGATCATGGAAAAATACCCATTGGATCATGAGATATGAACCTGACAAAGCCACCGACATAAGCCAAATACTTAAAAGAAGGGATGCTATGATAATTCGCAATGGAAAGGAGAACTATGAATTATAACAAAAAAGACATCTCCTGAATTTAAAGGAGAGAAATCCGAATTTCGAATTACAATTCTGACTTCGGATTCAATCAGAATATTCGAAAACCCTTGCATAGCAATTTTCAGCGTCTCAGAGGCATTGGAACGAAAAATCACTTTTTTGGCCAAAGTGGCTTTTTGGCATAAAAAATTTAAAAAATGGCCATTTAAAAAAATGTAAAAAGCAAAGATGTCCGCCATAGCCTTAAAAATTTTATAAAAACAGAATTGGAATTTTTCCACCATTAAAAAGCCTTGAAAATCGAAAAATGCATTTTGGCGCGAATTCAAATATTCAAAAAAATCATTTCATATTTTTGTGCACCTAAGAATTTCATGAGGATCATTTAAAAAAGATCATGGAAAAATACCCATCGGATCATCCGCTACAAACCTGACAACCCCACCGACATAAGCCAAATACTTAAAAGAAGGGATTTCATACCTATTTATATATAAAAAGATAAAATTTGCTCAAAATATTACCAATAAGAAGTGCATCCCATTCAGTGTTTCTAATAGTTGAGCTACCTTCAGGTGTTGTGACTTTTGCCCATTCTTCTGCGGGAATAAGGTAAGAATCATAGACATAGAAAAGCGGAAGTTGCTTTTTCTCGTTTGATGCCTTTCCAGCTGTCCGATAGAAAGCATTGTGATCGCCATAGCTTTTGATGATATATTTGATGTCTTCATGAACAGACTCCGCCGTCCTATCCGGATAGGGCTCCAAATGAAAAGCCATTTTCATTTTGTATTTACTGGTAGTATTCAGAAGCAGCGGCATCAAATCCTCCCATGGCATGCCTGAAATTTGAATGATTTTAGATTGCAGCAACTATGTCCAATAAAACTGTTCAAAAACTAACATGAATTTCGAATTAACGTACGTCCAAATAAAATAAAATATTATTTTAGTATTAATAATCACTAGGGAATTTATCCCAACATTGTAAAAAATAAGGAAACTTCAGGTTTGGAATATACAGTCGAGTCTCTTTATAACGGTTCTATGTATTACGACGGTGAAATTTGTCCCCACGAGGCCAAAATATATGGAAATGAGTCTCTATATAACGGCGTTATAAAGACCGCCGTTATAAAGAGACTAAACTGTACTTTAATGTTATATTTTACATTCAAGGGCTATAAAAAACTTGTATACAACTACTAAATCCTAGAAATTCCTTACCCTCTTTGTCTGCCTTTCCCGGAGGATACCATGAGGCGACCACTACGTCAATTCCAGCACTCGACATCCATTTCATGTGTTTATCGACGGCAGCTGGATCTCTAGTACTATACGGGCCCAAAGCTGGATAATAGTTCGATGCAATATCACTTGGAGGCTGATGCCGGCCTAAAGATAAAACACAAATGAGAATAAAGAAGTAGGCGCATACCTTCAGGATACTTGTGCTTGTCACCGTGATCCCAAGGCTTGAGGTATTCGTGGTTCCAATGATAGTACTGAAATTACGAACAATTACATATGTAAAATGAAAAAATTTCTTGCCTTTCCGTTATCGAATTCCGGTGTTCCATACCAGGGATAATAGAATATATGGATTGAAGGCTGGCGCGAGGTCTAAACATTTTAATTTTAAATATTAATCAAATGGATTGGTCTTGGAATCTATTTTGTAAAGACTCATTGTATTAGAAATACCGTTTCAATGCAAATTAAAAAAGCCTTTAGGACTACATATTAAGAAGTAAATATTCGATCTGTTTTGAAAACCAAATTTTAATTCGTTTTTCAGTATGAATGAAAGACACTGAAAACGGTTAATTATTTCTGATTAAATCTGCCCAACTTTATTCAACCAAATTTACCCAACCAAATTCAATTGATAAAGTTGAATTGTTTTGATCCACGAATACCAGAAACGAATGTTTCCACTTATTATTTTTCAAGTTCTTATCATTGCGAATTTAAATTTAACCAGCGTCATATTTCCGAGCAAATTTACCTCCTTCACTTCCTTTTGTTCTCCGATTACTGAAGTCGGTGTTGTAATGGTCACCTTTTGCGCCTCTAAGACAGGTTTCGGAGAAGTTGTCGTAGTTGTCGGTTGTGGCGTTGTCGTTGTAATCTGCTCTCGGGCTTCGTCGTCTTTTGATTCTTTTTCTCCTGGCGGCTGCTTTAAAACAAATTTCTCTCCAATTTGAGGCTGATTTTCTTCTTGGATAAAGCTCTTCTCCGGTATATGCTTGGCATTGTCAGAAAACTTGTCCATGCCATCTTTGTTGTTTCTGTCATTTTGTAAATGGCGTGACAAATCCTTGACATGTTCTTTTATCTGAAATTTTATTTAAATATATAATTTTTAAAGTTCGTAATTACAGTTGAAGGCGCTGAAAATGGAACTTTAAAACGTACTTGGCGATCGTCTGATGACCGCATCATGAAGACCACGCCCGTAAAAACAGTGGCCACAAAGGCTCCAAGCACGCATAATTTTAACACTTGCACGAGATTCATAACCGGACAATAATGAACTTTTGGTTAGCATACATTCACGTATTCATTTGATCAGCTGGTAGCTAGCTGAAGGAAGTCGTCACATTGGGTCACAAATTGACACCTGTAAATAAAACACAAATTGAAGGAACTTGTTTAAGGAACGATTTGCCAAAGAAATGCCAAAATTCAAATGAAGTTATTCGAAAGCGTGCGTTAATGAAAGACCATCATTCTCTTTTTAACTTAGAACTTGATTCCATAGGACTACCCAGCGGCTTCGCCGCATGGCGGCGCCCATGATCATCCATGGGGGGGTAAAGGGGGCCGTGTGGGGGCTGAATCCGATACCAATCGTCTTATCTCGCCGAGACGAAGCGTATGACGTATCACACGCCCAAATCCGAGCGCGGCGTAAAAAGTTGCATTTTCTGCCCCCGGGGGTAAAGGGGGTCGTAGGGGGCCGTGTGGGGGCTGAAACCGCTATCAATCGTCTTATCTCGCCGAGACAAAGTGTTTGACGTATCACACGCCCAAATCCGAGCGCGGCGTAAAAAGTTGCATTTTCTGCCCCCGGGGGTAAAGGGGGTCGTAGGGGGCCGTGTGGGGGCTGAAACCGGTACCAATCGTCTTATCTCGCCGAGACAAAGTGTTTGACGTATCACACGCCCAAATCCGAGCGCGGCGTAAAAAGTTGCATTTTCTGCCCCCGGGGGTAAAGGGGGTCGTAGGGGGCCGTGTGGGGGCTGAAACCGCTACCAATCGTCTTATCTCGCCGAGACAAAGTGTTTGACGTATCACACGCCCAAATCCGAGCGCGGCGTAAAAAGTTGCATTTTCTGCCCCCGGGGGTAAAGGGGGTCGTAGGGGGCCGTGTGGGGGCTGAAACCGGTACCAATCGTCTTATCTCGCCGAGACAAAGTGTTTGACGTATCACACGCCCAAATCCGAGCGCGGCGTAAAAAGTTGCATTTTCTGCCCCCGGAGGGTAAAGGGGGTCGTAGGGGGCCGTGTGGGGGCTGAAACCGGTACCAATCGTCTTCTCGCGCCGAGACGAAGCGTTTGACGTATCACACGCCCAGATCCGAGCGCGGCGTGAAAAATTTCTATTGGGCGGAACACGGATGGAAAGACACCTATCAACTTAGAGGGATCCGATTGATATCAACGAATCTGAATTCTGAAATACACGTAGAAATACGGGTAGACTCGGCTGCGACCGGAATTTTTAAAGGATGACTGAGAGCGGCGATTTAAAATAAAATTTGAATGTCAATTTTGTGAAGTGTAAAAACCTCGGAAACATATTTTGCAATTGTGTTACTCTGCACACTTTATGCAATTCACAAGCATTTATTATATGAGATCATATTAAACCCGAAATAACTTGATAAATTACGGAATGTAACATAAATTGCGAAAATGATCCTGATATGGACAAAACATTTGAACGAAAGAAACACAATGTATAACCATGTTATGGGATCATATGACTATGTTGTTATCGTAGGAAATATCATATTCTTGATTATTGCCATACAGAGACCAACATTTGCAGCGAGCAGAATCCCTTGCCCAAACAGGATGAGAAATGGGCTCTGGCTGAGCCAAAGGCTCTGAAATGAAAAAGTAAGTATAAAGTGTCGAGCAAATATAAAAAAGCAAACCAAAGTCGTGTTTGTCAAATGTGAAGCCACAGCGATGAGTATCATAGGCCACCAAGTGGGTGTTAACCTGTTCACCAGTTTGTGTAATCCATCCCAAAGTTGGATCGTCCAGCAAATATTTAGCCTGAATTTTTTTCCCAAATGCAAGTGTATATTAAAAGTTTGCAAGCAACTTACAGTATTAAGAAACTGCAACTCAGAGAGTAAAATATCGGGAAATCTGCGTCACTTGCGTACAATTTAAATTCCATTTGACGGGCGACCTTAAATTGAATTTACTACCTATACAATTTCAAAGCAATGTATCTACAAGACATACCTCGGGAATTGTTGCAGGTAAACCAACCACACCTAAATTAGGAAATTATTAACTTTCTACGATGACAAATTCATTCCGAGAGAGGTATTAAATTTTTACATCTAATTGTTTTTGCGTATTTTTATGCAAGATAAAATTCTATAATGATATCTCAGAATATAGTAGCGAAAAGTTTAACTTTTTAACTTAGTATTAAAAGTAATAACGCTTCGGTCTCTTATTCTAGACGGTTATTACCAGGATGTGAGTGAGATCTCGTCAGTAGTGCTCACATCCTGATTTGATCAAGATTGTTGTAAAAAGTTTTAAAAATTGGAGTAAAAAGCTGGTACAATCATTTTTACGTATAATCTTTCAGTCAAATCTGAGTACAGATGTTTTCCACATATAGGTTTACCATAACGGGTTAGGTTAACCATAGCAGTGATGCGCCGCGCCTTCGGCGCGTTCATGGGTTAACGCAATGTTGGGGACTAGATATCAGTTTGCAAGAAATTAATTTCAAGCTAAAACTCTCGAGGGCGCCGCTTTTTGCGATGAATACTGTTTCGGGGTAATAATTACAGGTAGTACTACCTAATTTTTTGTCTTTAAAATTGCACATTTCATATCCTATCGTGTGAGAGCTATGAGTATCAGTATAGAAAGCTCTCACTCGATACAATACGAAAGGTGCAGGTGTAAAACAACAAAAATTAAATATGCCAAAATAACGTACAAAAAAAGGGGGTGAAAGCGGCGCCCTCGAGAGTTTTAGCTTGAAATTAATTTCTTGCAAACTGATATCTAGTCCCCAACATTGCGTTAACCCATGAACGCGCCGAAGGCGCGGCGCATCACTGCTAGTACCCTGCAGAAGAAAAGCATCATTCATATAGAGAAACCCATGAAAGCGCCGAAGGCGCGGCGCATCACTCTAGTACATTTTTGCACTTTTTGGCAAAAAAAGGCCACTTTTTGGGAGGTCCGCTACCTGATTTTTACATTTTCCGCTCCGGCATATGCAGCCGGTCAGTTTAAGACCAAAACCGCAAAGAACGGAGAGGTACAAAAAAAGTTTCCTTTGTAGCGTCAAAAAACATGCATTTTTGCACTTTTTGGCAAAAAAAGGCCACTTTTTGGGAGGTCCGCTACCTGATTTTTACATTTTCCGCTCCGGCATATGCAGCCGGTCAGTTTAAGACCAAAACCGCAAAGAACGGAGAGGTACAAAAAAAGTTTCCTTTGTAGAGTCAAAAAACATGCATTTTTGCACTTTTTGGCAAAAAAAGGCCACTTTTTGGGAGGTCCGCTACCTGATTTTTACATTTTCCGCTCCGGCATATGCAGCCGGTCAGTTTAAGACCAAAACCGCAAAGAACGAAGAGGTACAAAAAAAGTTTCCTTTGTAGCTTCAAAAACCTGCATTTTTGCACTTTTTGGCAAAAAAAGGCCACTTTTTGGGAGGTCCGCTACCTGATTTTTACATTTTCCGCTCCGGCATATGCAGCCGGTCAGTTTAAGACCAAAACCGCAAAGAACGGAGAGGTACAAAAAAAGTTTCCTTTGTAGCGTCAAAAAACATGCATTTTTGCACTTTTTGGCAAAAAAAGGCCACTTTTTGGGAGGTCCGCTACCTGATTTTTACATTTTCCGCTCCGGCATATGCAGCCGGTCAGTTTAAGACCAAAACCGCAAAGAACGGAGAGGTACAAAAAAAGTTTCCTTTGTAGCGTCAAAAAACATGCATTTTTGCACTTTTTGGCAAAAAAAGGCCACTTTTTGAGATCGCCGCTCCCCAATTTTTGCGGATCTGTATACCAACTTTTCGAGACCTACAAAATGAGCTATCACACACCCTTGTATCAGGGGTACAAAAAAAGTTTCCTTTGTAGCTTCAAAAACCTGCATTTTTGCACTTTTTGGCAAAAAAATGCCACTTTTTGAGATCGCCGCTCCCCAATTTTTGAAAACCCGGGCCCTACAGCTCGAGACCTACAAAATGAGCTATCACACACCCCTGTATCGGGGGTACATAAAAAGTTACGCCGTGTGACGGACGACGGACGACGGACGGACACGTGCGACTTAGGTAGAGTGGATAACGGAAAATTTCAATAGTCTTCAGACCATGTTTAAAAACAGTAGATCGATTTGGGCCTGAGAAACCCGAACGCAGTTAGGAGATATTCAATTATCGAAATTACGAAATAGTGCTGGAGTAGGACTTGTCACCCAAACTCCCCACTATACAACCCTGGTCTAACTTCTAATTTTATATGTAAAACTTTAATAGTCTTTAGACAGTTTAAAACAGTAGATCGATTCGGGTGGTAGCGGGACGCCCGAACGTAGTTAGTAGATATTTAATTATCAAAATTACGAAATAGTACGGAGTTGGATTGGTAACCCATGCTCCCTCTATACAACCCGGTCTAATTTCTATTTAGTATACCATTATAGTTGGTAACCTCTACCTACAAAATATATGTCCGTTTCTATTTTTTACATAACCTTCAAATCGTTACACGAAATCACTTTACTCAAATACGCACTAGTTTTACCTCAAAAATTCTTCGTCTCAAAATCTCTTTCGCCTGAATTTACATTTTCAATTTAACTTCTCTTTGTCATTTCTCCCTGCCTATACCCTTAAGAGATACTCTGCTTCATTAAGTTGTAAGGACATCAACTGATGAGACTCGACCTTACAACACACGTTTCGGTTCTTGCTGTATTGATTTTAGAGTCGAAACAGCAAGACTTAACTCCTAATGATAACAAACTCTTTCGTACTTTCCTCTGTATTTCTCTTTCATATTTTGTATACAATTAACTTGTACTCTCGCATTTTATAAAAATGCATTTTATTGGTAAATATTATCTTTTTAGCTGGCAAGATATCCAGAAAAAATAAAACAAAATAGAGAATAAATAAATATACAGACTAAAATATCGCGTTTTTTCCTGCGCCTTTATGTTTAAAAATAGAAACATTTTTTGAAGAAAACAAACCGTCGTGAGAGGATTCCGCAATTATGTTGGTCAGCAGAAATAATGCAGCCTAAAGCAAATCATCGAGCAATGTACAGTAAGGTATAAATGAGTAATTACCATCATCCCCATGCCTAATCCACAAACTATAGCGAGGATATGCCGTGACGAATATAATAAACGAATTCCAGTAACTTCGACGCCATTTGAGGCCAATTTTCCCAATCCACTGAATAGTTTAATTGACGATTTTGTTTTGAAGTATTAGCATAAGTAAACTTACATTTGTGCTTTATGTAAAAGAAAGTAGTAAAGACCTCGAGCTATTTCCTAAAATATAACACATACTAAGGATTTAGAATATTCAATGTTGCTATTAACCTGACATATGGCAGAGACAAAAATTGACACAATAAGAGAGTTGAATACAAGTCTCCATAATATTGCGGATATTAATAGCGATGTTAGCCAGAAGAAAGCCCTGAATATTGCGTAAATTAATTGCTCTTGCTTGAGAACAGTCTATTTTGAAAATACACGACACATTTTCAAAATAGTTCATAGTGGATATCGATTTTTCGGAGAACGTACGTACGCTTGAGTTTCATTCATTTGCTATTCTTCGTATATATTTTAATTAGTCAAATCTATTTGCCATTAAAACAATTCCCTTTTTAACAGTTTTTGTTTTCTTCCGAAATTTTTCGCCCACTGTATATTGAATAATACTGATCAACTTTCTAGTCTTATTTCATAATGTCACGATTTCAGTTGCTAGCATTTTTCACCTGTTTCATATTAGTATGAACATGACACCAATTAGTGTACTTGTTTACCTTGGTTGTCAATAGTTATTGTTATATTCATATTAAAAAAGGACATAATGACCTAAGCAAAATAAAAAGTACAAATCCAACTGTCCAATCCTAATAATATCGGACATTTATATAAAAAATTACCCCAAAACTAAGAGTATCACACGCAGAGGATCCTTAGCAACTAGCTGGTAGAAAATCAGCACGCTCGGTGTAAATGCCGTCAAAAAACAACTAAAGGAGAACAATAACGTCATTTGCGGTGCCTAAAGCAAATTAAATGTGGATGCCAACGTGAAATACCGTAATGTGCAAAAAAATTAAATTGGTGACTATCTTTTTTATAAATAAAAATGCAATACACCAAATTATCACGTTTATTCGCTTTAAAACCAGTTAAATTAAACCGAAGTGTAATAGCGAAAATATATAAAATCTACAATTCTAATGATCACGGCTTATCGAAACATACAATTAAATTTCATATATACAACTCTGGTTACAACATAGAAATAAAAACTCAATACAGAACTCACACATACGCCAAAGGTTTCAAAAAGAAACATAACTCTTATTTTCTACCCTATATTTTCTTTTAAATTTCATAAATAGGGAACAATTATGAATGATCCTGTTTCTCATTTTTGGAGTGAGCCCTAGTCTAGTCAAATAAATTTTTGAAGGACATAATAAAGGGCAAACCCGCGAAGGATTCACCAAAATTTACAATTTTTAATAGCACAAATGGAAAATTACATAAGTGTTCTTTTTCAAATAATCTTCAAATCAATGGAACGGAGTAAAGCTTAAATGAAAACATAAATAATACATCTATATATTCTCCTTTGGTCTACCGATTAATTGACTTTCGCATATGAAGGTGGCGAGAATCGCCGACGAAGGAATTTTATCACATAGAGTGGAACGCAGGACACCAGCGTTATTGCCGTCGTTTTCGTAACGAATACCTGAAACGTCAAATTTAATAATAATAATATGTTCTCTGTGCTGTCTTCAAATTGCGTTCCAAGCGATGTATCCTTCCACACAACGAATCTCATGACCCAAAACGTAGTTTTATTAGACAAACCTCCAAAAAGAGAACAATCCTTCCCGAAACGAATGAAGGGAACCAGCAATACTTACTCTATTATATAGCACGGAAGTATGAATTTAACATGAAATGTACCTTTTCAAAAATTATACTAATGTAGCTTACCCATGATAACACAAACTGTCGATCGAAATATTTGTCGAGTATCAGCAGCGATGCACCATATAAGCTCAGTGACAGTATCTATAAAATTACATGTGGTTACATTATTACTACAGACAGGAACAAAATTTTACCTGTGCGACAAGCATAGCCCAGTGCCAGGTATGAACAGTCATAGCCACCATAATAAGTTCAGTGATTATAAGAGCCGAGAAACTGATGCTGACCACGTGAATGAAATCCGAGTCGAAAGCAAACAACGCTCCATACATTATTATAGATCCTAAAGATTGTTTATTAACCGTATCGGTATAATTAAATCACTCAGACCTTGATATAGGGATATCATCACCCAAATGCAGAATGTTTTGTACGACAAAGATCTTCCTTTACCAAGTTCCTTGTAAAGTTCAGGATATGTCAACGCATTTTGTGCAGTCACATCGCGATCTACTACGAGGGAGAATACCGGTAACATAGTGTATCTAAAAGTTAATATATATATACTTACATTTTACAATCTCCTCATTCTCTCATTTTGCTAGGCAATCATACGTTTCATACCCCTTCAGAATGTTCTACATTTGCATCTATGTTAGGGACTACTGATGAGTCTCGACTAACATAGTATTATCTTATTTCTAACCGTCTAGAATTCAGAGACGAAACGGTTAGTCCCATCAAGTCTTTTAATCATACTTTCGCAACTCCCTTCTCATTGTATTCATTTTATTTACTAGGTAACTTACTGTAAACGATAAATAAAACATTTCTCTATATAACAGTAATATTACTTACTATAAGGATTTGTAATAAGTGGCAATAATGAAATCTATAATACAAAGTAGAATAGTAATGCAATTTTTCGAGAGAAAAAAAGGATTTAATATTCGGTATACCATTTTACTGTATATCATATGCCCGACAAATCACAAATATTAATTTCCCAATGGAACGTTCCCAAGTTGCATGAAAAAATTATGACGTGCATCACTAACAGTTCTGTTGTGAATATTATCTAAGAATTAGTCCTTAGAGATAATTTATTCATGTATATATAAAAATTAGTCTTTTAGCCATTTGAAGTCAAATTATTCCATAACATATAATAAAGTACTTACGCAGTGGAATAAGCGACCATCAAAACTCCTTGATATAGAGAAACAGATGCGAAGTAGAAAACACAGGAGAATATTGCCTGCATCGTACTGATGATCAAACCTCGATGCATCACGAATTGTGAAAGTGCACAAGATCGTTTGTAACAGAACCTTCCATGGACCAACAATAAACGACAAATGTGACTAAATTGGGTGATGGAGAAGTCGGCTGCCAGAGATGCTTGTTTGCCTTAAAATTTAACATGTAAATCTATCTTAATGTGTACGTTTTAAATTTTGCATTAAAATACACTACAAAGAATGCAAACATTTCGATTGCTTTTGTTGAAGATAAAATATTGATGTAAAATTTTGAACAAAAAATTCGAAAGTTTAAGTACAAAGTAAAATTGTCTTAGGATTCAGGACCGGGTATAACTTAGCAAATTTATGAAATACGCCCATTTATAAAAATATACCCTCGTGGGCATCAATTCCAATTCCTGCATGAGCCGCTTGAATCATTGAAACATCGTTTCCACCATCGCCCACTGCCGCAACTCGCAATGGCTTCCTATATCGCTTCAACAGATTCACGATTTGGGCTTTCTGTTCGGGCGAACATCGACAGCACACCACTGCGGAGCAAGAGCATACCAATTCGGCTACTTCTGCTTCATAGTATTGCAGACATACATTCAATGCAGATCCCGACATAACCAGAGCAACATCGTTTTTCCTATTATATATTACTTCTAAAAGAAATATTCATGAAATGAGACTCACTTTCTAAGAGCATTCAATTCATTGTGTGCCTCGGTTCTGTCCTGTACTTGACCGAACACATGAACATTATCAGTTTTTGAAAATAGACCGGATGATTTTGCGATACAAATGGCCGTTTCCAGTTTGTCACCCGTCAGCATCCATACTTTTATACCAGCATTGCGCAACAATTCCAACGAGGTCGTTACTTGATCCTTAAAATATTTTTCACTATATACTATTACACGAAATAATGTATACTATAAAATTATCAGAGAGCTGCAAAATTTTGTTTAATGGGTTGATTTCACATAAAAGCCACTTTATTTTTAAATAAAATTTTTATTAAAATTTTCTAAAAAGGCATTATTAAACTGACGGCCACGAACACAAAAGGTCAGGAACTGAGTTATTGTTATATATTTAACACATGTTTAGATTACATACCAATTTACTATGACAAAATATATGGCTTACCTGCAAGCGATCCTCAACACCCGTTAAGCACAGAAGTTGTAAATCGGTTTCCAAACGTCTCACGACTGCCGCCATATGCTCGCTTCGATCTAAATATGTATTGGTATATACCCAGATAAACAAGATAGAGTACTCAAAGTACCTGTGACAGTCATTTTTGCTTGATGGTATTGTTTTTCAAAATCAGCAAGTTGCTCTGGCGTCAAGATCTTTTTCGCGACAATCAAAGTTCGAAGACCTAAAATAGACACACTAAAAATATTTTTAAAATGATATAAAATTCCAACCTTCTCTAGCCATGTTAGAACACTCCTCTTCTAACCAATCGTTATATTGTACCTGCAATGTATATTATCAGAATTCAAAACGCTAAATTTCGCACTTACCATTTGAGCCATTACACTGTCTGCTCCTTTAACCAAGAAAGAAATTTCATCAGTAGTCTCATCCTAAATAAATATTTGTAACGCCAAAAAAATATTGATGACATGCTTAAACGGCAGATTTTGTAAGTGTATTCCTAAGCCATTCAATATTTAAGCATGTAATGTCTCAATTATATGGGTCAGAAAACATTGCTATTAGAAACTTAAATAAGTACATACTAAAATTAATATTTCTATTTTTAAAATATGGAACATTAATATATTAGCAGGGGTTTCATAGACTCGGCTCCAAAAATAAGAACATTTGCCCCAAAAACTAAGATTTCGGGGTCAAAAATAAGAACATATTTATAATTTTTCCAAACCATAGGGTACCCCCTATGGTTTTTTTTCAAATTTTTAAAATTCGCGCCGAAACTATCATGCGAATATTTTTATTCTGCATGAATGAAAAAATAGCGCCGCAGGCGAAAATTTTTCAATTTTAGGCGATATTCATAAAAATTTACACTATTTTTTAAAATACTTGGAGGAGAAATGGCATCCAAATAGCGCCGCAGGCGAAATTTTTAGGAAAAGTTGCTTGTATTTAAAAAATTCCCATTTGGAAATGGATATTGCGTGAAATAAGAACAAAATAAGAACATTGGACAAAAATAAGAACATTTCTTACAAATAAGAACATTTTATTTTTATAAGATTTGGACCCAATAAATAAGAACAAATCTTATAAATAAGAACATATGAAAGCCCTGTATATTAGTCATATTTTTTAAGTCAGGAAATTTACCATATCCGCTTTACAGGACGATTAAAATTATGATAAAAATCAAGGCATTTATGAAAACAAATCACCTTTATAATAATTCCCATGCGTTTTGACTCCGATGTAAAAGGAAATAAATGAAGAATTTGGAATGATTTGGTATTTCCGCTGGAAAGCTGAAGTTGCATTGTAGTCAAATCTCTGAACGCCAGCTTCACCCCGACTTGCTCTGACCATTGCACTAAAGCCACCTAAAATTTTGACAGTGACGGCTTGCTGAATTAAACACGAAAAACTTGCCTCGTCCGGAGACGCGGCTTGATATGTGACACCACCATTTTCTTCTATTGGAGTGACATTATGACAAAGAGCGATAGTTTCCACAGCAGTTTGCAGCTTCACTGAGAAAGAATTGCGTGCCAATTTGCCTCGATAGGCTGAGTCCACGTGCATCCGAACATCAGAGAATGCTTCGCTGCCAAATGATACAGTGCCCAGGTGAATCTGAAATTTGTAGTATTCTACACTCTACCCTGTAAATTTTGATGCACAGAGGGAATTCAGGACTCAATAAATTCAAACTGCAATTCTATCAAAGAACAAATGAAAAAGCTTCTTTTGTATCATAAAACTATAATAAGTTCTAAAATTATAAAAATACCTTTTTGAAGCGCATTTCGTTCTTGGTCAGTGTTCCTGTCTTATCAGACAAAAGAAAAGATATGCGACCTAATTCTTCGGGAATCGTGCTACTGCGCACAACCGTCTCAGGAATGGACTTGTCTCGCCCGATTTGCCACGAATAGAAAAGCTTAGCCATATCCAAATTGACGCGAAGCGAGATGGGAATTATGTATGAGAAGAGCAGTATGAATCTCATCAGGTAACGATACCAATTCGCGTCCAAACCTTTGGTTGCTACCATTACTGCAGAAAGAACAACGACGAACAGGAAAAGGATTTTCGTCAAATTGTTTACCTAAAACGTTATTAACGAACTAGTTTGTAATAAAAAAGTTAGAAATTTACTTCCAAATCGAGCAAGCCCACTTTACTCTCGGGCAAAGTAGTGTTCATTACAGATCGCGTTTCACGGCCAGTGTAGACCTCAAATAAATTATTTCGAATTCATAGTGAAATATAAAATTCGGATACATAAGATGACAACGGATGTTTTGGAAAAATGTGGTGAAGTAGTTTTAAAACAATATTCCTGACATAAAAGGAAATTGCGGGAAACAAATCTTCGGAAGTAAATTCCAACCCCAGTAAAATAGCATATCAAACTTTGATGTTTTATTGTTATTATGATTGGTAGCACGAAAAATTGTCAATGTTACTTAAAACAATGACTGTTAATCATTATGAATAATCGTTTAGACTATTTGGGTCACAAAATATATGCTCGAATACAATATTCGAGTATAGATTAATATTATATATTCATTGCGAGGTTAACACTTACCACAATTCCGATGGCAGCACCTGAAATCAGAAAATTTAATATTTCCACGGAAATAAAAATTGCAAATGCACAAACCACTTGCTAGCACCGTGTTCGCCCACAAAACATTTTCCACGCTCAATGATCCATCGTGCGAGCAATCATGGGCGTTTATCTAAATTGTACACTCTTCATATGAGGACACATCAATCAGCATATGACTTACCCTGTATGTACCAACAAAGGCGTGAATATCCTTCTGCGGTTTTTCTGCATAAATCTCGCAGCATAAGTCCAATATTTGCTAAATTTCAAGAATCAGTTATAGGTAGTGATTACTTCAAAGTACCATATCATCGGAAAGATTTTGAATATAAGGTACAGCAATGCGCAATTTCCAGTCAGTTTCTCCATCTAGCTGGTCAGTCCGAATAAAACAGGCACCAGATTTTTCTGTAGTTCGTAACAAGACAACATCTGCTGGAATTCGCCGATCCTTTTCAATGACGATCAAATCGCCAACTTCGATATTGCTAAAATATCGTCGATATTACTAAAATAACGATTCATTTAGATTTGGGCCAAAAATTACATGGAAACTTAGAATTTCAATGGAAAAATAAGGCCAAATTCACTTTCATTATTTACAACTCAAAATGTTTAGTATAGTACGACACAACAAACTAAGAAATTAAAAATTACCAGCTTTCGACCTCTACTCGCCCCGCTAAAGTAATTTTGTCGTACTTCTCTCCATTCAGTTCTCGATCGCGCAGATACCTTACAAAATCATCAAACGCTTCGCGAATTAGAGTGATGGTCAAAACGAAGCCGAGAGGTCCCCAGTATGTGATCGGTGATCCAATTTGAATAGCTGGTATGAATTGACTGCAGGCCATGAGCAAGAAGTACAAATTCAAGAAGAATTTGAATTGTTGAAAAAGCACCTAAACTACTACCGCTAAAAATGCAAAAGCCAAACCAAAACGACTCACCAATGGTATAAACGTAAACACATTGTACTTTGTGTTACTGACCACATTTCTGGGAAAGTTGTTGCCTCCGGTGCCCACAGGGCCATGTCCAATGCGGATTGTGCGCGAGTGCAAAGCGCGTCTTCGTTGGAACAGACTTTTACAGCACCTAAAAAATTGTTAAGAAAATGTCAATAACAATCAACAATAAAACCAACACTCTTAGAGAAAACGGCTGACCGCTGACATAATATACCCTTTTGCCCATTTCTAGATTTCATCGACAACCGGTGAATGCAAAAAACAATTCAGGAAATAGTGGGTCCACGAAAAATGATAGAACTGGTTTCCATTCTCTATTGTGATTGAATAGAGACATTAAACACATGCGAAAAACCCCGTCTCGCTAATCCCTCCGAACATGCATAGACTCACATGCACATAAAAGTCACCGGAAAAGGCCGTGGCCGTGGTGGGCATCCAATTTTTTATTTAAAATTATTTCTCGGTAAGTTATTGACTTTTGCTATGAAAATTCAGCATTTTACCAAATTTCAGGAAATTGTTGAAAATGTTATACAAACAAAAAATTTTCAGGTATGTGTGTGGTCTTACTTTAACATTGACTACTGTCTAAGATTGATAAAAACACTTACCGAAGCATGCTTCGGATGCACGAACAGCCGGGAGATTTGTATACAGAAGACGGATTCACCTGAAATTTTACCTTAAAAAATGTAAAATTACCATGTTTCATACCACCGGAAGGAGATATGCGTCGTCTGCTGATGTGTTGATTATTGTTGTTGAGCCGTGTGTGTCTCCCATCAGGAGCGGGGAAGTTTCCTCGAATCGAGAAGTTTCCTCGTCTCTCGAAGGCAATCGAGTATAACGCATACAAAGCTTACAAAAAGTTCAGAAATGAGTTCGGCGGCGGATGACGGCCTCTCATAAATGGCTGCTCAATTGCGGTTGTTTGGTTATTAAATTACGGTTCACGATCTTATCGTGGAATTGAACGGTGGAACGCGGACGCACAGATCGTTTGTATTGGCCGGAAAAGAACAAAAGAAGGCCGAGTGTGTGTTTGGATGTGACTGGCTGGACGGCTGAATGATTCATTTCACAATTTAAGTGCAAATTTGGCGCGCGTTTGAATGCTAAATTTCTCGAGCAAAGGAACAACAATGCGCTTATGATAGAGACAATAGTGAAATGTTGTCACACGAACTATATACTTTGAATTTAATTCTTCTTGCATTTAGCAACAAATAATTACATTGTCGCTGCTATCCTTTAGGCAGTGAAAATCTTTCCGTTTTAAAAACTTTCAGTTTTAGAATCCAAAGCTTTTTGTATGACATGTTTATTATCTTTTTAAGCAAAATTTTGTGATGCATTTCGTATTTTTGCGTTTTTGGTAAAAGGAAAAACAGCCTTATTGATTGAAGTTGACATAGCTAACCGCGCAAAATTACTCTTGGCACGGGATTGTTAAAATTTATTAATAGCTTAATAATATAAACATATTCTTGTGTTGTGTTAGCTAAAAATGAGTTCATACAATGTATCATTTTCAGCAACAAGAGAAACTAGAGCGCTACAAAAATGGGCGACTCCGTCATTGACACTGGGCGGATGAGCATCACGCCGATGTATCAAATTCCGATCGTCGACAAGTTGGCCTTACCATCATCAAAACAAGGTTATTCTGCTTTGTGACACAGCTAATTTTAATCGTAATCTCTTGCAGGAACTCGATGCGGATTTTTCGAGACACAATTTTACCACTGCATGGAGGCTTATGGTGCAAAAATGGGCAGGTAAGCTTTTTCATCATTGATATTTTTATTTACTATTGCTATTCTGTTGCTATAAACTTATTGTTGGCATGGTAAGAGCAAACTTCGAAAATATTTGGCTAAGTTAGTTACCGGAAAAGGTAGTTTATGAGCTTAGACAAAAGTCTTTTATTACATAAAACTAACGAAAATAGACAAGGGTAAAACGACACTTTACTGGAAACTGGGCTTAAGCATATCCCTAACAACACTTCACCATAACACTTTATTTGGAATGTCGACTGACAGAAATTAATGTACTTTCAGGACATCTAAAATAAAAATAAATGCAATTTCTACAAATTTATTTCTTAACTGCTCACGAAATATTCAATAGTATTCTATTGTAGGCTTTACTGCGACCTGGAACATCGTGATTTCAAAGAATGCATTACAAATGACAAGCAGAAAATGCGAATGCTCGCCATCCGAAACGAGCGAATGAAGCAATACATGAGAGGAGAGCGCGACGAGCCTTTTTCACGTCATGTGAAGCCGGGTGACTTCCGCCCGTACTACTTTCAGCATGATTATACACATGAGGCTACTCACTAGCCTAATAACAAGTTGCTTATCATTTGTGTTGTATGTATTAGGAATGTAAGTCGCCAATAAAGTAATTCTGCAAGTATTATTATGTCTGTTATTGGAAAAGATATTTTCTGCCTAATTCCTATTGGATTACAGCATTTAGCAACATTTTGTTATGAATTTATTTTTATTTGTGAGCTAACAATATACTACTGCCTCTGACCTAACACAAAGGCAGATTTGAATATGTCGATTTGAATTGGCGCCAGTGGCGCCAATTCAATTTAGGAGGTGGCTAGCGTAAATCTGATATTGCTAACCCCCTTTAAAATAAGGTTTTAGAGGGGGTTAGCAATATCAGATTTGCGCTAGCCCCCTTCTAAATTGAATTGGCGCCACTGGCGCCAATTCAAATCGACATATTCAAATCTGCCTTTGTGTTAGGTCAGAGGCAGTATTAGTACCATTTACTTCTTTATATAGATCATAGTAATTGAACATGATATGAATGTATAGGAGAGTTAACCACTTCATGTTTGCAAAACATACCATTATTCATTGTTCAATTGCTCAGCTAGAATTCTGTGTAAGATTTGAATAGAGGGGCTGTCAAACTTGAAAATACGCCTCTGAACATTACGTCAAATGATAAGATGACACAAATCACGAAATATAGGCATTATGAAATCTTCAATACATATAATAGACACATTTTCTTTTAGTTTCAAATAATGGTAAATATTCCTAACTAATTATATAAGAGATTTTCTCGTTCGTTCAATATAGTTCCATTTCACATATTGGAAATATTGCTTTATAGAAAATCATTCTCCATGACAAGAAACTCTCCTCGTAAGAATATGACTGAGAAAAGGAGGACTGAAAGGCTCGGCTCAAATGTATCATGCCCCGAAGTAAATACTGCTGCAAATATTTCAGACAATATGCCGCCCGAAAAATACAGTAAGTTGATTTTTGACTGAATACAATGTAAAGGATTTGCGGACCGGCCTTTATTTCGTGTACTTCTTTACTTTTTGAATTTGCTTAGGGTCGAAACGGTCAGTTAGGTTATAAAAAAAATTATACTTCAATATAACTCTTAAACACATCATCATTCTTTGTAGTCATTCTTTCGTAAAAGACCCAAATTACTATTATTAGGTTAATAATTTATTATTAGGTAAATAAACAAAAAATACTATTGTTTGTATGATTTAATTGTATAAAACAATTTCGGTATTAAAAGTTTTTCAGCAAATAAATTATTTTAGGCAAAGAATGGTGCAATCGGAGGAAATACCCAACAGCTCACGTTATAAAACTCCTCCGGAAAAGAGAAATTGGCCTCAGGAAGGAAGGTACAATTTATGAGGAAATCTAAGTAATTAAAAAGGCAGTGTTTTAGGCAGCCATTTTGTAAATGGATCGAGAGAATTTTACTACAGTGTTCCAATGCTCACCTCCAGGCACATCCTGTAAGTTTGGCGCATTTGGATGTTTTGAGTAATTGCTGAATTTTAATTATTGTGAACTTATCTAGAAACCGGCCTCACTTTTACCCATTGCGATTCTCACCAGGTAATTAGTGTTTTCATTAATGTTATCGTTTTCGTTCTTACAATTTGAAATTTTTCCCAAGTTTGCTTGGAAAAACATTTTCAGGTAACATTTCAAAGAACTTTGTAATTCCTTGAAAATACATGTTGGAGATCAAATTATTCGAAAATACAGTTATTTATTATAACGTCCATTATATTCACAATATTTCAGATGGGTCCAAGCTTGTTGGAGTAAGCTTGAATCTCCAAGAAGTTTTCGTCTACAATTACTGTGGGATTCAGTCGGCTGCCGGAGTCTCCGATGAGAATCTATTTTCGGTATTGAATACATTAAGCATTTATATGCTATTTCTTTTATATATTTAGGCTGTCTTTGGTGAGCGACATACTGTAACTTTTTTTGGTAGCCCAAACCAGTCAGAGCGCTTAGTTCTTGGATCCATTTCGCGAGATTGTTGCTTGATAACCCCTGATTCAAGGTTATCGTTAAATTTGTTTGGTATTGAAAGCTTTTAATTAGCTACTATAAGTTTGTCTAAGCTCACATCTAGGATTTTATTTTAGGATTTATATGTAAAAAGCATCTAAGTGTATGTTTTGAAAAATTGAAATTTTTGATTTAGGCATATGATCATTAGCTCATCGATGATTGGTAATTTATTAATCACCATAATTCATAATGATGACGTTATTTAAGTATCTGAGAATAATTCTCGAATTGCTGGAGGAGTAATAAAAAATAATGAATCCATTCCGCCGAATTCGAGCAATTTGGAAGACATTGCATTTTACTCCATTGATTTGAAGGTCTGTTTATTGCTCAAAATTTACTATCTTTCTAGTGTTAGTCTGAGCTGGTTTCTTCAAAACAAAAAGTTTTCTGACTTTTAATTTTTCTACTTATTGACATACTTTTATTGTTTTGTTACGTCTGTTAAGTATATTAGCATGCTCAGCAAAGTTATCATTCTGATTTTTGATCTTTCGCAAATAACGAGGTTTTTACAGAAATGTCAAGTGGTAGATCGAGTGAAATTCGACTTCGATTATGTGAATACTTCTCAAGTAAGTTAAGCTCTTGCACACTAGATCTTGAACACAATAAATTGAGTATCTCCTATGATGTTCGCATATGCTAGCATTACTATTATTGGAAAATGAATAGCTTTCATGTTTCTTCTAAGCGTTAATAGCATATTGACATTTTCTTTACAGAATACTGTGTTAAAATAGTTGAAATTCCATAGCACCACCCAGCGGCTTCGCCCGCATGGTGGCGCCCATGGTCATCCAGGATTTTCCGGATTTCCGGAAGCCATAAATCCCGGAAACCGCCGATCTGCCCGGCGAAACCGGCACCAATCGACTCAGCTCGTCGAGACGAAGCGATCCATGTATCACTCGCCCGGAACCGAGCTGCGACGCGAAAATTTCTATTGAGGGGGAACATTCACTTATCAACTTAGAGAGACCCGATAGTTGAAATATGTCTCGATGAATTACATTTTTTTGTAAACGAACAGTATTTGTTTATTTTCAGGGTGTATATTTAATGGATAGAATATTAGCCATTTTATCCATCCAGCATCAGACCGTGCATCTCTTCCAAATAGATAGGTAGTTTTGTGTACGCGTTTCTGCTTTACTTTGAGATATTCAGGAGTAGTGGTTTGTTCATTCCTTTGTTGCAAATTGGGCGGAGTATTCTCGATGATGATCGCCTTTATGCATTACCTGGCGATAATCCAATCACCGAAGCGTTCTTTACAGGTCCCTATTTAAGAAGAGTAATGTATTGAATTAATGTTTCTAACGGTTTAAAGCGTTATCTCATTTACTTTTTAAGACCAAAACGATTAGTCCAAATTAAGAAAATATATCAAAAAGTACAGTTATAATTGATTCTTACTGACAATAGTTTGTTTATGAACTTTACGTAAATTCCAGGATTTCGACAGAGGTTTCTAACATTTGTTTATAAAGAGCATGCGAAACGCAATGAAACAGTATCGTTTTTGCGGAATATAGCCTTCTTCAAAGCTCTGAAAATGCATAAAATCCAGCTTATTGGATCTGATTTTCTACTTATTCGGATGGACATAACTGAAACTCGCTTTGACCAATACTCCACGAATTATATGTTTACTTTAATGGACTGGAGAAAGGGTACAATTATTGGCGTATATGGTAAGTCTATCTCTTGGTGTCAGCAAATATTTGTCACTCTATTAATTACTTAGTTTGAGAGTAATCCCTTTTGTTATTTTCTAAATTAAACGAGCTACAATTTTTGTAATTTGTTACTATATAAAAAAGATCTAGAAAAGGAATTGCTACAAATCACAAAAAATGCGTGGCTCTAGAAAAATTTTTACTCTAAACAATTTTTCGCCACAAAAACAATTGTTTTTGGTGATTTAAAGCACCATTATAAAATGGCGTAGAAAAGAGTTCCGACAGGGCAAATGGCGATTTGAATTTGCGCCAAAACATAATTGCATGCCAAAGGGGTTAAAAGGGGCCGCTGAAAATTTTTAATGAGGGGGATTACTCGGCAGGGGTCTCCTCTAGAGATTGGTAAAAAATTTGAGTGGGGCCTTATTAGAGTAAAAATTTTCACAGTCAACACTTTTCCCTATTAGAGGAGGCTCTGTTCAGCATCAGGAAAAGAGTCTCCTCTAATAGGGAAATGTGTTGACTGTGAAAATTTTTACTCTAATAAGACGTGAGGGTTTTTGGTGTCCCAGATTTGGGTTTTTTGTCCCAGATTTTCGGATAACCCGGTTGCAGGCAAAATATATCTAAATTTTTTTCAGTTTACTCCCTTATTTTGAATATCTAAAATAAAACCTTGTTCCCTGATGGGCCATAGTTCTGCGCTCTTTACTCAGAGTAAAAGCTTTGAACAAAAAATCCCGATCGATTTTGTAGTCCACGGCAGGGGTCTAAACTAGTAACTTGGATTAAGGATAAAAAATTCAAGAAACCTGAAACTCAGGCTGACTACTCCATTCTGCTGGAATTTTTTTCGATCCTTCAGATTTTTGTTGGCTGATTCTAAGCCGCTGTTGTTGGAGATGACAGGCGATGCGCCTTCGAACCAGTTCTTCAGAGGGGAATCAATCCAGGTATTCAAGAAATATGTGGCAAATGAAGAAACTTTTTCTCCAATTTCGTTGTCAATCGGCCAGCGCTCAATCCAAGATTCTATCAAAAGTTCGGCCCGTAACATGCAAACTGTCATCTAACAACAACAAGTGAAAATTTTAAATATATTGACCAAATAATGAAAAAATATGATCTGTGACAAGAAAAACCCAAATCTGTGACAAAAAAAACCCAGATCTGGGACAATCAAATCTGTGACAAAAAACCCAAATCTGTGACAACAGACCCCAAATCTGTGACAACCAAAATCTGTGACAAAAAAAACCCAAATCTGGGACATGAAATCTGTGACAAAAAAAACCCAAATCTGGGACACGAAACCCCAAATCTGTGACAAAAAAAAACCCAAATCTGGGACATGAAATCTGTGACAAAAAAAAAACCCAAATCTGGGACATGAAATCTGTGACAAAAAAAAACCCAAATCTGGGACACGAAACCCCAAATCTGTGACATCGAAAACCCTCACGTCTAATAAGGCCCCACTCAAATTTTTTTAACAATCTCTAGAGGAGACCCCTGCCGAGTAATCCCCTTCATTAAAAATTTTCAGCGGCCCCTTTTAACCCCTTTGGCATGCAATTATGTTTTGGCGCAAATTCAAATCGCCATTTGTCCTGTCGGAACTCTTTTCTACGCCATTTTACGTAAATAATAGTTTTGTTTGTATACTTGATGAGCTTCCTGGAATCAAAGTATTTTGTAGATCGAAGCTCTGTCCTCCTATTCAATGCATTTGAACGTTTCAATGAGTCATTTCGCTCGGGCGGCGTTAGCCAAAACTCCTTTCCCGTCACAATGGAACACTGTGGGCATGTGAGGGATATCCACGAATTCATAAAACAGTCGACAATGCAATCATGTATGCCTATTGATTTTTAATGACATTTATTAAAGTAATTAACTTATTTTAGTTAACGCGCTCAATACTCGCCGAAGATTTCTGAGTGCTTTGCCTTATTCCGTCACGGGAGTACCGATTGTGTCCCCATATCTAGACCCTCATATGTTTAGTATCGACGATAGAGCACTCATCGCATTGGAAAAGGGTCGATTTCCACTCGAACAATTGTTTAAGTAAGAAAACATAAAACTAATAATTATACAAGTATATTTTTAGGATATTCAGTAGAAAAACAAATCTCCTCCATGTGCAGCTCGATTTTCAGCCCACGGAAGAGAATCAAGGATTTTCAAGACAAAATCCTTTCGCAAGAGTCCTTTTCCATCCATTCGACCCATTTGCGATGTCATTTAACAAGAATCAACCAGGCGAGTTAAACTACCACTCATCTTCTCTTTTATTTATATTTGGAAGAAATTTTATCAATAACTAACCTTTTGGTGTCTAAATTTGTGAAGACTATTAGACTTCTAACATAAGAAATAATAGCAATTTCTCTAGTTTAGTTTCATGAGATATTGATACGAAATAACATAAATTCCAATTGTTCTTATCTAAATTTATTAATTCCGCTTCGTTTCAGATATATTGACGGCGTTTCACTTACCTGATATTGGTCGGAGGGACCTTTAATTTGTAAATATGTGTATGTAAATTGTTTTGATCTTTCCAGAAAATTTGTTATTTTCAAGGATGCTTTTGACAGATCGCTCCAAGTTACAGGAATGTTCGGAATTATTTAATAGTAACTAACTTGTTAGATTAGTGTGGCAAATTTTCTGGATAGTTTAAACACATTATGTCATATGCATGTAAAACCAAAAACGAAATAAAGTATTTATTTGACCAGAAAAATGTTTAATAATTATTATATACATAAAACTATGAAAATAGAAAATATGAGATCACTCTAAGTTTTTATTTCTGTGAGATCTGTCACAATGCAATACAAATCTGTCCTTTCTCCAGCACCTGAAACTGCACCCGTTTTGTTCACAGTGAAAGGGTTTCGCTTTGAGGTGTTCTCTGAATACGTGCGCGTCCATATTCTTTTTGTCCGCGTACGATGCGCCGCATTTCTTACACACATATGGCTTGAATCCTGAAATAGTTTATTGATGAGAATCAACATGCGAAAGTTCGAGGAATATTACCTGTATGGGTCCTAATGTGCCGTTGAAGGTTACTTTGCACCTTGAATAACTGCTCGCAAAATCGGCACTTATAGGGGGCCTCCTGAGTGTGAATGCATCGGATGTGCTTCTAAAGGAATTGAATGGATAATACAATGGATTTCAAGCATATTAACTAACAGTGATTTCTCATTTTTAGTCTCGGTTTCGTGACGATGTGGAAGATAAAAATTTACTGTATTTTCTTTAACGCCCAAACGATTTACGAATTTCGACGAGATCGGGATTATGGTTGTGAGTTTAATTCTTTGAAAATTAGCTGGCCAGGGAATCCCAGTATCGACGAAATTTTCGAAAAATTTGAAATTCTTTTGGCATCACACGTCGCTCGGACATTCCGAGTAACTCCAATTATGTGATGAAATACCATTTTAAGGATATGTAGACTCGATTTTTTACTTGCCCGTGTTTTTCCCAAGCGTTTAAATTCTCACCTCGACCGCGCTTTTTTCTTTAGTTCTGTGCTCACAAAAGGGACATTTGAATGGCTTCATATCTGACTAAAATCCAACTTAGTAAATCTCATAATAATATTAATAGCAAAAATAGCAACCTCTTGAATATTGTTGTTTGCAGAGTTCGTTGCAGCTTCGTATAAAGACAAATTTTCTGTAGACTCATCACTAGCGAGCCTGTCTTCATATCCCATATTTGGTTGAACGAAACATTTTGATGACACCGAAGGCGATGAGCCACAATGACTTCCCCGTATTTCCACGATCACTTCTTTTGACTTCCCTGAAAATTTATAAAAATTAAGTGAAATTCGAGCAAGTTTGTAGTTTTCTTACTCATAGTGCGCTTTTTGAATGCTTTCCCAAATAGCTTCTTGCCTCTTTCAGGTCCGTCAACAAATGTATTGTAGACTTTGGAATAATCTTCTGCAAAGTGAGGCGTTGGAGTATCTGAACAAATATTTAAAAGCGATATTTTATCATGTCACTGTAACACAAAATAGTTGCAATATTGAAATGGGAAATTAAAAATGTTTACTATAAAGACTAATATAGCTTACTCATTTCCTCGTCTGCGTCGATATTCTGGTTTGGTAAGATATGTTGTTGTTGTTGGAATGTAGATTGAAACTTAGACATTTCGAGTTCAACGTTAAGTATGTGGTACAGTTGTCGAATGCCCAAAATACGGGCTGCCTCTCGAAGGCTAAGGAACCTTTTTCTCGTAGCGCTGACTTTTCCTGTATAGCACCATTCAACGATAATTCGCATGTCTTGGCTTAAAATGAAATAAATTTACTTTCGTTCCTTATGATAGATATTTATATAGGAAGAATCCGCATTCGAGTTTACATTCTAGAATAGAAATCAGATATTCTTCATAACGTATGTAAATTTCAGATACCGTAAAACCTCTAATTAGCCCCCCCCCGGGGGACTTATTTTCCAGATGCTCTAACATTTGCTGCAGCAGACAGAATTGATATCTTTATGCGTTGAAGAGAAAAATGAATCAAACGCACAAAGCGTGGTCGTTTGTTAAAAATTAATTTCCACTCTAACCTATTTCGCAGGATAGAGGTGGGGGGGGGGGGGTTCCCCGGGCCAACTTTCTAATAGGCGCTCGGATCCGGGCGTGTGATACGTCAATCGCTTCCTCTCGGCAAGACAAGACGATTGGTACCGGTCTCGCCGACAAAGATCGATTCTGCCGGGATTTATGGCTTCCGGAAATCCGGAAAATCCTGGATCTGGGGCGTGGCCAACTTTCTAATAGGCGCTCGGATCGGGGCATGGGATATGTCAATCGCTTCCTCTCGGCAAGACAGGGGCGCACCCAGGATTTCTTTTTGGGGGGGGTACGTTTCAGTGGAAATGGCCATTTGGGGGGGGGGGGTACCGGACCAAATTTTTGCCCAAATTTGCACTGATTTACACTCATTTTTTCAAATTTTCCCATTTTGGGGGGGGGGTACGTACCCCCGGTACCCCCCCCTGGGTGCGCCAGTGCGCCAAGACAAGACGATTGGTACCGGTCTCGCCGACAACTTTTGCGAGTACCGGGATTTATGGCTTCCGGAAATGGCGAAGCGCCGCGGATGCACGCTAACCGCGAAAAAAACAAGACAAACCCGCCGATTCGAGGCGGTAATTCGCCGAGAATCGGCGGGTTTGTCTTGTTACATTGTCTATTTCGCTCTGTTCTGGTCAGTCGACAGTCGTCGTGTTTACAACTTTGAAATGGTGAAATAGTGAAGTCATTGTGTAAAATGCTTTGCAGACGAGTGACGCTTTTCTGTCTTTTATTGTTGAGATTTTCCTTGGAGTTCGGCCAAATTGCTAGCTGCTTCACACAGCGCTTGGCGCTTTGGCCGCATTTTTGGCGGAAATTCAAACGATATTTCATAACTCACGTTTCACGTGAGTAAACACCAAATCTCAAATCGCAAACCCCCTCTAAAATACGATTCTAGAGGGGGTTTGCGATTTGAGATTTGGTGTTTACTCACGTGAAACGTGAGTTATGAATAACTTATTTTCAAATTTCCGCCAAATTTGATGCGCAGCAATGGCGCGTTTGATTATTGATTTTAATTTGACCGAACTCCAAGGAAAATCTCAACAATACTACAGAGGGGGGACTTATTTGAGGGGGGACTAATTAGAGGATTTACGGTAATTTCTAGCTCACAAATTATCGATAGTTTCAATTCATTAGATGGGTCTTAACCCTTCATTGCCGAGTGTATCCGAACGGATACGCTTTTGATTTGCTAAAGACTTCACAAAAAGAAAGAAACGAATGAGTGTTCATTATTCATACAAAGAGTGTGTCTGTAAAAAGATCACATAGAAAAGAGAAATAAACAATGGCAGTCATCATGATTTTGATAAAGACAGCTCACCAAAAGGAAAGCTAATGGTAACGCAGACATTCTGCCTTTTTTCTATGGTTCCGGCAATGAAGGGTTAAACGAAAAAACAACTATCGAAGAAATGGATTTTTACTTCCTTTTCCTTGATGTCTTTTCGATGTTTCTTTCAAAATATACTAGACAAAAAACGATATGCGTCTATGACGCTTCTTCAATTACCATAATACGAGCGAAGTGGGGGCGCTTCGCGCCCCTCACTTCACTCGGAAGCGGGAGCGTGCACAGCGGGAGATTGGGTTCGTCATCGCTTCGCGCACCGCCATCAGTATGCCCTCGGCTGTTGTTCGGGAGTAAGGGTTGTTCGGGAGTAGAGCAGCATGAGACTATTTCGGGCCTGCGGCCCTCAACAGCTGTTGTTCGGGAGTAAGGGTTGTTCGGGAGTAGAGCAGCATGAGACTATTTCGGGCCTTCGGCCCTCACTCGCGGCCTTCGGCCGCTCGAACTGAGTTTCAAAAGTTGAAAAAAAATTTTGAAAAAATTTTTAGAAAAAAATTTTTTCGTACCCCGGGGGTACCCGGGAATTATTTTGACCCCGGATTCGGATTCCTCGCACCCGAAAACCCCCGAGTGCAAAAAATCAGCACCGCCCAGGCCCAAATTCCTTCAAAAAAAAATTTTGAAAAAATTCGTACCCCGGGGGTACCCCGATAATTTTTTGACCCCGGATTCGGATTCAGCACCCCAAAAAACCCCCGGGTGCAAAAAAATTAGCTTCGGAAACACTCAGAAAATCAAAAATCCATTTTAGCCGGTTAGAGAAAAGAGAAATAGTGTGTAAAACTGCCTTAGGCCATAACTCTCGATTCAACGTGCGTCCGTTCAAAATTCCAAAAAATATCGCCTAGTTAGCTCATGAGGAGCAAAATGAGATATCACACGGCCAAAATTATCGAGCGCACGGGTTTTTCTGAATTTCGCTGGGACAGAGAAATTGATTGTATTACTATATAGGATTGAAGCCTATAAACGCCGTAATGATTTTTGACTCTTCGACATACCTCGATATTCCGTTCTCTCTAAAACCGACAATTGAATTAACATCGAGTATTACACATTCGCAATTGGTTACAAGCTTCAGAACTTCTTCGAGAATTTCACTAAATGCGCAAATCACAAGGCGATGACAATTTATGGAGCAGTTCTAAAATGTATTTACCAAATAAAATAAACGAAATTGTAATTATACCTTAAATGTTAGAACACAGTCATAAAACGCAGCTTCAGCGCTAAACCTTTCCAGAGCAGACTCAAAGAAAGCAGAATGAGAAGAATAATCCATTGTCAATTCAACATTAACGCCCTGCTCTAATTGTGGTAATAACGATAAAACTGTTGGGCATCCAAGAGATCTAAAACCTCATCATTTGTGAAATCAGAAAAATATTAAGAATATGCAAATAGAAAAATTATGTGTCAATGGACATTTTTCATTTCGCTCCTGATTATGACATTTTACATTCTTAATTTTGCAAAAGGCCTCAAAATTTCAAAAATTCACAACATCGGCTTGATAGCATTAATAATTTTAGTACATTAAAGGACGTATCATAAGATTACTAAGAATGATGAAGATATAGCATATATATATATATATATATATATATATATATATATATATATATATATCTTCTATGTAGAACCCTTCAGGGTTCACAAGAGAGAAAATTCTAGGCTACTCTCTTATAATATTATTTCGAACACATATTTCTATCTGCATTTCGCATATTGTAAATTGTTATATAAATTCGGGGGCGGAATGCCCCCATTTTTTAATTATTCAGAAATCGTATAAATTTCATTCTTCATAATTTTGGGAAAAACTGTTATTCGTAAGCACAGGATTGGGTCCCTGTGTAAACTTTCTTTAGTTGGCCCCTAACCAACTAAATTTGTTTCAATTATAGTTTTTCACAAAACTTTATAAATAAATTATACATCACTTTAATTTTATACAATTCTGAAGTTCACTCAAACAAACCTCAAAATAATTATCCTTCGCCCTAGGGTATTCGTATCAATATTTTTACAAAAATTACTCTATAACCCCAGGGCAAAAATCTCTTTTCATTCTGTAATTTTCAAACCTATTTTTGTCTCGGAAGGAAATTACTTCTCAAAATTTGTAAACTAAATCCAAACTCGTTCTCATTTCAAGTCAGTCAACTTTTTTTTTCTTCTTCATTATATTTTCATATATCTCCTCTCTCCCTTACTTCCCCTTAAGGTGATTTGGTAATTGTAAGTTGTGAGGATTCCTACTGAGGATGACTCGACCTCATAACATGTTTTAGTCTTGTTGTCTAGGATTAGAGTCGAAACAACATGACTATTTGTCTTTTCTTTAAATCACTTGTCCAAATCTGTTTTCTTAATGTTCATTCTAAATATCAATCCCTTTAAACCATAGAATGATTATATTTCATATTAAAACCTAAAACTTAAATTTTAAGAGCAAGGTTATTTTTTCTTTCTACCGATGCTTCCACGATTCTTTTTATGAAAAATTACCTGAACGAGTTAAATATGGAATCCTCTGACAGTCTGATTTTGCCGCTATAAAAGAAGTTAATGATTGCCGTCAGGTCGTTTGCTGACACTCCCGTGATCTTAGAGTCTATCTCCAGATTAATGACAGGATTGCGAAAATCATGAAGCCTAAGTACGGATTCTAAGGTGGTACTGAAGGCTGCCAAAACTATTCTGTGAGCTTTGCTGATTAAGTGACCGTCGCAGAAAACCTCTACATCAGTGTGAATAGATCTCTAAAATAAAAGCGTAGAATAAATAATTTTCCTTGGGAATAATATATTTTTGTACAGAATATGTTGACAAATTACCTGATATGCGGATGAGAAATGTGAAAGTATTATTTCTGCGTGATATTGCGGTGTTTGAATCGAATTGCTATTTTGAATCGAAATTTCAGACGAAGGGATCGAATTATGCGGCACTAATCTGCTATTTTGTTTTACGTGAAAAGCCTGATGGTTCATTCAGTAGAGCGAAATTCTGAAACACTAATGTAAATAACTGGAATGCCCAAGCAAAGTAATCCACAGAATTGTATACAAGAAGTTGTTTGATAGAAAACTATAGCACTAAAAGAGTAAAACAGAAAACTATATATATCAAACGAAACATTTAAGCTTTCCTTCTAATTTCCATTCAAATGGAACAACAACACAAAAATCGCGCGAAATCAAAGCATTTTTTCCGTTACGCAGGAGAGTAAACTTATGCATGAACCAAAGCTTTATAAACAACCGTTATTCTATGGTTTCTAACTGCGAACACTAAAACTATAGTGCACTTTTAGGAATAGACATTACACATAAACTATCGATTGCGCATATAATGACCATTGCAAACGATGCCGTTATGAAAAACATATAAATGATGAGCTGAGTTAAAAAATGATAGACATAAATGTGATGCCTGAATTTGTATTGTCATACTAATTTTCACTTCCCTCTGAGCCCTATTTTGATATTATCGTTTTACGCTTTATACACTACAAAAATTTGGTCTCATAGATTGGACCGCATTTTCTGCTTATGCGATATCATTTTAATCGTATCAAAAAGTGATGGCATGAAATGCTCCTTGTGGAAATAGAAAACACTTTCTGATGTGCATGAATGCTTATGCTCAATCATAGTATTACATGAGATGTAAAGAGAAAATGAAGATGATCTATACTACGCACTTTAAACAAAAGGTAGATATCAGAAATATGGAATATCCCAACTTCTATACTCCGACGCTTGTTATTTGTAGCAACTTTTTTGGCTATTTATAGTTGCCTTTAGAATTACTTAGTATGCTCGCTGTTCAATATTCCTATTAAAACTGGATGTTCAGTTTATCGCGTTTTGAACAACAAACATATTTCCGCTTATAACCGAAAATAATTCCTTAAACCGAGCTTAAAAGAAAAGTGTGCAGAAAATTGTATATCCCTAAAATGCGATAAAAGCTAATTAGCGAAATATTGTTTATTATTATTACGTATGTAATTAGCTAAATAATTTTATTGTGTGGATTAAGCTCTCAATAGTGAAAGTTAAAATTTCCATTTCGCATGCGTGATTGCTGCACAATCACAAACTATATTGTCAAAATATATCAATTGCAATATTATTGTGTTTTTTACGTGAATTACAATCCCTCTCCACAATTCTTTTTTAGGGCAAACTCGATTTCAAATTAGCGCCAAAATATAATCGCATGCCAAAGGGGTAAGTAATCCCCCTCATTAAAAATTTTCAGCGGCCCCTTTTTACCCCTTTGGCAAGCGATTATATTTTGGCGCTAATTTGAAATCGAGTTCGCCCTAAAAAAGAATTGTGCAGAGGGATTGTATGTCGCAGTATGTTTTTCCATTTTGTGTAGATATAACTTTTACAAATGGTTCATTATCGCCAGATAAACATCGAAAGTAGCGTCGGCTATGGTCCAACAGTTATCGCCCAGCTTACCTTTCGCAGCGCCATTTTGGCTTTCAAGAGCGACTCCACTATACACCTATTACCCACTTATCCTCCTTCTTCCTCAGTGTTGACGTTGAGCTTGAAAAAATGTGAGAAGACCACAGCATTCCGGTGGTGCAAGGCAGAGAGGCATCCTGATCAAGATAAGATGGTCTGTGATCCGACCCCAGCCGAGAACAGCTGTAATATTGAGTCTTCAGGACACTAGACACACAACTCGGGTGGGGGTGGCTTGTTCAGCAGAGCTCGTTAGCCACCAAGGTATCCCACTCACCTACTCGATTGGTTCTATCCAAGGGACACGACCCAGTCATCCCATCCCGATCCAGAGCTATTTTGTCCACAGATGCGGCCTTTGTCCCGGCCGCAGTGTATTTTAAACGGCGGCGATTTTTAACTGGTGGCTACTCTATTCTAGAAAAATGCCCGAACTGAAGTGCCCGGCTCTGCACACATTGCTGCACGGTATGTATGTCACATCTGACCATCTGGCGCCCTTTGTTCTGACCCTCGATCAATTTTCAATTTCACACGTCCAATTGTCACCACACCACATTTTATTGACCTACCCTTTGGGTGTTTAAACTATATAGTTCCTAACATTGTGCTTTCTAGAGATATCGTCAACTCTAAGAAAACACTTTGATAATGTGGAATGTGAAATGGAGCCATGTCCGGATCTTTCGGCCAGTCCCTTTGATCTTGGATCAATTACATCGCTTGGTAAATTTCCTATTTTAAAATTAGTTTGGGATGAACTTTAATGAAATACCTCGATCATAAATTATTTTACTAAACATCTGGCCGTTGGCCCGTAAAGGTTTAATCTGACATTGAAACGTCAGGCTTGAAATTCAGTCGGGATTTTAGGTGAATTGATCATTCAAAAGTTCAACTAACGTATTAAAATATATTTTTCTACAATTTCAGGCAGAGATTGACCATATATTATTTATAAAAATATATCTAAAAGTTTTGGTTAAATGTGTTACTTGCCTAAAATTAGGAATAATTTAAATATTCACAAAGTAGCTAAAACGTTTTTTAGAGACAACTTATATCGATTTATTAGCGGAAATTTTTGAATTCTGACAGCAACTCTACAGGAATTTTTAGGTCAATTAGTCTACATTGTCCCAAATTCCATAAATTCTTCTGAAGCTTGCAAGCAAATAATTGGAGGAAAGCTTCTCTCTACTACAGACGTAAGTTGATAATTCTAAAAATAAATTTTATGCAAGACATTTTGAATCATTACTAGAAGACACAAATTTGTAAAACCGAAACGGTCAAAAATTTTATTTAGAATTTTCACATAATATCGGACAACAAATCCACTTTTGCGCTTCGCATCTCCCTACAACACAAATCCACGAATTTGCCAGATTGGAGAGATATCCTGAAAAAGTTTTTCGAAGCCAAAGCAGGAAATAGCTGGGAGGTATTGGCATTTATACGGTACTACTGTAGCATATATTAATACAACTATTTTAGATTGCATACATTGAACTAGGCTCTTCCAACGAAGCGGACGTCCGACTGCTGAAGAACGCCTCTAAGGAGAATAAATCCGCAACGCAAAAGATTCCATTTAATGTGAAACTTTGGATGGTCCCTGTGAACCGAAGAATTGTCGCAGGAACCACCAAAATGACCCACACTTCTGTGAATGACGCGCCCGCTACAAATGGTACCGATGAGAAACCAAAGGTAAGTAATTTGTATTGACTTCTGTGTATGATCACAAATAATTTCTTGACACATTTCGCATTTTTGAAATGTATTATGTCTTGTTTTAATTTTGGCCATTCTATTGCGATCATTGTTTCAGAAAAAGAAGGTGATCAAGAAAGTTCTAAGGTCAGCCTTGCCCAAAACCTGCGAGAACAATAACGATCCTACGATGGTTAATGGAGTGAATGGAATCCACAACGAGAAATCATCAGTTCCTGAAAAGGTCGTTGATATCCACTATTTAACCAATGGGACGTCACCTCCGATACAAATAAATGGCGAGGCTCATGCTAAATCTAAAAATGATGAAAAGGATAAAGTCGAAGGTGGCTCATTGAAAATGTGCAACGGTCTTAACGGTGTCGACGTAGATACCACAGCAAAAGGTTAATAGGTTAAATTGTATATATAATTTCTTGAAAAGATTCATTTTATGACCTTTAGTCTTATACCTTATGATCTGACAATACCATAATTTGGTGCTTATATAGGATTGAATTTTTATTCACTTTAAGGTATAATTTTTAAGATTACCTGCTAAACAGTCGTCCTTGTATTATTAAATTCCGGGATTGATCCTTTTTGGAGTTTATTCAAATATTTGAATCTCAAGAAACTCAATTGTGAAATTTCATAGATCGAATATTTCAGTTATTTATTGATTCTTTAAGGCATCACAAACGCGAATTTGAACGGGAAATGCGAAAACTCAGAAGAAAAGGCATCCACACTTGTCAATGGAGATAACGCAATCACCACAAAAACTGCAGGTAGTCATTTATAATTTTCCCATATCTTATTTAATTTTAGCGAATTGTAATTTTATTAATTCAAAAAAGGCATGAATTTTCTAACTTTTCATGTTCAGAAATAAGTTCCAAGCTCTCGGATACACCTGCAAATCACGAAAATTTATTGAATGGATCCGCAAATACAGTAAATGCAATCCTACAACGCGTCAACGGAGAACAAAACAAGCAGCAAAATGGAGGAATTGTAGGTTTTGGCATATTTTTCATGAAATATTTTTGTCCTTTTTAGGTTGGCAAGATAGCATCGATGTTTAACAGCAGAAGTCAATCTCAAGAAAGCCAAAGTAGTATACGAGATGTCCGGAGGAAAAGTGATGAGCTGTCTGAGATACCAACACACCATTTTGACACAAACACAGGGAGGAAAATTCCTCAGGTTGGTTCATGTGTGATACTTGCAAGAGTTTTTCTTGCACCAAAAATCTTTTTTTGCGCCAAACATTTAAAATCTCACGTCGTGCTTTCCAAATTAGTCTAATCTTAAACGCACAAATATACCTCCTGGGCTTGTCAGCCTAACCCTTAAGTATTCAATTTTGATGCAAAAAGACTGATGCAAACCGTGATTTTTGGTGTTGAACCCAGGAGAGCATACTTAAGGCTATTTCGGCTAAACCCATTTTAAAGACATTTTTTGGGGAAATGTCACTTAAAAAAAGTAACCTCTCGAATAGTTAGATTATGCTTTGCAATATTTACAGACATGTAAAAATTAGGTTTCTTATATTTTATACTCGTTGACATCACACTTCCAATGGTGTGAAACAAACGAGACTTAATAAATTCAATTACACAAAATATTGTTCCCTGGAGTAAAATTAATAATTTAAGGAAACATTAGCTCCAATTCATCCGTCAACTCCTCCAAGCCAAAAGTCAAACGAAGACGCGACATCCGACGACGATAATGTGTCCTTCTGTTCTGCAGCATCCGCGGCGCTGAACTCATTGTCGTCCTCTTCAAAATACGGTGATTCAGTTTCTATAGAAATAGCCCAAAATATGGAAAGCCCAAGCCTTGATGCACAAGAAAATCCCAATCTGGATTCAGCAGTCCCCTTAAAAACCGACGAGAATGTCTCTACTCGTCGGTCGCCAAATCGACGAACTTTGAGCCTTCCCCCACCAACAACGGTGAATTCTCGGCTGCTAAATGGGCATTGCGGCCGAATTTTGTCTCCAATTTCGAGCGGTAGCAGCATTCACGAACATCACGCGCATGAAGAGGCTGAAGAAGATGACCAGACTCTGTACCAGTGCACTGTCGACGAAGACGCTTCATTGCGGCCAAGTGCGGAGCGAGACGACTCCGAAGCATACGACTTGATGAACGATTTAAGTCTACGTGAAGATTTCTCGTGCATGTCCAACATCTCTGGTGTGTTTCAAAGAACATTTATTAACAACAGGGAGAGGGACCTCACCGGAAGGCTTAGCGTACCGGCAACTAGCTCGTTTAGTCGTAATAATTCAAGTATGTTATTTTCAAATTGATCGTGTTTTAGCTAGATCGAAGTTCCATCAAACATGTTTGAAGAAATCCTGGAAAAATTAGCTTATTTTTAAATTTTCTTGTCGGAATCAGACCAGCTAAACTTTCAGTCATGAATACGTATAACGGATACTTCGTAAAAATAAAACGATAATTCACGATGCTCATCCTTACCAAACACGAATATACATAAATATAAAATTTTGATCTGGCATTGAAAGAAATAATAATCGGAGAAAAAACCACCAAAAATATTACAAACTAATTATGCTTTTACACAGGTGTTGTGCCGAGCAGAGCACTCTCTTCTTCACGACAAACAACTCCTCCTCAGGTGCCACGAATATCACCGCAAAAGGAAATGGTTCGAGGAATGAAAACGAACTTACCTGTCTCCGTTTTGCAGCAAATACTCGTTCGATTTTCCTATAAAGAGGTTGAATTACATTTATTAAATTATCTTTGTATTATATACATTATGGAGTTTTAGTTAGGAGAGCTGCGTCGAGTTCATCCGCACTGGGATGAACTTTGTGGACAGTTTCTGAACGCCGGATACTACCAGTTGATTGAAACAGCTGACCAATTACTCGCTGACTGCCAAAAGAAGGTATCCTTTTTAAAGTAATCTTTAAAATGCGATATATGTTGCTGTCTTGTCAAAATCCATCCTCACAAATAGGCAATTTTTGTTTCTAGATTACAACAGAAAAACGTTTGGTTCGAGTAGTGAATGTATTAACCAGCTTACAAGTACACGTGCTTAACCCGGTTGACGTTTTGCGTGCTGCAATGGACGAAGGTATCTGTTTTTAGTTTATACGTAATGAGAGAATAATCTGAAAAGGAAGGCAAGTAAATTTTCTTTTAATATTTGATTTTACCAAATACAAATTTGATGCTTGCGGAATAACTGTATATGGAATGCACGAAAGATAAGGGATGATTTTAGGTGTTCTCTGTTTTCCCTATGGCTTCATTCTGGACAAGGCATTTGAATTGTTGACACAAATTGAGAAAATTATCCAACAAGGCTGTGACGCCGATGTAAGTTCACTGAATAAAATTGTTTTTTATACTCTAATAAGATTGCAGATTGAATTGAATTGCGAACGACTTGCAGAGTATTCCCGTCGTGCCCAGTTACATTACCGACGCTGTGTGGAACCGATTGCTGAAAAGCGAATGACGGAAGTATGTAAATTATCCGCAGTTCAACGACTGCAACGGCTAGATTCTTTCCTGGTCGAAAAGAACCTCTCGAAGTTGGAAAAGGTAAGAGTTAAATTGAAGTGAAAGTATATATACTTTTTTATAGAACATTCTCACCTTTTTCGAAACTTTTCCTAAACGTTACACAATACTTCTAACATGAGCAAATTTCGGGCATCACAACCATTTTCTTATTTCAGGTAGCCGAAAAAGCCAAGGACGATGTGCGTTTCGAAGTAGAACAACTCAAACAACAGAATCAACAATTAAAGAAAGACAATCGGGAGTTGAAACAGACATGTCTCAAACTAGACGCTAGAGTTGAAGCTTTGGAGCGGAAGTTCAAAACCATGGCTCGGTTGCTTCAATGATTACATTCGAATAGCAAAGTGTTTCGTTTTCGCTAGAAATATGTTTAGAAACGCTTAGAAAGTTTTTGTTATCTGTGACCCAAATTTTTTATTACTATGTTAACTTTTGTGGACTTTTGCCAAAGTAAGCTCAAGCCTTCAACGCCTCACTTTTTAAAATTACCTAAGCAATTAGGAGGCTCAATAATTCCGTATTAAAATTATTTATTCGCTGGGCCTTCATTATTTTTGTTCATGTAATACATATAAATGTTAACAATTGATAAATACACGTATTATATCGTTTTTCTGCATCGAATCACAGTGATAATTTTATTTGTTGTGTTCCATAATTGCTCTCTGCTGGAGTGTAGACGTGACGTTCCCTTAAATGAAGCCTTTTTTGCAATCTTTTGAAACAATATTCTTTTTTCATTTTTTGTTTTCTCAAACTTGCACAATAATTTGTTGAGTTAAATCAATGTTCTAATGAAAATTACCATGTATCGCTTGTGGCGTAACTTGGTGGTGGTTGTATAGCGTATGGTCTGAGTGTTGATGCCGATAAACATGGCATAGTAGAATTGAGGATTTCCCTCGTTACTCTCTGCCTTTCCAAATATTGGCGCTCCTTTATAAACCTTCGACGATAGTAGCAGATCACCATCGCCAATGTTGATAATATAACCACGAGAAGGAAGAGAAATACTCCCAATGTGATAAAAAGCAGAGACATGAGCGAGCTGTCCTCAGATGATCCCGTAACTGAACTGCTCTTTGTGATTGTAGCGGGAGGTGTAAATGGCTAAAATATTTTACACAATTATAATTTAATGTTATAATCGGTCTGCTGACAATGGGTTGAGCTTATACCATTCATTATTCTATTCACTATAGATTTTAACCCGAAACTGTGACATTCAATCCACAATTACTTATACTCTTTTCTTCGTAGTGGTACAGTATTTTAATTTCCGTAATTCGAAAGCTTACATTAATATCAAGTGCCATCAAATCTGGAAGATATAAGTCGCGAATTGACTTTTCTATTTCTGTCGGTGGAAGAATTCTTTTTGCTTTTAAGTCCACGAAAAGGAGCCTTAGCATGTATGATTCTTTCAGAACGATTTCTCCTTCGCGTTTGTATCGCAAATCGTACAATAATGCTTGCGCCCCAGCCGCTTCACTCAAAATTCTGGAATTCAACACATTAGTTAAAATATAATAAACGGGGTACGGTAAAAGCCCCCCGGTAAAAGCCCCCCCCCATAATTTTCATAAAAGAGTTCTAAAGTGGTCAAAATTTTTTTTGAAAAATTCCGAGATTAGTCCGAGATAAGTCTGAAATTAACGCGGATTTTGGTCGTGAAGTTTGAAAAGTGTTGGTGTTCTCACTATCTCTAACCATTTTACTATAATGGTAAAATTTATAGCTCGCTTTTGCTGTTTCAGTTCAACAACCCTTATAAGGCGCCATACAATCAGTCGACATATTGGCTACGCTTGGATTTAGCTACCGCGCCAAAACTGCCCGAAACCGGTGTCAATCGTCTCCAGGCCCGTACCCAGAAATGCCTGCTCTATGACGCTCCTTTGCGTTGAGTTAGTATGTCTTTATCGCTTCTGCCTCTCTCTGAGGGGGGGTTGATGAATCAGACACATGCAGTAAAGCAGACTATTTCGTCACTATTTCTCCATTATACAGAGATTTCGCAAAATCTCTGTATAATGGAGAAACGAGCGGTGTGTGCGGCGCCATTCGGCGCCGCGAGGTTGTGGCGGGGGGCGGCCTTCGGCCGCCCCCCGCCACAACCTCGCCTCTCCTTTCCACGCGGTGTTTACATAAACATGTTTACGATTACGCAATCAGAGGGAGGGAGGACGGCTGTTTACTCCTTTCGACACTTTCCCCTGCGCATCGGCTCCTTCCCTGTGTTAGCGCCGCTCCCACCCACAGGGGATACTCAGTCCCGTAACTTTGAATCCAATGTGCGGATCCCGAAAATTCCAACGAATTCGTGATCAGCGCCGCCTAAAACCCCTAATTACACACTTCCCCGCTCAATTCTGGAAAAAAAAATTTTTGGAACCATGATGGGGGGGTCATGGTCCAGAATGCCCTGAGGCAATCCCGTAACTTTCAATAGGATGGGCAGTTCGAGCCGCACTAATTTGTGGAAGCTATTCACACCAAACCCAGCAACTTGCCCAAGTTACTTTGCCACTAAGCATGGAAAATATTTTTGTTACACACGTGACCATGGCGCTATAGGGTAAGGGCATAGTGACGAAATAGTCTGCTTTACTGCATGTGTCTGATTCATCAACCCCCCCTCAGAGAGAGGCAGAAGCGATAAAGACATACTAACTCAACGCAAAGGAGCGTCATAGAGCAGGCATTTCTGGGTACGGGCCTGATCGTCTCCATTTCATGAGAGAAGTCCGAAAAACACAAAATTAGGGTGGAGAAATGCAACTCTAAGGTTTTATGCCCTGGGGCATTTTTCGAAATCCATGATACCCCCTATGGTACCAAAAAATATTTTTTTTTAGCAATTTTGCCTGAAAACGTCTAATTAGGGGTTTTCGACCATGCTGATCACGAATCCGAAGGAATTTTCAAGATTGGATCTCACATTTTCGAGATATCGCCTTAGGCTGCTGTACAGACTCAACCAAACTTAGGCTAGGGGCTTAGGCTGCTGTGCAGAATCCCGAACTTAGGCTTGGGGCTTAGGCTGCTGTGCAGGCTTAGGCTTGGATATATGCCCTAATTTTGTCTAAAAATAATTTTTTGCATAAAAAACCATAGGGGGACCCTATGGTATGAAAAATCATTTTTCTCAAAAAAATCTCTCAAAAAAATCAATAGGGTCCCCCCCTATGGTTTTTTATGTGAATGCACAAAAAAATCAATAGGGGGATCCTATTGATTTTTGGGGGGCGCACTTCCATACAAGCGCCCGGAATTTTTCAAAAAAAATTTTGCCCACTTTAGAACCCTTTTATGAAAATTATGGTGGGGCTTTTACCGGGGGGGCTTTTACCGTGGGGGGCTTTTAGCGGGGGGGGGGGGGGGCTTTTACCGGGCGGCTTTTACCGTGCGCCTAATAAACTATACAACAAACCTAATTTTTTCTTCCAAGTTGGTAACATTCAGATTCTTGGGATTTTCAGAAAGCGTAAAAGATAGTAGATCTGTCTCTGGAGTACACAGCCATATCTGAAACATATGTATTGTTATCAATAAACGCTATCATACACGCTATAAACAATTAAAAAGAAATAAAATTGCGTCGTACTTCAACAACTATTTAGTATTCGAAACTGCGCTATTAGTGATACAACGTCTTGTACGACTGAAGGAGCGAAACCCGCTACTTTAGAAACTTATAAGTGAAGAATATGAGGAAACAAATTCGAACTTTAAGTTTGGTAAATTTATATCTATGAATTTACATTAATTTTAAATGCTTACACTCGCAGTACACGAAGAATTCCTAGAGATACTTCCCTCCATAGCCGAATCTCTAACACTAATTGTCAGTTCAAAAATACCGCCGGACAGGTCGTCGATTGGCCGATGCAAAACGATTTTCCCGGAATTTGGATCCAATCCCAAAATTCCTTCAAGTGACTTCGATATTCCTTTATAGTGCAACACTGTTTTGTCCATTGAATAAAATAGATCTGAAAATTATGTCATAGTTACGACAAGCGCGTGTATTAAAAATTTACCTCCTTCCAAATCTGCATCAAAAGCACTGACTTGGCCAACAGTTTTCCCCAGAATTGCATTCACTTCTGTTACAAAATCGTAATGTGCTTGCGTAAATTGCGGGTGATTATCGTTTCTGAAAATGGAAGAAGTTTTAAATTCGAGAAACCGCTATTAAACTAAAACTTAAGTTCCCTGCTCACAAAAATACTCATGTAGAATTTAAAAAAAATTGCCCTACAAACTGAGTCAATTAGATCTCCGAGACTACTAAGCAAAATTTACCTACAATATTTTCACAAATAGAATTCGCTCTTCAAAAATTTTCCTTTCAATTATATATTCAGGACTTTTGCAGAATGGTGTATTTCATGAAACTAAATTGTTGTTTTACTTACATGTTCAGGATGTCCACTTGAACCTCAGCAAAAGACTCTAGCTTTGGCGCATCAGTTGTGGGAGGGTCGTATGAAGCAAAAATTTTAAGTGGAATGTGATCCCAATTAATTCTCTCATAATCGAGTGGAGTAATGGTAGAAATGCGTCCGCTTTTAGGATCAACGTAAAACCAGTCCCTGTATTTATTGTCCTCCAGGTAGTAATAAACGGGAGTATGACGTGATGGTCCAAAAGCTTTGACTTGGCCAACCCTGCTACCAATAGGAACATCTTCTGCCAATTCGACATGTAAACGTTGTTTGAGGAATTCAGGGCTGGGCAACAGCTCTCGTCTCGAATGGAAACGAATTTCTATACCAAGCCGCGAGAAGAGGTGACCGCTTTGAGCGATGACTGTACACTAAACAAGAATTATGAAAACTACAGCTTCAAATCAGAACTTCCTTACATATGTGCGCATTCCGTCTAAATTAAATGAACCATTTTGTGCACTTAAAACAACCCCAGTCTCTCGATCCACATCCAATGCGAGAAGGGCGTTTGTGCTTTCCAGTAAGTACGAAAGTTCGCATCCTCGCTCAATTTCCGCCGCAATCCGAAATAGTTCCGCTCCAGAATTTACTGGTAACTAAATGCTGACAGTTATATGGTGATTTATGATGTGGTTATACAAAAATTTTGATCGCATCCGTATTTATAGAAAAACGGGTAAATGCCCAGAATAGTAGGGACACATTGACCTATATTAAGACCATTATTGGCTTTCTGATGCAAGTAAGGTGACTGGAGGTCAGTTCCGCCCCCCCCCAGTTCCGCCCCCCCCCCAGTTCCGCCCCCCAGTTCCGCCCCCCCCCCAGTTCTGCCCCCCCCAGTTCCGCCCCCCCCAGTTCCGCCCCCCCCCAAATTCCAAAATATTCCAAAAAAGGTCGCAAAGGGGAAGGGACAGTTCCGCCCCCCCCCAAATATTACTAAAAAGGTGGCAATGGGCTAGGGACAGTTCCGCCCCCCCCCCCCAAACGGAATTCCATTTTTGACCATAAATGGTCGGGATTTCGTGCCCTGGGGGGTTTTCAGGTATGCTGAATCCGGGATCAGATTTTTTTCTGGATCCTTCTAGAATGTTCTAGAATGTTCCAAAATCATGAAATATAGGCGTAAAATGCCTAGAAACACCGTCCTAGGGTAACTTTTTGCGGGGAACTCGATTCTCGACTCAGATTTAAGATCGGTCCAAGCGCTTAAGCTTGAACTTAAGCTTGAACTTAAGTTCAAGCTTAAAATCAAGTTTTGGCCTAAATTAGGGTTTTCAAGTATGGCGAACACGATGCAAGTGTCAGACTTGAGTTTCGAGCTTAAGCTTGAGCTTAAGCTTAAGCTTGAACTTAAGTTCAGCTCAAAAATGTCATTTTTGCTAAAAAATCTGATCCCGGATTCGGATTCAGCATACCTGAAAACCCCCCAGGGCACGAAATCCCGACCATTTATGGTCAAAAATGGAATTCCGTTTGGGGGGGCGGAACTGTCCCTACCCCTTTGCGACCTTTTTTGGAAATTTGGGGGGGGCGGAACTGTCCCTAGCCCATTGCGACCTTTTTTGGAAATTTGGGGGGGGGCGGAACTGTCCCTTCCCCATTGCCACCTATTTTGGAATATTTGGGATTTGGGGGGGGGCGGAACTGTCCCTTCCCCATTGCCACCTATTTTGGTATATTTGGGGGGGGGGCGGGACTGTCCCTTCCCCCTTGCCCCCTATTTTGGTATAATCGGTATTTTGGGGGGGGGGGGGGGGGGCGGAACTGGGGGGGGCGGAACTGGGGGGGGCGGAACTGGGGGGCGGAACTGGGGGGCGGAACTGGGGGGTGGCGGAACTGGGGGGGGCGGAACTGGGGGGGGGCGGAACTGGGGGGGGGAACTGACGAGGGGCGGAACTGTCCATTTACCAGTAAGGTCGATCATAAACCTTTGATTTGACATTGTCGTGGAATGCAATATGTGAATGAAATGCACTATGTATACAATGTGTTCTGATATCGAAATACATTGTAGAATAATTTCCTAGTATATATCTTCATTTCGCAAACTCCATTTCAAATTTCTAGTCCTAATCGCATCAAAAGGTTTACAAAGCTGTGGTTATTGAGGTGCAAAATGTGCATATTAATTAAATGTCAATTTGGAACTTCCTCGGAACTCATACAACGCCTAGCTATCTCTATTTTACTTTATTTTATTCTATCACCACATTGTGGTATAGATTGCAGCATTTAGCTGCGTTGTGAATTGCCGCAAGGTAGTTCTATTTTTACTGTATTTTGCAATGTTTTTAATTTGGATCTTAAATAAGCTATAGGGTCATTCGTCTGATGAGCGCAACCCTATAGTTATAAAAAATTGTTTCATTGTCTCAGATTAAGCGCGAAACAGTGAAATTTCACATTATTCTTTCTCCAAAACTTGTGCTTGTGCTTTCTTCTATTAAGCATAATCTTTACCGACACATTGTAGACCATAGGAATGTCCGCATTGAAAACAGGCATACATTTCGATGTTGGCACGAGAATCACTGTGAAATCGGCACTTTCAAGATGTTCACCTCTATAGGCGGACAATTTTAACGCGTATTGACCCTCCGGCAATCCACTCAAGGGAGCAAAGGTTCGAATTGAGCGAGATTCGTGATCCACTTTTAGCGCAGATATAAGCTTCGCCATTGCGCTCATATTGGATTGGGCAGATTTGTTCGCAGCGGTTAGTTCAAATTTATGAAAATTAGTTGCTTCGAGGTCCGCTATGAATGTGCCGACAGGAGAATTTTCCACTAACAATACTTTCTGAGGCGATAACCGCAATATGGCGGCTGTGGACATTGGCGGGTTTGTAAATTTCAAATGGAACTGAAATTGTAAAATTAAACAGGTGGAAGATAAAAATAAGCTTTAAGCATTACCGGAATGATTGCTAGCTTTCCGCGAGAATCAGTAACTTGAAAGAAGCAGGACGCAACATTAGTATCATTGGGCAAATTCGCATTCCTTTTCACGAAAATTGATCCCTGTAAAAGGTTTGTTTAAAACCAGTGAATTTTAGTCAATAAGAATGACAGCATTTGTTAAAGAGTGAAAATCATTACTTTTAATCCTTGTAGCGATGAAAAAAATTGGAAATAACACACTTGAAACATTGCTCATTTTCGGTTGTTTGATCAAACTTTCTGGGAAGATTTCTTAACAATTTCCCAAGTTTCTTCATAATTTTACAGTTACGCTTATTTACAGTCACACTTATTTCACTCCGGTTTCCGACAATATTCTTTAAAATGTTTGAATGTTTTAGCGGATATAGCAATTTTCGTTTCTAAAAAATATTCATTCAAATTAATGTTTACTTTTGAATCGATATTCACGGCGGAGCATTGTTCATTTGATTCTTGACCGAGCCGTAGCAGTTCAAAACTCAGCAAATCACCCTTGTTATCCTTTGCTTCAATTTTTCCGACTTCCGCTGCGCTATCTGTACCATTTGAGAAGTCGGCCAGGTTAATTTCAAACTCATATTTCTTCTTGAGAAAAATGGGCGCTGAGTTTCGGAAATTTATCGCAACGATCGTCAAAGTAACATTGGCTAAAACAAAATAATGTTAGAGAATTAAAAGTCAGGTAATCGCACACCGATAAGCTGATTTGACGATACATTAGTGGCCATTATTGTTACGTTCTGGCGTCCGATTCCTTCCAAAGGGGCAATTGATGTCAGAATGCCTGAAAATTACGGTCAGTCTTAGTTCAGATCACTTACTTTACCTGATTCTTCATCTATAGCGAACCATTTTTGGCCATGCGCTAAAGAGTAGCGAATTTTCCTCTGACTGTCACCTGGCAATGGCACCAGCTTCACTGTGTAGATATAAAAGTGCGGCGGTAGACTATCACTTATCTCGATTTCTGTATTTGCAGTGATTCCATTAAATGTCCTTTTCTCCATAATGTCATTATCAGCTTTGTTGGTGGTGGCATTTTTTGACGAATCAATGAACCGGACCACAAGCGTAGCTAAAAGAATCCACGTCAAATTTCAAAATAATTTCACGTCTATTCTGGCGATAAATGGGCGCAAATTAGGAGCGTTCGAAGTTTGTAACAAAATGTGCCGAATTCTCTATTTACCGTAAATCCTCCAATAAGTCCCCCCTCAATTAAGTCCCCCCCTCAAATAAGTCCCCCCCTAGACCCCCAACGAATAAATAAGTCCCCCCTCAAATAAGTCCCCCCTACGAAACAATAAGTCCCCCGGGGGACTTATTAGAGGATTTACGGTATGTAAAAATCTAACAATATACCGTGAGCTGGAGGTTCCAATGGATGGTTTTTGTCCACAACAGATATATTTAAATGAGCAATGGCTAATTCTGTAATCCGCTGCTGAAAGGAATGTTCATCTGGATTATTATTGGTCATTTGTTTCGCCAAGATAAGAGACCCGTTACGTAGTCCATTGCTACCAAAGTGAAGCAATTCTTTGCAAGTTAAGTCAGACGCCGACTGTCCTAGAACGGTAAAACAATGAGCTTCAGTTATTCGATAGGATAAGCGAGAATCTGGATCTGGGTCCATCGCCGACAGAGAATGTATCATTGTTCCGACTGATGAGTCTAAAATGAAGCAGCGATACATGAGTCCAAAATCGACAACAGTTACACTTATCATCAGGGTGCGGATTTTCCGGACATCTCTAAATCTCTATCACACTGCCTAATTTTGTTTCACAACTCGCTTTGGTGTAAACAATCGCTTTTGTTTAATCGACTCTCCATTAAATGAGTCAGACACGTCATTCGTTTACTACTACGTAGTAGTAGTAAACGTTCGTCATTCGTTTACTACTACGTAGTAAACGAATGACGTGTCTGACTCATTTAATGGAGAGTCGATTAAACAAAAGCGATTGTTTACCAGGGTAGAGATGTTCGGAAAATCCGCACCCTACTTATCATAAACAAAAAATCCTTGCCGCAAACATTCTTTTTCACATGATTCTTTTGAAGCAAGACTTACCTTTGGGGATTTCAATAATCTCCACTTCTCTTGCCATATGTGGAGGAGTTGAGCCGATCCCGGCTACAAGAATTTGAACCGATGTCGTATCAACCCTTGCTGTATTTTTATCGATTGCAATTCCCTAAAATTATGAAGGAACTAAGAAATGATACTTTACATTGATAGATTCATTTGATAGATTCTAAATTCACCTTAATCGTATAATTTTTGGTGTTCTTTTCCAGCGGTCCTGTATATCGTATGTGACCGGAACGTGGATCGATAGAGAAGTATGATGCACCACCTTCTGATATACTATATGTGATCGAAGCAGAAAGTTCAGGTTGTTCTCCTGTTTCAATCGCAGCTATACGAATATGTCCAACTTCAGATGTACGGGGGCCAATAGCAAATGCATAAATTGACTAAAAGCATAATAACGTTTTGAGAAAGTTTCAAAATCTTACAAGCCGTTATGATAAGTTTCCACTTTAAATATTTTACACGTAACGTAAACCATGTTTTGCACATTTACGTCAAAGTTACAATTGAGTAATAACGTACTTGTTCAAAGTTAAATGGCTTTGATTGATCCAGCAAATTAGGCGCAGTGGGCCTTATTACTTTGATAATAATTGTAGCGTTGTCCAATTTGTTGCCATTGATGTCAAATAAGTTGACTTCAATACTAATTTCATCTTTGCCGTTTAGCTTTGCAATAGTTATCTCTTCATTTTTCTGAAAATATATAATCGTTATGTTTCTTTATTGCTTTGTATACAAAAATGCCCTAAACATGAATTATTTGGTATTTTCATCCGAGGATATTAGCATCCGATAAATCGTCATGCTCAGCACAAGCTGAACATTTTCTGAGAATGTTTTTCTTGCATTTAGCTGTATTTAATACGGCAATGATTTGTCCGCATATAATGGCTACCAAACAGTTCTTTTTGATGGGAATTGCAGACAAAAGTAGCAATCTTCTTATGATTGCTTTAGACGTAGTCATAAAATTTGTTTTAGCACTAGCTTTTTAGGCATAGTAATAGACTTATAAGACTTGTTACGGTTAGTACTAGCCAGAAGCCTAACTTACTTAGACTAGCCACTTAACTCCTTTGATAGGATAAATAAAAGAATAAAAATGGACAATTTTGATGATTTTTTCTGACAATAATCTTACCTCGATATAGAGAACACCAGTCCAGCGATGAATCTTGAAAATTTCTGACACATCGTCGATAGAATATGATGTGAAAGAGTAATTTTGCGCTAACGAATCTGTTTTAGCATTTCCATAATCCAGCTCCATTCGGACCAAATGATCAAAATATTTCGATCCCTCAGTTATAATTACGCGGATGTTTCGATTTTTGAATGATATCGGTTTATTATCCTCCAGGCAATCTTCGATATAGATCAAATAGGTTGGGACAGTGGAATTGATATGGTCGTTTGATATATCATTTGGTGTGATTGCGAGAGCCAATATGATGGGTTTGGTGATATTCGCATTGCAATTTCCGTGAAGTCTTTGTGCGCATTCTTCAGTTAGTCTTAGTTCCACTAACTTTTCATCCATTGAGAGTTCCAATGGCACAACTTTGAACCTGAAAACAAATCTTTGAAAATGAGAACTTTTCCACTACAGAAATCGCGATATCGCCGTTATTTAAAAATCATACATATTAGAATTCATTCCAAAGATAACATAGTTCCAATCGCCGAGCTTTGTTTCTCTCGGGTTTTCGATCTATAACAATTACTGTAATGATGACGTAGGCATAGAACAGTAAAACCTTTAGTTTTCCTATCAATGAATCGTTTGATTGTCGATTAATACAAATCTTTTGATTTAACTGATCAAATCGAGGCGCTGCATATGTACGACTGTCTTCCAGCACTAGCGTGCTGTCCAAAAATTTGACTTGTAATGTACGCAATTCTTGTTTTATTTCTGGATGAGTTGAATTGTGTGACTGTGGAGTAGCTTGAATCTGTAATAGAAGAGAGCTAAAATACAGTAAAGTACTTTAATAGGTGCATAATTGATACTGTAACAGCATCAGCAATTATTTTGAAACATTTTTGTTTCAGAAATAATATTAATTGTTCAACATGGCTTATTTGGACGCATTTCGTTAGCTATTGTAAAATTTAGACAAAAAAATGTCTGCATATAATGAACCCATGGGTGCCAAGCTTGAACAAACATGCATATTTCCTCAGTATTTCTAAAGAATCCTAGCATCTTAGGTCAAAATTAATTCCAAAGTAAGCACAAGGTCATAGCTTGTAGCATTGAAAACGTTATGACTAAAAGGAAAACCGTTTGTTATCACACAAAGCGGGGTTTAAATTTATTTATAATAAATCATACCGTTATATTCAGCGTATTTAGATCCGCTACCATCATGTTACCACCCTTGGGGGTAATCTTCAGACCGAACACCTGCCCGGGATTCGCCACAACCGGATATATACTGAACAGATCATCTACTGCGGGTTCAGGCAAGGTAAGAACCACCGGTCCAGGTGCCTGAAACTTTTGGTAATGTTTGCTGCTAAAAGAAAAGTCTAACCGATTTGGAAATACGCAAAGGACCATCAAAAGCAAGAACTGTTCCTGGTTTTGAGTTCTTATTTACGGTACCGACAGTTGAGTAGAGCTCAAATAATGGCCTGTGCGATAAAATTTCATTACCCAAGGCTCTGGGAGACACAGACAATATTTTCACAAAATATCCACAGAATATTAGAATTAAAGCTATCTGTATGGCCATGTCAACCGGAATCGATTTCTAATATGACAACTCACACTTTCACCAAAGAGGCGTGATAAGGCGAGTGCACCAATTCTGCCAATTAACTTTGGGAATCCCCTGAATCGTTTAAGTTCAAATTAGGTCACCGCGCATTGCCCTTCACAGCCATTTTTGACCATATGGAAGAGAGATAAGAGACCGCTAGCATAGGAGCTACTCTCGCGGTTTCCCTTTGGTTGCGCGCAATGACGAGGAAATTCACTCCGCCTTGAAGATTACCTTCCATGGGAAATTACCTTGGAAGATCGTTTTCGGCAATTATCTCTTTGATTAAATTTCCATAAATGCGTAAGGTCAATTGCGTATAAATTTCAATAATTAAAAATATTTATATAAAAATCGAGCGAAATTCAGGAAACCAAATGTTTTCTGTGCTTAATTCGATCAGAAACGTGGAACCTTAATTTTTCATCGATTTCATCATTAAAATGTTACAAATTTGTGTTAATATTTTGGAATTGTGTCAATAATACAAAACAGTTATTATACTTCGGGTGTGCTCTAAAATGTTGGGATCTTCGGGATGAACTCATACTGTGATTACGCCCAATATTACAGGATTTTCTTCCCCCGAACATTTTATGAAGATATACGACTTTCCACCTGTGGATATCCCCATAAAGGGAGAACGAGAGTTTCCACCTTTGACTAAGTTTCACTAAGCTTAAACCAAGCGTAAGCCTAATCGGCGTGTTCCGTAGGGTTCTTCGCCTAAAATCCGGTGTTCTGAAAATTGGAGGGTGGAAAGTCTCGTTTTACCATTTTATTGGTTTGTTTGTGCAAATTTCAAATATAATTTCGAAATACTATTTCAATTAATTTATTTGAGAAACGCAATTCATGTAACGGTGATAAATAATACTCGCAGTAAGCAAAACAAATTGACTATAAATAAAATTTTGTACCCACCTCTTGAGATTTACACATATGTATCACAAGTAAATAATAAACATTAATGTTTAGAGGTACTGTTGAAAGATGTGAAGACCTGCTCCAATCGAGATACCGTTTCTGCTTTCACTTGACCTAAAATAAAATATTTAGTAATTAGGCCAATAATAATGTAGATGCATGGATCGGATAAACTCCCATTATGGGACGGATTAATATAACGCACATAAGTCAAAATCCATTAATCCATGCTTATCGATGTTAATGACAGAGGCATCATGTTCGATCAGAGTATCGGCACATCTGTATAATAGTTCCGTGTCATCGATGTTGTGCAATTTATCCATTAGATTTTGAAGTCGAACATCGTATCTGAAATATGAAATAAAATATTAATTGTAGTTAAAGAGCATAGGGAACCGGTAAAACCCCCCCGCTCGCCATTTTTGCCATAACTTTTTACTGGAACCTTCTAGAAGGATGAGTAATAGCTTAAATGGAAGCTAAGACTCTGGGCTACAAATCGGTATATTACTTGCCACATCTCGATTCAAGATTCTCGAGATTTAATTATTTTTGTCTCAAAATTTCAACTTTTTTTGCAAATTCGAGAATTTGAGACAAAAATAATTAAATCTCGAGAATCTTGAATCGAGCTGTGGCAAGTAATATAACAATTTGTAGCCCAGAGTCTTAGCTTCCATTTAAGCTATTACTCATCCTTCTAGAAGGTTCCAGTAAAAAGATATGGCAAAAATGGCCGCGGGGGGGTTTTACCGGGGGGGGTTTTTACCTACACTCAAGAGCATATAACAATCATCTTATTACAGTTTTCTTCTGTAAAAGAAAAGTGATTATATTTTTCATAATTATGGCTATAGATAGACAAAAGTAGTTTTAATTAATTATATGCAATTTAATGATATGCAATAACTGTGGTCAATTACCAATACCATTAAAATTATATTTAAGGTAAAATTGCTTAGGTGATTAATGCTTTTTACGACATAAACAAGAAATATTTATATTATAGAAGCATGTTCCTTTCAAATAGTAACTATATAAAAAGTGTAACATAAAACAACCTTGCATGTTCCTCCACATCATCGTGATCTAGACCAGATTCTTCGCTGATGTGTTCTGGAGTAATAAATGTTGCTTGTTTAACCTCCATCGGACTTTCTTGCTGAGAATTCTCGTCATTATCCTCTACAACTTCATTCAGAACTTCCGATGTAGATCCACTGCATGGCGTACAAGGTGCCGAGTTTAGCAAAGATGGATGAGGTGAATTGGCCTCGGCATTATTTCCGGGTGGCACCAAAGACGTCGTGCTGTGTGCCAAGGATGAGTGTGGTCGCTTCTTGATCTCAGAAGTTCGGTGGCACGGCGAATTTGGTTCAGTCTTGCAAGGCAAGAATTTTTTTGTATTTTCTTGCGTCTTAATGACCTCAGGTTCTACTGGCGATTGCGGTCTATTTGATTTTTCCTTTTGCTTAGGCTCCTCGGTTTTTGGCGACTGAAAGTACATAAATTAGCTAACAAATAATAATTTATCGATCTAAGGCTAATTAAAAAGTAAACGCTTATTAGAACACCCAATGCACAATACATTATTTGGGTTACCTTAGTGTCACGTAATCTCTTAGTGAAACATAATCTCTCTTTTCGATCGCTCTATAGTTTATATAATCCAAAACTGTTCCATATTTTTAGCAACCTTTATTTTTGTCTAAAATTTTCCGAACGTAAGCTCATTTTGGAGCCCAGAAATTTTTTACATTGAACTTTTAAACATAAATGTTTAACATTAAAGGGTATACTGAATTTAAAAGTAACGTTAATGTAATTTGGTAATGCTAACAAAATTCAACTAAACACCTGTAAATCCTTTGAGTGTGATTTGTTGTGAGTTGTAGAGTTTGGATCAGATTCGTGACGGTGTTTCTTCTTTTCCTTGTGCTTTTCCTTATGTGAATCGTCTCCGTGCTTTTCTCGTTCCTTGTCTCGGTCTTTGTCTTTTTTCTTCTTTTTGGATTTGTCTTTATCCTTGTGCTTTGGCTGATTTTCTTCTTCACTCGGTTTTTCTTTTGTCTCCTTCTTAGGTTCTTCTAATGCTTTGGATTTCACGGCGTCAGGCGACGCCGATGGGATTAGTTTTTCTTTCTTTATTTTCACAGGTGCTACAATTTCATCAGTTTCGTTTTTTCGTTTAACCGTATCTAAAATATAATAATATAGTTAAAAATAAAGTATGGCAGTTTTTATAAAAAGAGGATATTTTAAGAGTATAAAAATTAGTAACAGTATTAAAATAGTAACAGTAAGTTTAATTATTTTGTGATAGATAGGAGCCAAAAATTAACAATACTAAAGTATTATTTATATGGAAAAGAATTTATGCGATCTATTCTTTCTTATAATACTATCATTTTACTCATACAATACTGTTACAACGAAATTACAAAGCCAACCTCGCTTTTTATCGTCACTGAGCTGCTGTTTCATACTTTGTGACGAAGCAGGTGGTGAAATCGTAATCTTAGGCGCGGAGGAACTGCCATGATCCGAATGTGGTGTAGTTTTGCTTTTATGCTCATCTTTCGTAGAGTGCTTAGGTTCCGGCTTTAACTAAAAGACATAAGTGAAAACTACAAAAACAAGTAAAATAATTGGTATACCTGACGCTTTTCACTGTTGCTTGTATTTTGGGTAGCCTTATCTGGAGGCTTCTCCGATATTTCCTTCGGATCTTTCCTTTTAGGACAATACTTGTGAACCAATTCGCATATTTCTCGAGGTGGATTCTTTAGCTCAATTTTCTGCTCGAAGCTATCTTCATTAAATCTATCTGAAAAGGAATAGTAAAAATTGAAGTGAAACATTTGGATTATACCTAGAGACAGAGCCAATTCGTAATTTATCATAAAAGGCTTTAGCACACCGTTGAATTGAATCTGGATGGGCATAGTAAAACCTGAAATCATCGATATGAATTATTCTTCAGATCCTGTACAATGAGCATACCTCCATATCCAGTCTCCGTGACTTGAAACGGGGGATCTTTTATAGCTCGTTTTGGTTGTTCGAAACTTTCATGCAGCATAAAAGTTACTCGTTTTATGAAACTCCGATCTGTAAATTGCAAATTTCCCGTTGGCTTCACAAAAACTGTCCATCTAAAATTATTATTACTTAATATTAATTACTAACCCATAAAAACTCTAAGCAAAGCGTAAACGGAGGATAATTTGGAAAATATCTATGTTTGTATAACATTACAAAATACTTTAATTTACGAAACACGTGAATAATGAAAAATAAATCCGCTGCATGATATGTCGTGATTAAAATGTTTCCATTCGAAAATTTTTCCCAATAGTTTTTACAATTTGATGACTCGGATACTAGTACTACTAACAAACCTGTGAGTGTGCCCAGCAGGAGTCGGGCATAACAACTTTTCGGAGTGATGACCGATTATGACCCGCACCAGCACCCGTGGTGTAGTAGCCGCAGGAAATCGCGGAGATGCCGAGCTTACAGAGCCTGCACTACTCATTGCCAGAAACAGCCCATCACAACTCAAAACTACGATTGCCGATTTGATCCAGCTGTGCTTGATTTGGATATCAAGCAAAATGCCAAAATTGCGCTAATTGAAAATAAAATTTCAGCGCCTTCGATTTGCAGGCCTCTTGGGCACGAATATGACAGATCACATGATGGTTATTTCAGTAGAAGACGGCTGCTTGGAAATAAAAATTTTGTTAGGACTAAACAATCCATAATACGTTGAAGCAAAGAAAGCAATAATTTTGAAAGTAACAATCAAATAATTTTACAAAAATTCTGTCCGACAAAAAAGTTAATTTCACTGCTCGTACTTTAATGTATCAAAACAGTCATTATCAAACTCATACATATAAAATGTCATTAAAACCAAAAATCAAATTCTTAACTTTTTGAATGTTTCGTTAGCTATTTTTAACGGTCATCGAAACATAGTGTTTGAAACGTGTAAACGGGGTGAATATATGTCATATGCTACAACCTTAAATCTTATCTTTTCTAAAATTTTGCCTTACAATATAAATAAATATAATAAGGCTTTTCTGGCGATATATTTGCAAAAACGTTCCTTTGAAAAAATATGACTTCTCATTCCTCGCAAAATCATTCACAACATTGCATGCGTCTATAAATAGTTTAAGGGGAATAAGTTTCGGGAAACCGCCCACAAGCATACCCCCTTCCTATAAATTTAAATGAGTATTTTGGAAGTGCCGCATTTGCATTTCCGACGACTTTTCATGTGCAAAATCGTCAGAAATTTGAATGTAGCTTGTCGAGCAAATTATTGCATTTTCGTGAACAAAATGCACCTGCTTTCCGAGAGTATATTTGTAAAGATTAAATATGCCATGTCTGTGTCAGCAAGGAATTGGCATCGAGTTAATGTTTGATTTGACGAAATTTGCGCTTTGCTGAATAAACTCTTGTTTGTTATTAACGAACTTTATTCATGGACAAATTAACAGAATATTTTGAATATTATCGGTTTACTTTACAGTATTTACTTGCTTTTATTGACATGATATGTTTTATAACTTATTGTGCGTAACCTATACGTCCAACGCTTGTACAGCTGGACTCGGCATGCTTAACTCCACCATTCGTAAAAGACCAGAAGTACTACTGAGATTGCAACTCCTGAAAAATCAGTAGTTTCCTAAGCGACTTCTTTCTTTCAGACAGGTTCTAGCTTAAAAATATTAATGAGACCGCGTTTTCGACAGTAATTTTATAGGAGGAGGAGGAAGTATTAATATAACCACTAAAACCCTAGCGTCTGTTACTCCAAAACCAATGATGAATATTTCAATAATTTTCTTGAATTACTATTCCAACTTTTCGTAATCGTAAGAAATTATCCCGTTATTTACTGAAGATCGCAACCCATAATCAGTTACAGTATAAACAACCGAATTTTAAGAAATACGCAAGAATACACCTATAATTACGTCTAAGCTTAACGATTTCGTCTTTTTATGGCATCTATGTACTTCCGTTTGTCCGCTTTCGATTCTTGGCGACAAGAAATCATGCGCCAGAAAATTATAACGTTCCTTTGATTACTGTCGCTTGTCTCGTGAAACCGCCACCTAAACTGGTAAACAGAACGTCCGCCTACTAAATCGTGGGCTTAAATTTCGTCTCAGTTTGTCGGTGTTTGTTCAAATTCGCTTTGCTAATTGGTGTATACCTGCTTTATTGTTTGGTGACTCAGAAAGGTGTTCTAATGTAATATGAATAACTAAAACATCTGAACCTTAGAAATCAGAACAATATTTTGTTTAATTATTATACAGAGTATTGTTTTTAGAATTGCGATAAATTATATTTCAACCTTTTAGAGGACATTCCCGAAAACGTATCGAATCCAATCATAGCAAACTAAACACTCGAACCAATTTCGGAGTTGTTTACAGTAGAGCAATCAAGGAATTCAATTAATCACTATCTATTGATATTTCCTATTTTCACTGAATATTCAATATTGCATTTCGTTTTCACCATAATGTATTCCCATCCACCGGAAAATTTCGAACGGCATAGCCGTTCGGCATATCCCAGATCAACCGATTTCCGTTCATCCAGGCTCTCCAACAATGGATTTCTGTCACCGGAACCCTATTCTTCAGAATGTCGTCAACATAGGTACAGTTTTAGCTATGAACGTTTCAACGATAACAAATTTCCGAAAAGAATTATGCAAAGGTCATACTAGATATCATCTACTAGTAGATATCATTCCAAAACACTTGTCGAATGTTAGATATGTCAGACATTGTACTATTTCAAGGAATTATTTATCTAGTTTGTACATAGCTGCTGCTTTTTGTGTGCTCGATGCTAAGTCACGATTTTAGAGAGGTAATAGGTTCGGAATTCTCGAAGTTTCAGAAAAACATTCACTTAAAACTTGGTTTTAGGGGTTGGATTTTTAGACCTATTTTTATTGTGTAAGGAATATTTAAAAAAAGGCGGTTTTTTTCGTCACAAGTACGGAAACACTAGATATCGAACAGTGACATTAAAGATTACAGCTTCTATTGTTTGGCTCAATTTTCAATTTTCTATTAAGCTTCTGCTGAATCGCACTTTGGCTAATATGACATATGTATCACGTGCTTATTAGAAGAATTTCGCTTGATCAACAATCCCACCACTTACGCTCAAATTTTGCGATTTATTGCTCGTTCGAGGTTTTATTAGTGCACATCTGGTGGGCTTGTGGTGATTTCTTTGAGACCTTAGCCGAAAAAACTCCAGCCACCGGCAGATTTTTAGGAAGCCCTTTTGGCAAAATTTATTATTTTTTGTTGTACTTATCCATATGGCTATGAAACGAATCCAAAACAATGAACCGTGAGAAAATACACTAAACATGTTTGATCTATTTTTCTCACTTCAAAAGTAAATGTCAAACACCGATCAAAGTATTTGAGAAAATATCTCCAAGATTTGGACGAGAAAACGTTCGCTGGGATATAAACTCGGCTGAAGGAACGGATAAATTCGTAATGTTTTACGATTTTAGCAGACTTGTCTGTAATTTAATACGCTCTTAAAATAGCCGTGGGAAACCGCTCGTTGTCGGCTAAAGTAAAAGGTTATTGCAAAAAAACCACTGATCTGATCGAGTAAACGTTCGAATTGCTTGTCATCGTTCTTATGACTGAAAACCTTCCCTAATAAAGCTGTCTAATAAGCTATCTGAGTTTTAACATAAATCCTTAAGAAAGCTAGCGTAACGTTATTTTGTTTAGAAATATGTTTCATTTTTGAATGAAATAGTCAGCAAATGTTTCTTAGGCCGAAAAGTGAAAAGATCCATGAGATAATTTGCATACGAAGTAGAGACTTAGAATAGGTGAATCTTAAAGTTAGCGTGTTTTATCCAAATAGATTCATTTATTCCCAATCACTGGAAAAGGATTTTTTCCATTATTATAACTTTATTATTTTTATTCCTCTTAGTTCATCAAATTAAAAGTTATTGTTTGAAAAATACGCTCCATTCTAGATCTAATAATGATATTTTAAAAATATCTAAATAAAAAATTTAAAACTATAATTTAATATGTACGTTTTAAGTCATCTTTTCATTTCCTTTTGTTAACCGTTTTTCAGTCACCTCTACACCAAGCAAATTTTACCTTGAGTTTGCTGGATCAAAATCTATTTTTAATTTGATTTTAACTTTTGCGATTTTATGCTTCGCTCGATTACTGGCGGAAAGTTAAGTGCTGTCACTGTATTATAACTATATACTTCAATTTTGTTTTAATTTACGGATTTATATTTTATTCCCTGCCAAAAATTCCTTTAAATAATTTCCTCGTTACCTTTTGTCACATTTCGTTTTTTCACAAATATAAAATGTTCTCTTGTTTACGATTTTCAGAACTTTAGGACATACAAACGTGTGGACTTGTTTCCGAGGTCACCAACACCCATTGTTCCATTTCAAAATTTTTCTTGAAGGTTTGCCAATCCCTGAAAAGGCAATCATGACCTCGTGAGGTTCATTCTCTTTTCCGCACAACTTTTGCTCTTTCATGTTTTACATTGTTGTGTTTGTTTCACATTTCACTTCTCCAGACACTATTTTGGTGCCAATAAAGTCGAGCTGAGCGGATTTTTGCCGTCTTCGACACCCTCTCTCGATAAGACACATCAAGGAGGCAAATTGAAGTTCGAATTAATTTTTCATTAGTTCCCGGTGGTGGCCAGTGAAATGGACTGCGGGTCGAGTCATAGCTGCTGAATTGCTTGCTCGAGGTCGGCGATGATACCTCGCGGAGTATTTTTATTAGTTGTGGGAAAGAGAGGGGATGGGGAGCGGTTTCGCCGTCGCTCATTGAGAATGATGCCATGGCGGCGGCCTTCTACTCTAATTATTTCTAACCCTTCAAACTGGTGCTGGAAGAAGAAAACCATTGGGGCACAAGTAGTTTGTTGAATGAATTAACGCATATGGGCATTTGATAGCCGACGTCGCCGGGAATGACAATAGACGGACATGGGACGACGATGGCATTTGACGGGGGAGCCCTTCCCCGCAACTATTTTGGATGCACTAGGTTGTCCTCATGCTTGCATTTGGGAATTGTATCTAATTACTTCCCCAAAAATTATCATCCATTTGTTTTGAATTGCTGGAAATAAAAAATTTGGTAAGACCATTAGTGAAAATTATGGAAGGCTATTTTTGGTTCATGCAACATTGCAATATTTTGTGGGCCAGAAATGAGTCGCAAAATTTGAAGATGTAATTTTAAAAATACCAAACCTAAAAGGATAAATTTAAGCCAAAAAAGTGTTAAAGTTTAAGCTGAAGTATAAGTCGATGCCTTGAGTATAAGTCCCCTAATAAATAACCAAAATCAGCTAAAACATTTTTAAAGTGCAAATACGAAATTCCATTTAAAAGATTTATAATGAAACACTGTTTTAATTTTACCTGCTTTCTTTGCCAAAATTCACCTCCGTTTTTCGGAATATTAAAATATGTGTTTGTGGAAAGGCGAAATTATGTTTTCGCATCAGGAAATTTACACCGGCTCTATATGCGCATCAAAGATTAAAGACTCAGAGAAATCTGACGCCAAATTAGCGACTTACACACAAAAGTGCTATCAAACGTTTACCAAATAAATAGCCAAAAGTGGTGTTAATATCGCAAAAATAATTTTCACCTTTTGAGGAACTCCAAAATTTGGATTTCTAAAATTCGCTTTTCTATTTTGTTCACTTACTTCCAGAAGTACTTTTCCAGTAATATCAAGCTTAGTAATTACTATCCGCAACCGATGTAATAGTTGTTCCCGAACATTTTCCTCTTGTTTGTCATAAAGGATTTAATGAGTTCATAGAAAAACTAACCTTAAATTAAACTCAGCTTATGTAATATTCAAAAACAAATTTAAAGTAATTTTTTGCGTTAGAATGATCTCTGGAACTTATGACCATTTGTGGGAATTCAGAGCAGGTGAATTTGTGGAACTCCTACACATCGTGTGGGTGTTTGAAATTCGAAATATTCGAATCCAACTTTAGCAATTCAAGTCAGCACTTCTTTTAATTTAATAAAAGAGCTTGTGAATCGCTTGATGAGACTCCCACCTCCTGAAACATACCGCATTGTTTTGTCGCATTCTTGTGATTCTTAGCTTTCATTCTTGGAGAGTTTCGACATAGTAATAAAGCAACTGAAAGAAAAAGGACTGATGCGTGAGAAATTGAATTTGACGTAATGAAGGTCTCAATTGAGGGACACCGCATCAACCTGTGGCTCTCGCCCCTCCGTTCTTATGAAAAGCTGATTATAGCCTTCCCCCTATATTGAGAAGACTTACAATATCTTAACCGAATTTGTCCATATCCCCATGTTTCGTAGCGTCACATGTTAAGCGCTAAGTTACAAACAAAAGGTCATATTTCATGTGATTAATATAAAAGTTTATCCTGGAGCCATATCAATTCTATAGTCTGCCACATTTCAGAAGTTCGTCGATGTACAACGACGGCGGCGGTTATTCACCGCATATGCGTGCCGCATCCATGTACGGTCGTCCAAATTGGGGCAGGACACCTCAGAGGATGGGCAGCGTAACACCTACGGCGAGGCGTCGACGCCTTCCCGCTACCCCCAATGCATGTTCTACACCACAGGTAATCAATATTTGGATTTACTGTAGCTTAGAAACCATATATTGAGGCCTCGCAATGGCTCTCTATTACCTAGCTGCATATACCATTCACTGCAAATTTGTACGGAAAACTTTTTTTAAATTCAGAATGCACCCAGAAGAACTTTGTTTCTATTCCCTAAGCCAGATTATTTTGAAGGATAATATGCTCTGAAAAAATTTTTAGTTTTTTGGTTAGTAATTTCTGAGCTTTGGAAAACTGAAAATTCAATTCATAAACAAATTTAGTTTGGCTTTTGGTCTAAAAGTAGATGGAAAAATTGAGTTATTAAGATAACGGGTCTGCTGAAATTTTATGATACGTCAAGTCATGGACCTGACATATTAATCGCATATTAAAGACATTCGAAGTTAATCTCTATAACATTCCGCGCAGAGCGAAGACCAGACAATTCAATTTTCAAAAATGGCGAAAATCTACGCAAGAATGGGCATATCTTCCCGTATATGGCTAAATTAAGTTATCCCTCAAATGGGAATATGAAGAAACACAGGGACGTCGTTCCTGAAAATTTGTTCCTCAGAAAATCCAAATTCAGGATTCTTTAAGTTTTGTTGGTAGGTTATTTCAAGCGAATATTTAACTGCCAGAATTGGGCCGGCAAATGTTTATTCGCAAGAGAGAGAACCGATATTTTTAACTTTTCCAGTTTTATTTGGCTTAATCCTATGCCAAATCTTCGCTGCCAAAAATGCCTTAGGCCCTCTTTTGGTTTATTTCGTGCTTTTTCAGTCTGGCTAAATTGGGTGTTTGTTTATCGCAGATGACCTCGACTTGTTGAAAAGAAGAGCAGGAAACGGCTTTGAATAGTTCAATAATGTCTCCGCTTTGGGCTCTGTCCCGACAGATGTGATATTAAATTTCGTTTTTGGAAAAGCAAAGCTTGTTTTGCGGGGCACCCATAAATGTTGTTCAGAAAAGAGATCGAACGGCTCTGCCAGGAGCCACCTTGTCGAGCACTTCCATTAATGGTGTCGTTGTTTGTTTCAGGCCGATTACTCGCCGCTGAATGGCGTCGATGTTGACAGTGAAATAGCGGCCCGCGTTTCGCTCTTGTTCGGTAGTGGCGCTCACAGCTCGACGATGCACAGAAAAATTTACGAGATTCGCTCGGCTGAGAATGCCATCGGGTGGGCCTTTTATTCAGTTTTGAAATCTGTTTGGTCACAATTACGAATTTAAAGTTTCGAAAGTCCGTTATTTCAATTCCTCGTTTCAATTCCTCAATTCAACTTTGACATTTTCTAATATGAGTTCACGCTCTTGACGGATTTCAACGAATTTTGTTGCTTCGCATTTTTAATTCTATTTTTGCAAAACTGAAAGTACTAATTTACCAACTTGTTCAATGATTTTACAGTATTTTACTTTTCTTTCGTTAACTTTTCCCTACCAAAACGACTTTTGTCGATTATAAGAGCATTGAAATCAATGAAAGAATTTGTAATTGAGAACTTTGCAAACTTTACTATTCCTGTTTTTCCATTATAAAAATACGTCAAGAAAGCCTAAATGTTGTTAAATTACCCAAGAATTATAGAATCCTCCCTTGCATCGCCAAATTGAATAAGTTAATGGCAAAGCTCGGGTAATCCTTTCTCGTTTCCTATTTTTGTTTACGTCAATTTTCTTTCCCAGACCGCGTTATGGCATAATCTTCTTTCGAGCTTCACCCAACTCGCGCAAATGTTGTCCTATTAATCCTAATCCCTTTTATGAGACACAGAAAATTAAATATGACTAGCTAATTTTTTGTTGTTTATATGATACTTTTCCAGAGACGCGCTTAGTGTTTATTTGTATAAAATTTTCCAAAGTTTACAAATGCGTCACACTTTGATCATTGTAAAAATGGAAAACATTTACTCTGATAAAACTTGCAAAATGCTTTCTTTATGAAAAATGGATTAGAAAAGACGAATGAAAAAGTTTCAGAAAGGATGGATTTTAAAACAGGAAATGATTTCAAAAAGAATCTTCTTTAAACCTTTTAATGTCTTAGTGATGTGTTTTCCTTAAAATTTTAACACCAACACTTTCTATTCCAATTTCTTCTATTAAGGTTTATTTTCTTCAAATAATACCTTATGGCCATTCGAAAAGTATTCAATAATTTTTATTCATGCAATATTCGTTCCTGGAATGAATTGTTTGAATGAATTCAATTCTTTTTAATCTTCAAATCGAAAATCAGATTTTGTTCAAAATGGGTGCATATCTTTTATTTTTTATTTTTTGCAATCTTCCACGCTTTCAAAAGTAAAATCAAACAAAAAGTTTGTGTGTGACAATCATCAAAGTCTGGCCAATCCAAACGGAATCCCTTGCAAAATCTGACGGCAGACTTGGACGACTTTATTAGCCAGAAATCACCCACTCCGTTTGATCGATCGCTGTAAATTGTTGGAGGGAGGATTTTGCGTCAATCGAAGTCTCCTCGAAAATTTTGGCTTGAAAAGCCACCACTTGACTTGGCAGTACGACAACTCCCGTGCTTATAGTACTTATCCCGTATTTATTCTGGCACTATTTGATCCTGTACATCTAGTTCTATTGTTTTAAGATATTTTCTTTTGGTCCGCTTCCTAAACTATATTATTCGAAATTCTTCTTTTAAACCAAAAATAGGATTTTGTATTTGACGAACAACAGTTATGATGTTAGCGGTCAGTGATCAGAATAATAGGTAAGATTTTCCTTCTTTCATTCTTCCTGATTTATTGTTATTGCTGCTACATGTGATGTTTATTTTGTTTAAAACAACAATAGTTGCGAAATTTTGCATTCTTGCCCAGGAACTTTGGTTGAAAGCGGGTATGAGGGTAGATTGAGAGTAAAGGTCAACGTCTAATATTTGTATTTCGATCTGTATCAGGGGTGAATGAATTTTTTTCGTTTATATTTCAAATTTAGCACTGTAGTTTTTAAAAGCGATACCTGTGTTCCTTTGGCTAAAAATGCTTCCAAAACTTTAGTTTGAACAACGAAAGCAGAAATATGTGTGATAAATGGGTGGCTGCATTGAAACTTATCGTAATTGTGAATTAAAGACACTTTATTTGATCGAATGAAACATTACCTATTTATCTCAATTCCATTTTTCTTCCAAATCATTCTGATCTTCTATCTTTAAACTCTTCAGTTATTTTATCAACTTCTTAGTTATTTTTTCGCCTCGCTCTTAGTTTCGCGGCTGATTATTTTTGCAAAAGCAGTCTGGATCTTTCTTACCTCAATGATTTAAAAATCTCAATAACTCAAATTAAGGAGAAGAGTCATAATAATTTCTCCAAGTTTTAATCTAGTATGAAATCCAGAAATTTTTTATGAACAAAGGCTCTAAATTATGGAACTATTTGCTCACCTGATTTCCAAAATAGCCGCAAATTCCTGGCAATTTTTTCTTTGGACCAAAATAAATATTTTTGATCAAAAACAGTAGAAACAAGTTGGAAATGATGTGAGTGGTCAGTGAGCAATGAATATGATACTTACCGGCTGATATGTTATTCTAGGCATTACATGTTTATTTTGATTGAGACTAATCATAAGTGAGTATGTTTCCACTCTCGAAAGTATTGTTGTCTTTGTTTCTTCGCATTCCAAAGTCGCCGTTTGACATTCCAATTCATTGGCAGGCTCCTTTTAATAAATTCAGCGCTATTATACTGCGGTGGCAACTAACAACTCGTGCTTCGTCTTTCCGTTCTTTCTTTGTGCGTCTCTTTGGAGTTCAGAGTTGAGATTATCCCTGGTCGAGGCCGAGTGTGTTTGTCATTCAACTTTTTCGTCTTATGAACCAATTAATCTTCGTACAAAATTAATTAATGGAGCGCAACTTTCGCTAAAAACATTCTTTCTTTGACTCGGATGTTCATTTTCTACGGAACGGTGTATATGTATATGTATAAGAATTTTTTAGCTTTGCTCATACGTGAAAATTTTGCTTTCATAAAACTAAAATCTTACAATTTCTTAAGGCAATTTTGAATGAAAATGTATGTTAGATTTTCAAATTTTTTAGATCTATTTTATTTTCTTTTGGGAAAATCCTAGGGAAAAATTTGGAGGTCATTGGTATTTATCAAGCAAAAGTTCATCTGAAGTCCAAAACTTATATGTTATGCTCAACAATTAAATGTAAACCAAAACTTAGCTCATTCTAATTTCGAATACTAATCCTGGAAATTTCTGTCACATTATTGGACTTTTCGTATTAGTTCTTTTTTATGATATCACTTGCTTTTTCAACTCTGTGTCTCTGTTCCTCTTCTGCAATGATCTCGATGATTTGATCCGTTTCATTTTTGTGCTAGGCTCATAAAAGTCTGTGAAGCATTCTCACATCCAATTACCGCTTTTATGATTTTACGCTGTAGTGGTCGTCTTTGTGTTGTGACCGACGGGCCGTCAATCAAACCTTTTGTCGGCGGTTGAAAATTGATACGGGACTGTTGTTAGAACGCTTTCTTCTCATTCTCGACGCTAAGTTCTCGATTAGCCGCGAGAAGTCCGTTAACTGACCATAGTGCTTGTGCACGCAAAACTGAGCTTGCAAATAATAACAGATTTGCTTCCGTCATATGTTATGATCTCTGCTAGATGGCGACTGACCACCTTGGCCTAGTGGACACTAGTTCTGCAAAGCCTCCGCTTGATGGATTGTGAGGGAGGGAATGACGTCAATAGGTTTTGGGCGGCGAATGAGTAGTGCAGTTGCACAAATCAGTGAGTGGACAATCTGTCCTCATAGTAAAACTATAATATCTATTTCACTTCCGGCCTGGAAACAATATGTTTAGACCAGTTTATAAGCTAGAGGTAGGGTACGAGTAGTGGTCAGTTTTTAAAAGTAATTTTCAGTGAATGAGCTGTATATCGCGTATATTGTATCCGACGATTGTATCAAATGTTCGTACCAAAGTAGCTTCTATAACCTACGTGTAGACCAACTATGAGTTAAATCCAATACATTGCCAAATTTTTGTTCGCCTCAAATTAATAGTTCATTTCTGGTATCATATTTCATTTTAGCAAAAATTTGCTAAAGATATAGAATACAACTGAAATGTCTGAGATATTAGCAGCAAAAGCGTTTTTGCTGGATGTTTTTTGCATTTGAACTTTACTCAATTAAGTAAATTTATAGCTATGATCAAAAATAGCGTATCATAACTAAACGAATTTGAGTCCGATTAACAAAATAAGGAAATTAAGTTACAGATCTATAGATCCTCTTTCAAATTAAAGCTATCATGCAACATCACTTTCTTTTAAGAGTTACTTTCGTTAAGTTTTCTACGAACTTGTGAATATGAAAGCTTTGGCGAAGCAACCAATAGTATTATAACTTTTATTCTCCTTTTTATCCAAAAATTATGCCATCAATTAATGTTGTGGGCTACTGCAAATTCACGGCCTTAAGCATCAGCAGAATTCCATTTGAAATGTCTATCAAGATTTGGTTTGAAAATGGATGTTTGTTTTGAGAGGCCGCTCTTTGCTTTGTTTTTGGAAATAAAAGTGCCGACTCTCAAAAATTTTCTGCTTTAATCTGTCCCTTGTTCGCCAATAATATTTCATAAGAAAAATGTCACGAAACTACGACGACCGTCATTGAATTTTTATGTGAAATCACCGGAAATCCCTTGCAAAATCAGCGTTCCTTTTTTCAAACCATCGCACCTGTTCGTCCAGAGCCACGACTCTCGGCCAATGTCCACTCCGATCAAAACCCAACCAGCTGTTTCCGCCCAAAAGCTTTTCATTCGAAACAAAGAGTGGTAGTCGCTTCTAAAATTATACGACAAATTTCTCCTCAATATTTGTCTGTATCAATCATTTCTGTTGTGTGGATTCAGCTGTTCCCCAAAAAATTCTTCCATCGCCGATCTGTTGAACTGGTTCCTGCAATCTAAAATAGGGACTGATCTCCCTCATTAATTTCGTCAGAGTTCCAAAATTAGCTCATCCATAAAAATTTCGTAACCCCATTTGGAGCAGTGAACATTTTGAGCTAATTACGTCGATAGAACTACTATATAAGCTTTTTGTATTGAAATCCAAGCACTTGCCTCGGTTTCTTTCATTAACTTATCAGATTTGATAGCAAAATTTTCTTGATTACTGTTCACTTCCAAAAGTGAAGTTATGAAATTTATTCAAAAGCTTTGCATTATTGACATTTTGTGTTAACTTTATCACTTTATCCTCTAATTTTTTCTTACTATTCGAACTGCTGCCCCATTCTTCCGGGTTAAAAATAAATCATGCCCATTTATTTTTGCCATCTCCTAAATTAGCCTTTCTACATTCTCGTGGCCCGATTTAGGTCAAAGACAAACTTGATTGAAACTCTGAATTTCGAACTTTACTCCATTCAGTTCTTCCTCTTTTTTTTCTATCCACCGGAAGCTGAACACAATCGCGTGCTAAGAGCATCTTCCGAAATTTAGTTCTCGCTTTAGGGATGAGTGGGAGATTGGGCCTTAAAACGGACTTTCTTTGTGTCGCGCCCCAAGAGGCACATTAGAACATCAAATGGGCGTATAATTGTGATTGAGCGAAAAGCTGCTCATGTGTGTTTCCATAATTTACATTCTATTGTTGCTCTATTTAGAACCGGAGGAAGCGCTTTGGACACATCATCCTTGAACATGACGCCTCCGCTACGTTCGCAATCTTTTCGACATAGGGCACGACCGCACGTCTCGGAAGTCCGGCACTTCGCGTTGGATGAAGTCGGATCGCAGGAACGTCGCAGGTCAACGCCGACAGTCAGTCGACGATGCAGCCTACAAAGGTAAACATTAAATAATTTCGATACCTGTTAAGTAATAGGTCAGACTTATTGAAAATGAAACATAAAGCAGGAATTTATTTACTTAAGAATAATATTTATTTTTATATCTGATCATACTAAAACCATTTTCTACTTTTTATGAAATGATTTAAAAGCTTCAATTCTAAATATTCTTGAAAACCCTTTGTTTGTTTTTCGGATTCTTCAGGGTATATTTCATCAAAGCCGTAAACTCCCCTTAGCTTCTCAGCTTTGCGGAATAATACTTTTGAATAGGCCATATACATTTCGCATTCAGACTACTTTTTTCAGTGAAATCATTTTCTACAGATAATTGAGAATATACCATTTCACTACCAAATTTTACATTCCTTATATTTAGAAATCCGCCGGCACGCACAGACGTTTGGCCAGAACCGAAGCAAATGAGCGAAATCGAGGAGCGCTTTTTGCGCCTTCCCGACTCTGAAGACTATACCCGGGTGCGCCAATTCAAAATCGACAATAAAGGTGTGGTCGTCAGTCGTGGTGACTCTTTCAGACGTAAAAGATCTGCTGCGCCACTCACTGGTGGGACTCCGAAAAGTGAGTTTTGATAGTAATTTTGATCACGAAAACTGAGAAATTACAGTAAAAGTAATATTTCAGGTGACATGAGCACTTCACCTTTTCCGGTTAATGATTTGGACGGAATGTCACAACGCCACACCACTGGAATGGGAGACTCCCGAAGCACCAGCGTGAGCAGCGAAGGCTCGGCAGGAGCTCTCGCAGTGGCAAGCAAAATATCCAAATCCATCAGTGCCAACAATAATACTAATCGAAGCCATTCAAAGACAGCATCGCTAACGGATTCGCCTTCGTCTCTCGAATGTGACGATACCAACCCTTCCACCTCACATCCGAGCTATAAGGTAAATTGCAGGATGACCTTAATTTTTCCCCATATGCCTACGCTGTGCTAATATGGGACTTTTAATAGCTTCTGGAACAAAAAATGTGAAACAATCTCAAACTTTCACCGAATTGCCTCTATTTTCAGATTTATGTTTTGGGGCAGACTGGTTCTGGAAAGACTGCTTTGATCAATCAATTCATCTCATCCGAATATCGCAACGCCTTTGCTGACGACATTGAGGAAAATACCGACACTACCACTGTCTCAATAAATATCGGGGGGCACGAATGCGACCTTGCCTTCTTTGAGACGGATCCTGAGACTGATTGCAGCTGGAAAGACGAGAAAGTGCAAGCGTTTTTGCTTGTATACTCGATCGATAGAAAATCGAGTTTCCGGAGCGTGGTTACGGCTCTGGAACACATACGCGAGGTTGACAAAAGTACGCCAATAATTTTGGCCGGGAACAAAATCGATCTGGAACGCAAACGTGCCGTCTCTTCACATGGTAAAACATTTTTAAATAACTACTCGTGATAAAACTCAAAATTTAACAAATTTAGAGGTAAAATGTGTGGCGTTGACGTATGACATTGCACACTTTGAAATTTCGGTGGCGCTGAATCACGATGTCGACGACTTACTAGTGGGTATTGTGGCAGAGATCAAAGAATCTTTCGCGGGCGAATCAGTTTCACCAGACGAGAAAGAGAGGACTATTTCGGTAAATTATCACTTGCAATTATTAATTTGTCCCAAAATGGGTATTAGTTTCATTAGCTATATTTCTAGAGTTCCTTTCAATTTAAAATGTGATTTTTACATAATGGGAAGATTAAAAAACCAAATTACGCACTCTCAAAATTATTATATTTAATTCCCTGAAATGGGGCAGTGGATTTGTCAAAACTAATATTTTTATTCTGAAGTGGAAATGATTGTCTGTTTTCAGACACAGATGGATGGTGCCCAAACAAGTGAGCCGGATGATTTCCGTGAGGCTATTCGTCGATTTTCTCAAAGGAAGAAAAGGCAACTGAGCAACGGTACGGCTCTAGCAGGATTGGAGCTTGAGACGGGTAAATGCGCGAACCTTAATCCAGCTGGCCTTTTCGCCAAGATCAGACAATGGCGCAGAGGAATGTCGAAATGTTGACATCGTCAAAGCAATGCAATCATTCGTTTTGTTGAATTCAGTTTTACCCAGAAATTACGTAATCACTCTATGCATTCGTATATCTCTTATCCAACAGAACAAGACCCTTAATGTGAAATTTAAGTAGTTTATGATTATCGTAATTTTGGCCCTTTTAATATGATTATGACTCATAATATCGTTTTTGATTTTATTGCCTAAATGTATAGCAATAGTTGCGATTTAAGGGATGATCTGTATAATTGTGTGTAACGAAGTCGTAAGCTATTTTAATGTGCTACCTAAAAGTCGTGTATTTATCAATGTATTATTGTTTATCACATCAAATCCTGTCATGTTGAATAGACATTTCTAATTTGAAAATAATAAAAATATGACTGCTTCCAGTTAACACATTTAAAAATCTAATCACCCTAAAGCAAAAGTGACCGTCTGTGTGTCGTTATTTCCGATCCAGCCTGCGGATCCGGGCGTGTGATACGTCAAATGATAGGTCTCGGCGAGCTAAGCTCAAACCTTCAGGAAGCAGAAATTTTTATTGAACGACGGCAGAGTTATCCTGGATTTTCTTCCAGAAATCCAGGATTTAAAAGGGCAAGTTTCTTAGCCGGGCTCGGATCGGGCTGAGTGATAGCTCAAAGTGCTCCCCAGCTCAAGAGAATACGATTGGTACCAAAATCAGCCCGATCCCAGCACGGCTCGCAGATATAGGTGCGCGAAATCCTGGGCAAACTGAGCGGCGTAGCCGCTGTGGCGCTTCCTTGTTGAATATACTAAAGGAACATAACCAATCAAACAAACGTTTATAGTCGTATTTTACAATAGACTGTCACAACATTGACTTTAGATAATTTTTCATGCAATGTTGTATGACAACGGAGAAACATAACAAAATCGGAAGATACTATTCCAGATATTTAACACACTCACATATGTGCCTATGTATGATATTTTTCAGGCGAGATTTCCCACATTAAATTAATTTTGTGAACGTGACTGATAATAAAGTACCGGAAATAACGTTAATTTCGACTTTAACAAAATTATGGGTTCAAATTGATCCCATCATTTCTCGAAATATTAAATTCATCCTTGGTTCGTCTGTTTTTAAAGGTGAGGTTAAAACTGAACAGAAAATTTTTGAAAACAGTTTCTCTAAAACATCATCCTACCTAAATTTAGCGAAAAATCTTAAATTGATATTAGTCTGGGCATTTCTTTGATGTAAATGAAGAAAAATAGGAAAAAATACTATCCGCTCAAATGTTTTTCGTGTGCTTGAAGGTAAAGAAACAAAATTTGCTTCTTGTCACTTCCTCAATAAAGGTTGTGTTTCTTAGGGCAATAAATATTAGTCAATAATATTTATCAATCTTTGTAAATGTAACTTTGAATTTTTATTTTGTCCCGCACCTGCTCTTTATGATACTCATGACACTCAGTCTGGTTTCAAAGCAATCTTTTATTTGGGGCTATCTTACTATTCTCCTATGCAATACATATTTCACCTATGCAATTTGAAAATGATCCTATACCTTTGTGGTTTACTCTTTTGACCAAATACAATTTCCAATTATACCTTTAGAATTTATTTTGTCAACCACTACAGTCTCAAACGGCAAGTAACCAAGTTGAACAAATAAGACACATAATCCAAGCACTCGTGGACCAAAAATGCTAGGACATAGTTTCTAAGCACATTTTTTAAACGAAATCGAATTTATTAAACGTACCGAATATATTAAAACTAATCGTTCTCCTTTGTTTTCATTTTCCATGCCGTGAGAAGTTTTCAAGTCGCGTATAAATAAACATTTTAGAAAATGAAGCGACCAATTTCTTCACCAACTGGGGCGATTAAGCGAATGCGAAAAGAATCGGAAGAAGAATCGGGAGAAGTTCGACTGCGACTTCCACTCAACCTTTTGGCATCACTGCGCAAGCAATATGGCCAGTTCATTGTGAGCGCAGTAGATACAGTAGGTTCTTCCTACTTTCAAATATATATGTAACAGTAGATTAGGCCCATATTAATTTCGATTCTGTTAAAGGTGATTAAAGATCCAATGTACCACTTTATTTCGAGGCAGCCTACTTTACAGACCTCACCTTAAATTCAAGCTATCATGGTGAACCGCCGGTAGATCGTACTATTCGCCATAGTAAAGGGTACCAACTTGTGTTACAGGTTGCTGTGATGCTTTTTTACAATCAGATGATAGGTTTTCTGTGAAACCATGATACCCCTGTGGTCCAAATATCAATTTTCAAAATTTGTCTTCATCTTAATATGCCGCCGGTGGATTTATTGGCCATTATAAATTGATATACAAATTATTATTATACTTATTGACCATAATCTTATTGGCCATACTAAAAGCTTCAAGCCTCATAATTTTAGTGAAAACTAGCGAGAAATGACCTTAAGATATACGAGGTTGAGTTTTTAAAAATCATGAAAAAAATAATTGAATCGTAATGTGCCGCTGGTAAAACGGGTTTTTTATACCAAGTAAGTCGCAATTGCTGGAAAAATATGTACTTATTTAAAAACCAAAAAAATCGAAAAATGAAAATAAGCATCACAGCTACCTGTAACACATGATTATGCACCATACTAGGCCAATAAGACGATCTACCGGCGGCACACTACGATAGCTTACGTTAAATGTTGGGTCTGTAAACTAAGTGCGGGCCTTTATTCTTATTAAGAAATAGAGGGGCTAAGTTTAATTTCTCTGTCTCTTACGCTACGCAATAAAAGTGTGATTTCGCGTTTTTATTGTCATGTATTCTTAGCTTACGATTTACACTTCTACAATTCCCGCGAAAACAAATATATTCAAGAAAAAACAACGATAGTATGCAGTCACAAGGCTTCCTGGTAAAAAGTAGATTAAAATTTATTTATTATTTTTATTTGTAAATAATACCTGCCATCTTTAAAGGACAAATGGCATTATTTACTCGATATATACTCTGCAAATTTCAGCCACCGTTTGTTCAACAGAACACTGCGACCAAGCCAGCGGCGAAACCACCGGTAGCCAAGCCACAGAAGGCTGCCTCGTCATCAGATTCGGACTCGTCTGATTCAGAAGATGTGGCACCTCCAACAGTCAACGGTTCTCTTCAACAGCAGAAAAAGCCGGTGCCACAGAAGATGAAAGCAGTTAATGGAAAGCCTGCACCAATGGCTGAATCGTCAGATTCAGACAGCGATGCCGAGGTAAGAGATACATTTGAAATTTAATTGCGTATAGCCTTCGACTGTGTTACCATTATAACATTCAGGCTCCAACTGCTCCACAGAAAACTGTGACTAAACCAGCGACGAAACCATCAGTAATCAAGCCACAGAAAGCTGCCTCATCATCAGATTCGGATTCGACTGATTCAGAAGAGGCGGCACCTCCAGCAGTCAATGGTACTCTTCAACAGCAGAAAAAGCCGGTGCCACAGAAGATGAAAGCAGTTTCTGGGAAGCCTGCACCAATGGCTGAATCGTCAGATTCAGACAGCGATGCCAAGGTAAGAGATACATTTGAAATTTCATTCTGGACAGGTTACTACAACTATTATAACAAGATTAGGGGGCTCCCTACGGGAGCCAAATTCCCTCACATTCCAAGGGGAAGGTCGGGCGCTACGCGCCCGAACACATGACTGGCTCGCCGCCCGCGGCGCCTCGCAATGTTTACCCTGCATTTTGTCTTGAAAAAGTAATAAAAAATTTCGTACCCGGGGGTAGCCCGATAATTTTTTGACCCCGAATTCGGACTCAGCAACCCCAAAAAACCCTGGGTGCATAAAATTAGCCTCGGAAACAGTCAGAAATCAAAAATGCATTCCAGCTGGTTAGAGAAAAGAGAAATAGTGTGTAAAACTTTGATGAGTTACAACTCGAGATTGGCTGATCGGACGGCAAAAATTTTTTCGCTATTCGTCTTCCCCCATCCAGATGAGCATTTTGAGCCATCACACACCCCCGTGTGAGCGGGGCAAGGTACCTAACCGAATTTCGAGCGTGACTGACAGAGCTGACTTATTATATAGGATTTTAAGGCTCCAACTGCTCCACTGAAGACTACTACTAAGCCAGCGACGAAACCACTGGTAGCTAAACCACAGAAAGCTACCTCATCATCAGATTCGGATTCGTCCGATTCAGAAGATGCGGCATCTCCAGCAGTCAACAGTTCTCTTCAACAGCAGAAAAAGCCGGTGCCACAGAAGACGAAAGCAGTTCCTGGAAAGCCTGTACCAATGGCTGAATCGTCGGATTCGGATAGCGATGCCAAGGTAAGACATAAATTTGAATTATTTATTGTTTACAGGGTCGTAATATTTTTTTCATTAGGTATTACTATTATAATTTTAAGGCTCCAACTTCTCCACAGAAGCCTGCGACTAAGCCAGCGACGAAACCACCGGTAGCCAAACCACAGAAGGCTGCCTCGTCGTCAGACTCGTCTGATTCAGAAGATGTGGCACCTCCAGCAGTCAACGGTTCTCTTCAACAACAGAAGAAGCCGGTGCCACAGAAGATGAAAGCAGTTCCTGGAAAGCCTGCGCCAATGTCTGAATCGTCAGATTCTGACAGCGATGCCGAGGTAGGAGATAATTTCCATCAATCCAAGATCCATTGTTTACAGGCTTGTAATATTTTTTAATTAAGTTCAGTCGAACCCCTGAATAACGCGGATTTATTTATTCGTCTGACGCTTAAACACAGCGTCTCCTTTGTTAGCACACTATTTCCTTGGTTAGAGAAACTGTCTTTTCAGACGCTTTATCATTGGAACCCCCAATAACGCGGATTTTTACAAAGAACAAAAAATACTTAGACAAAGTTCTTTGTGAAAATCAGCGTTATTGAGGGTTCCAGTGATAAAGCTTGTGAAAAGACTATTGCTCTAACAAAGGAAATAATGTGCAAACAAAGATGACGCTGTGTTTAAGCATCAGGCGATAAATAAAGCTGCGTTATTCGGGTTCGACTGTGTTACCATTATAACATTCAGGCTCCAACTGCTCCACAGAAAACTGTGACTAAACCAGCGGCGAAACCACCGGTAGCCAAGCCACAGAAGGCTGCCTCATCATCAGATTCGGATTCGTCTGATTCAGAAGATGCGGTACATCCAGCAGTAAATGTTTCTCTTCAACAGCAGAAAAAGCCGGTGCCACAGAAAATGAAAGCAGTTTCTGGAAAGCCAGCGGCTGAATCGTCAGATTCAGACAGCGATGCCGAGGTAAGAGATACATTTGAAATTTCATTGTGGAGAGGCTCGTAATATTAGGTCTGATTGACGATCCCTAACTTTATGACTTAGTCCCAAACATTGTCTCAGATTAGGGGCGAAACAATGTTTGTCGTATACCAAATTGTAATTTTATCTTAACTTACTTTCTCTTGCGTTCTCAACGCGGGACCGGGACATCTCCCACCCGACATCTCCCACCCGCGACATCTCCCACCCGAGACATCTCCCACCTCTACGAAATAGTGTGTATTATCTAACCGTCTGCCTACATTTGGTCCTATATCTTTTTTGACCCAGCCATTTGATAAGAGTCTGAAGGGAAAGTGGGAGATGTCTCGGGTGGGAGATGTCGCGGGTGGGAGATGTCGGGTGGGAGATGTCGGGTGGGAGATGTCTCGTTGCCCTAAACGCTACTTAATTGAGATATACGTCGTATACCATAGGCAAATGTTATCCAATAAAGCATAAGTGGTCGCAAGGACCATATGCAAATGTTATCCAATAAAACTTTTTTCTATGGAAAAAGTATTTTTTCCGTGCTAAATCATCCTGCCCGATTCAAACGGTCGGCGAACGCCAAAACTTGGCATTGGGATAAAAACGGTAAGGTCTGACTAATATATAATATTAGCCTAAGTTTTAAACTTAAGGCCATACCACAACGCCAAGCTTAGTTTTTCGCCGACTGCTTGTATTGATTCTTCCATGATTTAGCATGGAAGAAATACTTTTTGCACGGAAAAAAGGTTTACGCGTAAATTTTTGTTAAGTGTTACAATTAGAATTTTCAGGCTCCCACTGCTTCACAGAAGCCTGCGACTAAGCCAGCGGCGAAACCACCGGTAGCCAAACCACAGAAGGCTGCCTTGGGCCCCTTTTTAAAAGTTTCCCCCGGAAAAACTCCCGGGGCCCCCCTAAAATTCAAAAGAATGCGGGGCACATCCACCCCAAGTAAACGTTTTCCCCTCCTTCAAACAGGGCCAAGAGAAAAAGCCGGTGCCACAGAAGATGAAAGCAGTTTCTGGAAAGCCTGCACCAATGGCTGAATCGTCAGATTCGGATAGCGATGCCAAGGTAAGAGATGCATTTGAATTATCTATTGTTTACAGGGTCGTAATATTTTTTCAGTAGGTATTACTATTATAATTTTAAGACTCCAACTCTTCCACAGAAGACAGCGACTAAGCCAGCGACGAAACCACCGGTAGCCAAACCACAGAAGGCTGCCTCGTCATCAGATTCGGATTCGTCTGATTCAGAAGATGTGGCACCTCCAGCACTAAATGTTTCTCTTCAACAGCAGAAAAAGCCGGTACCACAGAAAGCAGTTTCTGGAAAGCCTGCACCAATGGCTGAATCGTCAGATTCTGACAGCGAAGCCGAGGTAAGAGATGCATTTGAATTATCTATTGTTTACAGGGTCGTAATATTTTTTATTAGGTAGTACTATTATAATTTTAAGGCTCCAACTGCTCCACAGAAGACTGCGACTAAGCCAGCGGCGAAGCCACCGGTAACAAAGCCACAGAAAGCTGCCTCGTCGTCAGATTCGGACTCGTCTGATTCAGAAGGTGCGGCGCCTCCAGCAGTAAGTGTTTCTCTTCAACAGCAGAAAAAGCCGGTGCCACAGAAGATGAAAGCAGTTTCTGGAAAGCCTGCACCAATGGCTGAATCGTCAGATTCGGATAGCGATGCCAAGGTAAGAGATAAATTTGAAATATAATTGTGTCCAGCCTCGTAATATTTCTATTAGGTATTACTGTTATAATTTCAAGGCTCCAACTGCTCCACAGAAGCCTGCGACTAAGCGAGGGGCGAAACCACCGGTAACAAAGCCACAGAAAGCTGCCTCGTCGTCAGATTCTGACTCGTCTGATTCAGAAGGTGCGGCACCTCCAGCAGTCAACGGTTCTCTTCATCAGCAGAAAAAGCCTGTGCCACAGAAAATGAAAGCAGTTTCTGGAAAGCCAGTGGCTGAATCGTCAGAGTCAGACAGCGATGCCAAGGTAAGAGATACATTTGAAATTTCGTTGTGTATTTCCCAATAAGCTAGCTCTGTCAGGCGTGAGCTTGCCCGTTAAATTCTTGCGCCGCCATTTTTTTGACATATTATAGCTCATGATGTTCGTATGGACTTGTTCAGTATGTATCTACAAACATTTTTCCTCACATATCCGTTTTCAAAAAATGGGCCACAAATAGTCATTTTTTGCGCAAAAAGTGGCAGTTTAAAAAGTGGCCCCATAAAGTGATTTTGCGCCGCCGTTTTTCAGATTTATTTTGTTTGTTCCACTGGGAATATTGATACGAAAATATGTGGTCTGGTGACCGACATTTCAATTATTGGCCAAAAAATGGCCATTTTTGTAAAAAGTTTTACGAAGCGGTTAATTGTTTGTACGAGGATTATCGATCACGCTGAATTCGATTCTGTGCCTGTGCTACGCACAGCTGATTCGTGATTTGTTCTCATCAGGTCGTGGTATTCTCACTATGTTTAAGGTTGCAAGATCCAGGACTCCCAGAGGGAGTCCCTGGATCTAGTATTTTTATTATATATTCCTATTATACTTTTCAGGCTCCAACTGCTCCACAGAAAACTGTGACTAAACCAGCGGCGAAACCACCGGTAGCTAAGCCACAGAAGGCTGCCTCGTCGTCAGACTCGTCTGATTCAGAAGATGTGGCACCTCCAGCAGTCAATGGTACTCTTCAACAGCAGAAAAAGCCGGTGCCACAGAAGATGAAAGCACTTTCTGGAAAGCCTGCACCAATGGCTGAAGCGTCAGATTCGGATAACGATGCCAAGGTAACAGATAATTTTGAATTTTCATTGTTTACAGGCCTGTAATATTTTTACAAGCGTAGGTGAAGTCCCTTCGGGTTCGACCCTCAATTTTTCGAAAGGGACAGTTAGGGTTGGGTTGTACGGTCCAAAATGTGAGACCAGCGCTGCTTAGCGCAATAGACCGGTCAAATTTTCAGGGTTTTGCGCACTTGTAACTTCCTTAGCCCCGCTTGCCTCCAGAAGTTTATCACGTTATGCAAGTTATGGATTGTTTTAGAGAAGGAACAGCGAACCTTTCCGCAGAGTTCAACTTACCAAAGATGAGTTGGATCCGCGCTTCCGTAACAATCAGTACAGACAGGTAAAATTTATAAATATACGGTGAAAATAAAGTACTAAATTATGCATAATTTTGTTCGATATATTAGGAAAAAATAAACTAGTACAGAGCCATTTCTTTTCTTTAGTTTGATGTTTTTACCAAATTTTGTAATTCCCAATTTAGGTAAATATATTTTTGCTGGTCTTCCTTAGCATATTTGGCCATTTGAACGTATTTTTGATGGCAATGTCCAAAAAGCAAAATTGTAAAAAATTAGTATAAGGTTTCACACCGAGATTATGTCAGCCGTTTAACCCTTCATTGCCGAGTGTATCCGAAAGGATACGTTTATGATTTGCTAAAGACTAAAAGATTTGCTAAAGACAAAAAGAAAGAAACGAATGAGTGTTCATTATTCATACAGAGAGTGTGTCTGTAAATAGATCACATAGAAAATAGAAATAAACAATGGCAGACATCATGATTTTGATAAAGACAGATCACCAAAAGGAAAGCTAATGGTAATGCAGACATTCTGCCTTTTGTCTATGGCTCCGGCAATGAAGGGTTAAAGAGGAGTGGTCTGGGATTAGCTGATGCCCATCTAAAAATTGATCTTGCGTAAGAAAAACGTTACTAGGGGCAAGAAGGTTGCCAAATTTCGCTATTATAATGTATGGATGGAACCTAACAAAACACGTATTAGGCTAGAGAATCTTTTTAATTATTAGGAAGCTGATCCATGGGGAGCTAAAGCCAATGAAGCCTTCAGGAACGTCACAGGAAAAAACTTCCGTCATGAGAAGACCAAAAAGAAGCGTGGAAGTTATGCTGGCGGCATCATCTCCATGGAAGTGAACTCTATCAAATTTAATGAATGAATCAATTAAAAATCGTTATTATTTTAAATTTCTGGTTCCAGTTATATCTAGGTGCGTCAGGATTATGCATGTTTTTTTATGGATGAGTTTTTATTTGTTAAGTGGATAATGGTTCTTGAAGAAATTTTTAATTATATTGAAAATTACTGTACCAAGAAAAGTTGTCTGAAACTGATGCTATGCATCAAAATGCAATGTGAAATCCTGTCGCATATCCATATATTAGTGATAATGTATGCCAATTTACAGTGGACTGTCCTTTGTTATTGTTGCCGGACTTCCATTTATAATAAATATTTATCCGTTCGCCGTTATTTCTATACGTTATTTGGTGAATTTTCCACCTGATTTTTCAAATTTAAATGAAATTCTATGCTGTTTTGTCGGGCGACTGATGGATATAAAATTAGCTTGAAATTCAATCAATTTTTCCTAAAATCACGAATGCTAATTCATTTGACCTTTCCATATATTACTGACAGTACAACCTGGCACATTGTAATATGATTTTACCTGCATCATTTTATTTTAGTATGGTTACCGAAATAAAAGAGGAACAAATGGAAGCAGACCAGTCGTATGTTTCTCAAATTAGCAATACTCTGACGACGGATAAGGGCGAGTACGAAGCTTTGTGCGAGTTGGTCAATCCAATCGCCCAACCACTTGCCAGCAGAAAACTTGCAAAAAAGATATACAAGTTAGTCAAGAAGTCTGCGTCTCACAAGGATTATCTGCGACACGGATTGGCTGACGTTCAGAAGGCACTTCGAAAGAAAGAGAGGGGCATCGTAATTTTGGCAGGTAATTAAATGCGTAGGTAATCAAATTAAAAATATGATCATGAGAATTTCCAAATGAATGAGGATATGAAAAATATCAAGTCAACCCATATACGACTAAAACCCATAAGTCCCAGGAGTTGTAATGTATTTTTACTTATTTGCAGAATCTTGAATTTGCTAATACCCGAAAGAAAAGTTACCATAAATCCTTTAATTAGTCCCCCGGGTACTTATTATTTCGTAAGGGTTTACAAAAAAAATTTAAACTTAATTTTCTTCGATATTTTCCGTATTTGTCGTAACCCGGCAGGGTCACGACCAGTGTTGCCACGCCTCCGGATGCTCGGAGGCGCATCCGGATGCGGAGGCGACGCTCGAAAAATTGCCGGAGGCGACATTTGAAAAGTGTTACCACGACTCCACTTCCGGATGCTCGGAGGCGCCTCCGCGTCCGGAGGCGACTTGAAAAGTGACAACACTTGTCACGACTAATACTACCGTAATCCCTGTAATTACTCCCCCGGGGGAGTAATTATTCAAACACAAAAAAATTTTGGAACTTCAAATTTCAAAGTTAATTTTCTGAGGACATTCTGTATTTCAAATCGTCTTTTCATGTAACAAAAGTTCATTTTAAAGTGTACTATTTGGAATTACTAAATTACCATGGACCGAAGTTTTCTTACGTAAAAGCATTTTCAACTATAAAACATTTTTTTAATTTGTAATATTTCCTTTAAAAGTTCGATTTAAGTTGATTTGTTGCAGGAAATGTGTCTCCGATCGATGTGTATTCACATTTGCCAGCGATTTGCGAAGAGGATGGATTGCCTTACGTATACACACCGTCACGTGAACACCTTGTAAATTTTATCGGATCGGATCCCTCTAAGTTGATAGGTGACGCACCCCCACCAATAGAATCTCCCGTTTTTCACACTCCCAGACCCCAAACTCGCGAGTACCCCCCAAAACCCATGATTTTAGGGGGGGGGTTTCTATGTCAGATTTGAGGTTGACATACGTGAAACGTGACTTACGTGTGTCACGTGTGTCACGTAAAAGGGCAAGTTTTCGCTCGCGCCTCGGATCCGGGCGTGTGATACGTCAATCGCTTCGTCTCGGCGAGACAAGACGATTGGTACCGGTTTCAGCCTGCACTGGTGATCCTATCCGGAGATATGGCTTCCGGAAATCCGGAAAATCCCGGATTTGGCCAGGTCACAGATCACCCGTCGTGCCTCGGATTCGGGCGTGTGATACGTCAATCGCTTCGTCTCGGCGAGACAAGACGATTGGTACCGGTTTCAGCCTGCACTGGTGATCCTATCCGGAGATATGGCTTCCGGAAATCCGGAAAATCCTGGATGACCAGGGGCGCCGCCATGCGGCGAAGCCGCTGGGTGGTCCTATGGAATTCACTCTATTTTGCTTTCCAGTCTTAACTTAAAATTCCGGAAAACGTTATGGAAAATTTTAGAAAACAATTTTCATGGTTTGTAGATATAGTCCAAACAAAAAGTTCCAGAAATTTAGGGAATTTGTTCCAATTCCTATTCGCTTTACGCAAAATATTTTAGGGCCTCGCAGCTGGGCACAAAAGACCGGCGATTGCTTTATTGGTGAAGGTAATTTCTTAAATGTTAATACTCAAATAAATTAAGTTACTTGCAGGAACACGAAGATTACAGCCCGTTATTCGAAGAGGTGTCCCAGGCGATCACGGCTCTGGTTATTGATACCGAAAATGTTTAAAGTTATTGAATTGTTTTCCATTGTGTGTTTATTTGTTAAGTTTCAATAAATTACTTCATTTATAGATGTATAGTAGTAGCAACATTTTGATCATTACATATCAGTTTTCATGCGAAGCATTCAAATACAGTAAGAAGTGAACCCTTTACGCGCCATTTTATTCCTTCTAAAGATTAGAATAGCTCTAAAATGCCGTAGATAAGAGTTCCGCGTAGGCAAATGGCGATTTGAATTTGCGCCAAAACATAATTGCATGCCAAAAGGGTTAAAAGGGGCCGCTGAAAATTTTTAATGAGGGGGATTACTCTTTTTACCAATCTCTAGAGGAGACCCCTGCCGAGTAATCCCCCTCATTAAAAATTTTCAGCGGCCCCTTTTAACCCCTTTGGCATGCAATTATGTTTCGGCGCAAATTCAAATCGCCATTTGCCTACGCGGAACTCTTATCTACGGCATTTTAGTACAATTTTATATCGCAATATTTGCGGGATTATACGCATCGATAATTGAGTATCTCTTCTATCTGAAATTTTCAACAACGGGGTAACTTTTCAATCATAATCGTACGTTATTCATTATCTCTCATACCGATATTATGGCTTAAAATTTTGTTCAATTTATAGTAATAGAATTTTGAGCAAATATAAATTTATGAGTCACAATTGAAATTATAAATAACAAGGAATATGAAAGAATGATGTAAAAAGTAAATGGTTATCTAACCGTTTCGACCCTCAGTCTATACAATTAGAAATAAGATGATTCTACGTAGGTCGGGTCATCGTCAGTAGATGCCTACGCAGATTAAAAGTAAGAGCATTCTTAAGGGGAGTTGAGGAAATACACATAATACACAAACAAAAATATAAGACAACTAGCGCGCTAACGCGCGGGGAGTCTATATCAGTATGCCCTTTCTATATCAGTATGCCTTTTCTATATCAGTATGCCTTTTCTATATCAGTATGCCCTTTCTATATCAGTATGCCTTTTCTATATCAGTATGCCCTTTCTATATCAGTATGCCTTTTCTGTTCTAACTTCACTCACATTGCAAGGGGGAAGGTCGGCGCTCCGCGCCCGACCACAGGAGTGGCTCGCAAACTGCGGTGGCTCGTAACTCAGACTCAGTCTAAGTTTGGCTCAGTCTGAGTTTGGCTGGGAAAATGAAACCGTGACACCAAAAATAAGCACTGGATAGAATGCACTTGAAAATGAAACCGTGACACCAAAAATCTCAGTCTAAGTTTAGCTCAGTCTAAGTTTGGCTCAGTCTAAGTTTGGCTCAGTCTAAGTTTGGCTCAGTCTGAGTTTGGCTCAGTCTGAGTGTGGCTGGGAAAATGAAACCGTGACACCAAAAATAAGCACTGAAAACCGAAAATTTAGGTACATTTACTCTATATTTTGTCTAAATTTGTCTACATTTTAGCTAAATTTTGTTCTCAAATTCCGATTCCCCGCTAAAAATTACTCTCGCAATGAAAAAGCATGAAAAATGAAACCGTGACACCAAAAATACAGAATGCCAAAAGGCGGGAATTCAAATTCGAATAAACGTGGAACGGACGGAGGAAAGACGTCACAGACCTTTTTTGGGGCCAGACCCAGTTTTTGTCATTCTGTCTACCTTTTTTGGGGCCAAACCCAGTTTTTGTCATTCTGTCTACCTTTTTTGGGGGCAGACCCAGTTTTTGTCATTCTGTCTACCTTTTTTGGGGGCCCAAACATATTTTTGTCCGTCCTTCCCCCTTTTTTGAGGGCCCCAAGCATGCAGGGGTGTATATTTTTGTCTGTCAGGTTTTGTCACGCTTCCACTGGAAGGCATTTTTATCAGTTATCTTATCTTTTTGTTTACGAGGACATACTGATACACCTTGGAGTCCTGTGGTCGGGCACGGAGCGCCCGACCCTCCCCCTTGGAATGTGAGGGAACTTAGATCACAAAAGGGTATAACCCAATCTTACCCCATAAGCCACGAGCCACCGCAGGTGGCGAGCCAGTCCTGTGGTCGGGCGCTCCGCGCCCGACCCTCTCCCTTGGAATGTGAGGGAATTTAGAACATCTACTCCCGAACAACCCTTACTCCCGAACAACCCAATCTGACCGCTGATGGCGGTGGGCATACTGATACAGACGAGGGCATACTGATGGCGGTGCGCGAAGCGATGACGAACCCAATCTCCCGCTGTGCACGCTAACCGCTTCCTAGCGAAGTGAGGGCCGCGAAGCGGCCCCACTTCGCTAGTAAGGATTTATGTAGTATACATTGGTTCAGATTTATATCATTAAGAAATTGAGACCACGATATAGATTTTGAAGAAGAATAATTGAAAAGATTTTCCGTGGTAAGACATATGACATTTGAATGTTTTAATATTGGTAGTTTGTGTAAAAAGTGAACTTTGAGTTTAAATACTTATTTATGAAAATTTTGAATTTAATTAATTTATGTTCAAACATTTTGAAAATGCCATCATATGTAAAATTTCGCGCGATTGTATGCAAAATAATATTTAAATTAAATTACCATAAACAGAATGCCATACAATAAAAAGCTGTGAAAAAAGGAATAATTTCATAATACCATGCCTATTGTATGCTACGCTTAATGTGCAGAATCTGTTAAGCACAAGGCAGGTTACTCATCCCTACAAGAGTGATTTCGCAACATGAAATTATACGTTTTGACTATGTTTTGGGTGACAAATGTAATTTTCGAAACTAAACTTAGAATATTTTGTAGATTACTTTTTTTAAACAATTACGCGTTCAATTATTTTCAGCAGCGGATTTTTCGAAATAATTTCTAGAAATGAAAATTGGGAACAAAGAGGAGTATTTTGGGAGCAAGAAAAGTCGAACCTTCATAGAAGTAAAAGTTAGCATAATTATAAATTTCACCAACATCACTTTAACATTATTATCTTTGAATAAGAAATGGCTTCAACAGTAAAAACATACATTTAAAATAAGCTTTATTTTTGCTTGTATTGTTTTAACTTGTATTTCACATTTCAGGCAACAGTTTAATTAAGAATTTGCTGGGAATAAATGTCAGGGCATCACATTATTTTTGATGAGGCGTTAATCCCCAATACGGTCTTAGAAAAGCGATATGCTCGAATTGAATCAATTTTCTGTAAGGATAAGACTGAAGTTAAAATTAAGAACGTTTAAATGGAATTTCGCTATCAGATTTGAGATTTTTCGAGCGATATATTGATTGTACAATTTTTAATAAAACATTACATATTGGAATTCCATTTTGTCTGTCTGGTGTTTTTTAGACTTTAGTGGATATTTGAGTTTCTTTTGGGGCGTATCACTTACTTCTATGTAGGAATTATTGTCTACAATTATTATATGCGATAGCACAACATAAATCTAGTCAAGCATAAGGGCATATAAATCTCTAATTCAACTGTATTCAATGTATTTACTTTTGCTTATGGATAAATTATAGATTCTCGAAGCAGCAGTGCTTTGTTAGGCATTGACGCATATTTGGCATAATGTTTTTTCTGACTAATTCGAAACTCATTTTTGCTTTTTGCAGGATCTTCGTTTTATCTCCTTAATTTCTGCTTTGTTTTTGTAATGAAAGTCACTGCCGCTGATGAAGAAGACCAACAAGCCGCCGACGATTTGGAAGTGGGTCCTATTCGAATTTCAAAAGCCCGCTAATTTCGCTATTTAGAGCAGCAATTCTGAGCAAAGGGAATGTTCTGTGGATGGAGAGTCGCTAATGGAGTCGTATCGATCCGCACTTTTTGCCTACAAACGCTCATTTGATACACTAAAAAAGCAATCAAATATTATGCAAAAGGCTCTTGAAGACGCCGGACAGTGGACAGAAAGCATTCAACGACAAGTGAGTTAATGCATAAAACAGTAATTATTGATCATAGAAACAAGATTTGAATTTTTGGCGTTTTGGGTACTCTAAAAACTGGAAAATTTGGCGATGGTTTAGTGAAATTTTGCTCCTCCATACCTTTTTAATTAATCTTTTAATTACGTTCATTTTATTGTCCAACAATATTAAATTCGAAAATGATATATATCTCGGGGAACATTTTTCAACAAATGTCCGATTTAAAAGCTGTTTCAATCCAGATAAATTTTAGATCGAAGACATTCGATTGGAACCTCAAGCAGAGAGCGCATTGACAGACGGTTGGTTTTTATATATTTACTGAGATACACCTGGTCCTCACTTGTGGTTTCCTTTCATCGGAGAATACCGTGAAAAGTCATTTCTGCGGAACATATAGGTTAGCTCCTATGCTCAACAAATAGAGGATTTTGCACAACAGTTTCTCTTTATAACAAGGTTGTCGTTATCAAAAGCAAATACCGTATTGCCGTTTTTGCCCGAATCTTCTCTGTTCTCAATTTTTTTTCTTCTTTTCTCGATTTTGCACGAATTATCTCTGTGATAATATATTTAAAGTATCATTTGACCCAAAAATTTAGAGAAAACTAGTGTAATTTATCAAAACTAATTAGAAAGTATATGTAACACATAATTTAAAAACAAATATTTTAGACCAAGTAATACAATTGGCAGATTCCCTGGACTCTGGAAGCAATTGCCTGGAGGCTGTTGAAGGAATGTATCAAAACGGATCATCCTCGTCCAACGAAAATCATACGTCTCCGAATAACTGTTCTACACGCAATACGCATATAAAAACCGACAAAGCTCAGCGGCGTTCCTCGTATACGGTAGAAAGAGATGAAGAAAGCGCCGGGCCTGCTGATGAAACTACGATAAGGTTTGCCTTGTTATTATTTAGAAATAGAGACAATTAGTTCTTCACGAACAAAGTATAGTTTGTGATTCGAATGCTTTAAATAGAATATTGTAGAAAAATATTAGGCTTAATTTCTGGGTCTACATTCTACACAGCTGATCGGTTAAAAAATTAGGTTGCGTAATTCATTGCAATTCAAGTTCACGGAATCGGCTAGAAAAGTTCGATTAGTTCCGTTCTCGACGAAATTTTTAAAAAAAATTCCAAACAGAGTATCGGACAGTTCCCGAAGTTTAACTGATAAATGTTGTTTTTACTGATTTTAGAGCCAGGAAAAGTTAAAAATCCTTACTCGTGCTAATGCATTTTCCCCAAATTTTACCGAGACCTGGAATTTACGATACCGGATCTTGAGTCAAAGGATTAACCCTTCATTGCCGAGCCGTGGGAGACCCTCCTATGCCGAAGCGTTAGATTTTGCTGATTTTTGGTATACGGGTAGAACTCGAGATTCTATTAGACGCGTATTTTTTCTTTTTTTCAAAAACCCCCAAAAATTCCAATTTTTGGGGGGTCAAAAGTCGGGATTTTTCCGAAAATCCATGATACCCCCCTATGGTTTTGAAATTTTCAACAAACTTTCGTAAATTTTCGTTCCGAAAATTCATGATACCCCCCTATGGTTTCGAAATTTTTCAAAAGTGTACCTTTTTTAGAGCGCTCTAAAAAAATTTTTAGAGCTAAAAAACAAAAACTAATTAGATATTCTTATTCAGGACAAAAAGTTGACTGTATAAGAGTAATATCAGATTTTAGCTAGGAAGCCAAAAAACTGGCCAAAAATTGCTCCAAAGTTAGCGTATCTATTCGGATACACCAGGCACCAATGGGGGTCACCAAAAGCGTATCTATTCGGATACACTAGGCAATGAAGGGTTAAATTACATGGGACACTGTTTACGTTATGAAACTATAAGATGAGATAAAATTGCGCATATAACCATTCCCTCAATTAAATTTAGGAGGCATTCTATGGTCAGCGAAAGAGAAAAAGGTCATGAATCGACAGCGGATCAGGACGAGGAATCTACTGCTGAAAATGAGGAAGAGAACACAATGGCCAGTTCTTCGTGAGTTAGAGATACTCACATTCATATAATAATTTTGTTTTTAGAGGACTCAACGGCGCGTTAATAAATAATTCTCAAGAGGAACCCTCTGTAGATGACACAGTAAATGATTCTGAATCAAATGTAAACGTTGTAAATGTAAGTACAAATTATTTTATGATATCCAATCGGAATAACTGGGAAATAAAAATTGAAATCTTGAATTCTTCGGCTTGATCAAAATTGTCAATACACAACAATTTTAAGGTTTTGTTAAATATGTCTAATTGCTATAAAAAGTTACGACTTTTCTGAGACTCGTTATGGAGCGAAATGTTTGAATTTTTAATGATGTGTTAATTTTCAAATTTATTTGTCGCCGAATTTCGGTGCTACTTAATGCGAAACCGCCAATATTTTTTGTAAAACTTAAGGAGTTTAACCTTAGGGAGTTTCAAAAATTTTTTGGCGGCCTAAATTCCTTTTTTAGAGACAGAGGGGTGTCTCAGTTTTTATTAGAAATTGAATTTAGTGAAAAAAATTTAATCTTTTACATTATCATAATTTTGGCTAAAACAAATATAATAACGTTTTCACGTCTTGATAATTTACACAAAATTAGCGCTAATGAAAGGTAAACGAATTCGAGAGTCATTTCGTGATAATTTATTTATTATATCATTCCTCATTATATCATCGATAATTTTTAGAGATCAGCGAATGGCAAGAGCACTTTACAGGGCAACAACGATCAAAACGCAGTGGCCAATTCGTGTGGATCACCGAAGGACAACTTAGGCGATAAAAATCAAGAAAATTTACAAAATCACGGATCTACTTCAAATTCTCAAGAAGGTCAATCTGCTCGAAGATCTGAGCGGGATACTAGTGCTACGCCGTCAACTTCATCGCAACATTCCCAGAATATCGAGAAAGTCAGTGAATATAATTAATTTTTGATATATAAGAAGACAACTCTATGATATTTCTGAATAGACACATTTTAACTCGACATATTCTGCAAAAATAGACAAACAAATAAAATTTCGAACGAAAAAATATAAAAACGGGGTGCAAAAAATATTCGAAAGAATACATCGCGATTTCGATAAAATCTTTTTTTGTCTTAAGACAGATGGACTAAAAGTTTAGGACTAAAATCCAAAAAGTTAAGAAATAAAATCACAAAATGCAGGTTTGCCCAAATCAAACAAACCTCAACGTTATGTCAATTCAACCAGAACACAAAATATTATCTGGAAACATTGATTTTATTATTCCGTAAGCCTGTAAAGATAATTTCCACAGCTCCATGTTTTATCTGATTAATGATAATAGCACTAAGACTCAATAGCAAATTTACCGTTGAGTATTTAGCAATATTGTCGAACAATTTCAGGCAACACAAAATGGCTGCGAAACAATGTCGATGAGTTATGGCAATGAGAACTCTAATTCGTATTGGTCGTCGAGAGTCAATTCAAGCTGTAAAGAAAATAATCAGGGTGTGATCCAAACCAACAATGGAGATGAATCTTCCATCCCGTCCAATCAGCGCGTCACACGAAGTGTGTCACTTCGAGCTGAGCCGACTCCAAGGTCCACTACACCGTTGTCAGCGTGCGCTTTGTCCCAACCTTATCAAGAAGCTTCTTTCCCCGTGCTACAAAGAGAGAGGTCCATTTCCTCAAATTGCTCGTCAAGTTTGGCCGACCCCAGCAAGGATAATACTGAAGAAGTTGCCATAATTGATACGCGCAAAATGAATGGAAAAGAGAGAAAGGCGCATGAAAAAGCGTTGCTACAACGATATGGATTCACAAAAATAACAGTCGAAGTTCAACACTTCGGAGGACCTCTTCAGAACCATTCTGCTGACAGGATTTCGAAGCGAGCACGAAGCGAACCGGCTGAGGTAAAGTGTCCTTCAAGATTTTAAGATTTAAAATGATGGAATTCCCGGCAGCCATTTACAAATATATCAATGAAGAACAATTTTCCACCAACTTTATTTTTACCGTATTTTATCTCTCAAGGAAATAAGCCCTTTGTTAATTTTCAAATGCACTGCATATTACAAAGGTAGTACTCAATTGCTCGCTAGATAAATCGGCTTTATAGAAAACCTCTTATCTAGTACGTTTGCTCTTTCATTCATTATTATTCACCTATTATTCTACACTATAATCCGCCATATTATTTTACGGCCCGTATTTGAGACGTGCTTTTTTGAATTTGTTTTCACGAAACTTCATAATTAGGAAATTTAAATACAAGAGAATCCGCCGATTCTCGGCGGATTACCGCCTCGAATCGGCGGGTTCTCTTGTATTTTTTTCCGCGGTTAGCGTGCATCCGCGGCCCGCTGGGGGGTAAATGGGGTCGCGGGGGGCCACAGGGAGTCGTCTGGGGGCTGAAAATGGTACCATTCGCCTTCTCTCGCCGAGACGAAGCGATTGACGTATCACACGGCCAAATCCGAGTTAGGCGTGAAAAGTTGGCCCATAGGACCCCCCCCCCCACATCAATCCTGCGAAATAGGTTAGAGTGGATTTTATCATTATCTAGCTGTTATCAATAGTATTGAACAAGCTCGATTTCGATCCGGTCTATTTTTGCACGATATCACAGCTGCTATCAATATTTCCTTCTAAAGCATCCAGAACATTTAGTACGGCCCATTATTCAATTTCAACTCCATAGAAAATTTTTGTAGTTGTTATTTAAAAGGATTTCTCTTCAGGACGAAATCATAATTTCGAAGTCATATTCAAATATGAATAATGCAAAAAATCGTGCGCATGAATTAAAATCCATAATGGCGACTGAATTCGTCGAAGAGTTTCATGTTCCATGTTTAAGCTAAAGACTTTACTTCTTAACACGTTAATTAACGGTTCTCCAAAAGTTACAAATACACTTTTAGTGTCTCACAACGTAGGTAATATAGACTTCTAGGCCTGATTTATTGTTAAATATTCCAATTTTCTTTCATTTTTACTAGGTTTAACATCTAAGTTTTTATATGAATAACCTTTGTTTTTACAGATGCCCTTTTTATATCGATCCCGATTAGTAGATGTTTATTATGCTTGATAATAAATTTCATTTTCAGGAAGATCGAGAATTGAGCTCTGCAATGTGAGTTTACTATTCGCTGTTTCTGTCGCCCAAATTTTATTCTGAATTTTTAATTCAGGAAGGGAGCAAAGCTATTACTACGACAAGCCAACTCAAATCGCATAGTACTATCTGAAAGCGAAGAAGATGACGTTGAAGAATGCAGTTCAGTTGCCTCATCATCGCGCAAAGAAGATCACAGATCTAGTGCTAAGGTATTATTTCAAAAAATGCTAAATTTCGTTACTGTAAGCCCGGTTGATGTTGTAGCCAATCCCTACAACCGTGCTACAAAGTAGCTTCGTTCATTGTTGAACGAAATTGTGGGAGTGAAATTTGGTCACTTGATGTGTATTCTAGATTGAAAATATTTTGCAATCATCGGGAACGGTTAGAATCTTCAAAACACTAGGACACTGAGGGAATAGAATGTCAATGAAAAGCTTAACATATTTTATTAGGGATTACAAAACAGTACAATTTTTGACAATATTAATATGCATGCTTTTATTGTTGAATTTGACATAATAAATGATCTATTTAGACGCGCAGTGGGTCAACAGGAGATCACTGCGAATCAACTTCGACGAAAAAGGGGAAATCAAGTAGAGGTAATTCAAGATCTGGAGCGCTGAAAGCAAAGTTGAGAGAAGACGAAATTGCGGATCGGCCACAAAAGGTTCCTAGAATTATTTTCTCCGTGTAACCATACATAGTTTGATACAATATGAAACAACCTTTTTTTTGGCTTTTAAAACGTCATAATTTTTCAGTTAATGAATTGTTCTTATTGTGCTTTAATTCAGTTTGATAGAGTAATTTATTTAAGGATAACAAAAACACAATCATTATATCTGGTGACGAAGCAGAAGAAGACGAGGCTGAAGACGCCAGTGAAGAAAGTGATGCAGCAAATGGGGCGGAGGGGCAGGAAGTTGATGAGGTTTTGATTTATCTGGTTTCATTGTATCGTTTCTACTAATTTTTGTTTAGGATGCAAGACGCCTACTTAGGAAGCGAATAGCCGTTATAAGTTCAGAAGAGGAATCAGGAAGTTCGCAATCTGAACCAAGCGACGAAAGTGATGCTCCTTCGAGGCGAACACGAGCGAAGGCTAGTTTTTATGCGGGTATTTTAGTTTTATACAAGTAAATTTTAGGATCCTAAAAAGTCGAAGAACCCGAGAAAGCGATCTGTGAAGCCGAAGAAAAAGCGGCACCGCATCGCTGCTGATTCTGATGAAGAGGAAGAAATGTTGTCTTCAAACGCAGCCTCAGATGATGATAATCAAGAGGCGCTATCTAAAACGGACTCGCCCTCTAAGCGGCCTGTTCGTTTTCGGCAAATGATATCGAAAAAGAAACTTGCACAAGAGACTGTTAATGCCGAAGCAGCGGAGAGGGAACGGTGTCAACGCCTCCGAGAAAAACAAAAAGAATTCAATGGTATTGAATTATGCGACACTGAAGATGCAACAGGCGATATTATGCTTGCCTTGACTGGTATATTTTTAGGTTATTCATGATACATGATAGCACCCACCACGTATGTAGAAAGCTTTGGTGGTTATATTCTGGTTTTTTTTGCCATTTTATTCATAAACAAATCTGTAAAAATGCAATGCAGTTATATAAATATTTTTAAGGTGCTAAGCCCTTTATGAAGGCTATAACGTTGGATCCCGATAAAAACGGCGATCCTCCTAAACCTGTGTCAGTCCATCCGTCATTGGTGAAAGTCTTGAAGCCTCATCAAGCTGAAGGTTGGATTATGTTAATTTTGCAACATTTTACACTTACATTTAGGTATCCAATTCATGTACGATTGTGCATTTGAATCATTGTCTCGATTGGAACACGAAGGCGGAGGTATTCTTTTAGTAATTAAAACTTATTGATGATAAAATTATATTTCAGGAATTCTTGGTCACTGTATGGGCTTGGTATGCGTGTTATTGAATATTTAAAGTCTCATCTATTATTTGTTTTAGGGAAAAACTCTTCAAGTATGACTTTAAAATTAAGTAAGCAAAACGCATATCTCTATCCTAATTTCAGGTTATTTCATTTTTGCAAGCAATTCTTACGCATGAAAAGACTTCGGAACATGTGAAAAAGGTAATTGCGATATATGGTATTACATTCATTGTACAGCAAATTGAATTTATGGATATGCGAGGTTTTAAACTCATCGTTAGACAAATTTTGGAATGTATTATGAAAAAGAAAAATTATCCGAATGCGATTAACGTCGGGATTTTTGAAATACATTCACTCAATTTATGCTAACGAGCTAAAATTTTAAGGGCGACCGTCAAAACATTAAGATTAAATTTTATGTCTACGAATTAATTTATGAGAAATTTTCGATCAACTTGCGAATGATATGACAGTCAATAAAATGTATCTTTAAATGTGATTCCCAGAGTTGCAGGCGTTTTATTATCAAGGATTTTAAAATAAGTGTTTAATAATAGGGGTTTTATTATTATTAAAAAATTAAGAAATAGCTCGCTGAACAGAAAATTCTAGGCAAATTAGCATAGAATGGGAAAATTATTTTATAGGAACATGGATTTTAAAGGACCGATATTTTGCAATGTTTAAGAGTAATTTTTTAGGTGCTTATTGTGGCACCTGTCAATGTGATCACAAATTGGCGGCGAGAATTTGACAAGTGGTTGGCACCTAATGGTCTCGACGAATTTGAGGTAAAACTAAATTGTTATAGAAAATATATTATTCTGTCCCAGAAATCATTCAATATGATTTCATTTTTAGATATTTGGGCTAGAAGATACGAAGTCAATTTATGAACGACACATGACCATCAAAGCATGGCACGAGGCGGAAGACCCGTAAGACTCCTTATTCAGTAAATCTGCTTTACTAAAACATATTTTTAGGGCCATTCTAATATTAGGTATATTGTTTGACTAAAGATTTAAATATATGTAGGCATATATTTGAATTTATGTTAAGGTTATGAAATGTTCCGAATGCTAACGGAGTGCGATGAAGACAAAGCCGGAAAAAACAAGAAGCAAAAGCCGAAGATCAAGAAGAAAGTGAATAGGAAAGCAGAAAGATTAAAAGTTGAACTGCGAAAGTTTCTTCAAGATCCAGGTAACTTATGCTGCAAAATCTATTTATCTGGTAGGGGTATTGGTTATAAAAGGGATTCTACGGTAATAATGCTGAATGACAATCTGAATTTTACCGTTCATAAATGGCCATGGTCTCTTAGTTAATAGGGGTGGTCTCAATGGAGAAGTTTTTATTCAATAAATGACGACAAACTTTGAAATAAACATGTAGGCCAGTTTCAGACAAGATAAAATGTCAGGTAATAATATGCGTGCAGAACTTTCGGAACGCTTAATATATTTTGAATATGAATTTATTTTTTAACAATAAACACGTTTATGACATTATTTATGGCTGCTGAAAATAATTTATTTATTAATTGTGCTACATTAATTCTTTTAGGCCCTGATCTTGTTATATGTGACGAAGGCCATAAATTGAAAAATGAAGATACGACTCTTTCGAGAGTGATGAACAAAATTGCCAGCAAACGACGGATTTGTTTGAGCGGTACACCTTTGCAAAACAATCTCGATGAATGTGAGTTTATTAGTTCACTCTAAGGTAACACCTAAAACCACAAATATGCGACCAAAGTAGAACTATATGGATTGGTTACCCCATAATTCCTGTCCATCTCATACTAACTCCTTTCTGATAGGTCACATATAATTGAAAGATAAAATCAGTCATTGTGTGAAATAAAACTTGATATTGACCTCTCTCTTATACATATCTTAAAATTAATTCTTAAAATTGGCCTCCATAATTTTATGATATTTACTTTGTAAGTACTTTTGCGGTGCTTCAACTTGTTACAAGGGAGTATCTAAAACGACTATGATAATGTAAAAGGCACTATGTTTTATCACAATCAACTAGAGATCTTAAATTTAAGTATACGCTCTAATCTTGCACTCGTTTTAACACATTACCTTAAAATATTAACAAACGTATCTTAAAACATTCTCTTTTAGACTTCACTATGGTCAATTTTGTCAAACCAGGACTTCTTGGAACGAAGAAAGAATTCGCGAATCGTTTTGCAAATATAATTAAACGTGGGCAAAACAAAGACGCCGGAATTTACGAAGTTCGATGCATGAAAAGGCGATGCCATGTTCTCTACGAAAGACTAAAGAATGTGCTTCAGCGAAAGGATTATCGCGCATTGGTAATGATTTTTCTGTTTTAGCGCTCTCTACGCTAAAGCACTTAAACTGTTAAGAAAGTTTAAGGTGATTGCGAAAGCAAAGCGTTTTTTGCTTTGTAGTAACATTTTACGTGTTTAAATTGTTTAAAATGTTCTTTAATATTGCAAACATGCTTAAATTTGGATGAGTATGCATCCCTGAATGTTTTAGATGGAAACAATTCCACCTAAGCAAGAGTACGTTATCCTGGTTTCTCTCACCGAACGGCAGAAGGAGCTATATAAGGCATTTCTGGAACGAATAGGCTCAGACAAATTTTTCCGTAGTAGAAGTTTAATGCCAAGTAAGTAATTTCGTTTTCAACGAAGAATAGCATATAATTTTAGACTATCATATGTTCCTAAGAATTTGGAGCCATCCATTTTTACTGTTTTGGCATGAGCAGGCAGCCGAAAGGAAGAGAATACTTCAAGAAGATGATGATTTCGTTGTATCTGGCTCAGAGTCATCACCTGTGAGTGATAGCTGTGACGATATCGAGGATGAGTAGGTTTTACTTAAAAAACTAAAATAATCCTGCTTGTAGTGTGGCATATCACACAATTAATTGAAGTTACTTCTTTTATCAACAATTTTGGCAAATAAAATAGGGGACTAAACTCATGCATATCATTTTATCAATATTGTCATTCAAAATTACATTTTAGTGATGTATGTGAAGAGTTGCCATCGACGTCAACTAAACAGATGGAAACCAAATCTCGTAGGAAATTTGACGAACAAGATATCGGAAGATCTGAAACGCCAGAAGAACTTAAAGGATGGTTCTCTGATTTGAATGTCATCTCGAAAGATGACGAAAACTGTTTCTCACTCAGCAACAAACTCGTTTTGATCGAGCAAATCATGAAAAAATGCGAAGAATGTGGAGACAAATTGTAGGTTACTTATACAACTATATATATATATATATATTTTTATAAAATCTCTGCGTACTTTTTTGTTTGACATTCGATGAATAGGAATTTGAGTTCTAAAATGGCCTATATGTTTGTTGAATCATAAGAAATATTGTTGAGGTATGTAAGAAACCACATATAACCACCATTTTTCTCCTTTTCAGATTTTTACTTTTCCTTACCGCCTCAATCGACAAAGATTTTTTCTGCATAATCAATTATTCTTTCAGACTGATATTTTCACACTCTCTGGAATGTCTGCGTTACATCCAACATATGCTCCACTATTTGGCTAGCAACCGTCTTTGGTTCTGTGATGATCACAAAGCTTTGATGGCCGCAGATGAGGAATGGGGATGGACCATGGGGTTGGATTACATGGTGATCGACGGCAGCGTTAGCACATCTTCGCGAGAATTCATTCAAGACGCGTTCAATGCACCGGACAATTTGAGGTAAAATTTTATACTTCTTGTACTCCCGGCACGACGGCGCCACAGGCTGAAGGAGGCGACAAAAAATGTCCGGACCGAAATACAGGCAAAAATCAAATTTCAGGATGTTAGTGATTTTTTTGCCAGAAAGCAAGTTGAAGTGTTGCTCTATCATACCTCGTGGGTGAAATATTCATCCGTGTGATTATTATTTATATTTTGGCTTCAAAGTTGGTACATGTTAAATGAGTCAACTTTGAGACCCAAAATATAAATAATAATCACATGGATTAATATTTCACTTATACAGTATGATCGAGCAACACCTCAAATTTTACTTTTTCATAAAATTTCAAACACATCCTGAAATTTTTTTCACAAAAATTTTTTTTTCAGATTTTTTTGCCCAAAAATGACCATTTTTGTGTATTTTCGAGTAAAAGCGAATTATTACATTGGAAATTGAATGGGATTTTTTGGGGGTATAATGTTTTTCGATACGGCGAATCCGAATTTGACCTCAGATCGTGGGTGGTCCCGCCACGAAAGTTGGGAAAATTGCGATTTTTGACGTTTTTTGGCGAAAATTATCACAAAATGGTGCAAGAAAATTAGTATTGATGGTATTTCATTTTACAGTTGCAAATTTTTAATCAATTGTGGTCCGGTAAACAAGGATTTGTGGTTATTTTTAAGAAAATTCGGTATTTTCGTGAGAAAAAACATGATTGACGGACCTGGGGTTCGAACTTGAGACGAAAAACCCCCAACAGATCGTCCGAAAATGGCAATTTTTAACGTGATATGAAAAAATAAATTGCAGATTCGGAATCAGCGTATCGAATTACCCCTAGAAACACACATTGCAGAAAAATTTTCCACCTTTTCAAAAAATCGATTTTTTTCAAAATCCATGTGGTACCCCCTATGGAGAAAAATGGCCAAAAAATGAAATTTTTTCGGAATGTTAGCAAAATGTGTTTTTAGGGTTTTTTTGATGCGCTGAGTCCTAATCTGCAGTTATTTTTAACGTAACGCGTCAAAAATGGTCATTTTTGGGCCATTTTGTACCAAAAATGCGATTTTCCCAACTTTCGTGGCGGGACCAGGCAAAATTTGAGCCCGGATTTGAACTCCCCGGGGTCGATTTAGGGGGGAAGGTCGGATTTTCCGGGCATTTCTGATTTTTCGGACACATTATGTCGCGTCCGGCGCCGTTGTGCCGGAATATGTTAAATTTTTGAATCATAGGAAATTTTCTTAAAACAGCATTTTTCATGAAGCACTTTCGCTTTGTAGCGTTTAATTACCAATCGCTGGACCCCTAAGAAGTGCGTTTTCCAGTAGATTTTGCAAAACCTATAGCGTCTTTGGAATTGAACTACTTTTTACTTATCTATCTACCGGTAGAGTTGGACGATCAACTAAGGCCATTATGTTGTGCTAATGATGCGCGTCTACCAGAATAGCGAATTATTTAATTTAGAGCGCGTCTGTTACTTATTTCGACGAAGGCTGGATCGTTGGGAACAAATTTGGTTGGTGCCAACCGCGTTGTTATCTTCGACGCATCCTGGGTTAGTGCAATTTTTTATAAACAATATATTTCTTGTACAATCTGGACAGAACCAATTATGAACATACCAAAACTGTCCATTTTTAGAATCCTTCTGATGACACGCAAGCGCTGTTTCGCGTATATCGCTATGGCCAAAGCAAGCCGGTGTATACTTATCGTTTGGTCGCACAGGTAAGTAGATTATATACTCGCATTTACGAATACCGATATTTTTCTCTAGGGAACTATGGAACAACGCATATACAATCGACAAGTGACCAAAGAATCCACAGCGAAGCGCGTAACGGAAGAGGCTCAAATACAACGGCATTTCGACGGCCATGATTTGGATGAGCTCTACAAATTTGACCCGAAAGATATACCTCAAGACGGTGGAGATGGTCAAGCTCCACGCTTGTCATTACCAAAGGTATTTTTTCCTTATACTTACCAAACAAGAATATGTTTTATTTCACATTTGAGAATCTGCTTTACCTCAATTTCCGATATAATATATCTTTTAAGCTTCTCGTAAAAACGTTTAATATAATACTTCGTATAATATAATGAGTGCATATTATTTGTTTTTGTATAAATTATTATAACTGGTTCTTTCAGGATCGTCTCTTGGCCGACATCATTTTGTCTCATGGATCTGCAATTGAGTCTTATATGACACACGATACACTTTTCGATGAAGTCGACGATGAGAAATTAACGGATCAGGTATATACAATTACTGATAACCTTTCATATCATTGCCTTTTTAGGATCGTGCTGAGGCGTGGGAAGAATATAATCGAGAGAAGGATCGTACAAACGTCATCGTTCAAAACAATAGAGTACAAACCAATGGACCCGTTAATGCATTTGTTAATTCGAACGGAAACTTGACCCCAGGCATGTATAAATTTTTTAAAGTTAAAGCTTTTATCTTACGAGAAACTATTATCTGCAAATTAATCATATGCAAATGAATGGGATTGTTTCGATTTATTTATATATTTTAGCGGATTTCATGTCCAACGTATTCATTGACCCGATATACCAGAAATGCTTCGACGTACCTCAGATGACTAACGAAATTGCCTCCCAAATTGTTATTATCAAACGATTTTTGGACTATTTGATGGTTGGAATACCGCAGGAAGTCAGAGGTGGTCTTAATGAATTTACGTCGTTCTTCGTCCAAATCATTGACGTGAGTTTGAGTTTTATTTATATCTATTCATTAGAATAATTTAGCAAACCTAGGGAAAGTAATATAGTTCCACTGCTAAGGTATCAGTCTAGTACAAACCTATGTAATGTTTTCAGCAGACGAAAGGCTCCAATGCTTCGGAATTGGTTAGGCAATCTATTGCCGCATTTCGTACAACCATTTTGACCGTAAACCAAGTGCCTAGTCTTTCTCAGCGACTGAATTTGATCAGATCGATGGCACCTATGTTATTCACTGATGATAATTCCACTGTTCTTTAATTGTGCATGTTTTTAATTTATGCATTTCACTTGCAACGATAAATGTGCAGTTTTTATTTGACTTACAAATTACTTACTCGGCTGATTAGTAAATCGGTTGTTTTAGAACACATAAATGCAACACCAACGCTAAAATTTCCATATTCTTTTCAATGCCGTTTACATTCACTTGTTATTCGTTCGTTTTGTTAATGCTTCGGTTACAATCAAACGCGTCAACGCGTTGCAACGCATTTTTTCAACGCGTCATTGTAACCACACAAATTTTTATCAACGCGCTTTAAAACGCCGCGTTAACAAATATGAACAAATCTCAACTTAAAAAAGTACTGTTTATACGCACTTTGATTTAATGATTTGTAAAATTAAAGAACTGTAAATGATCGAAATTGACGAAACGATTGTTACATTCCTCTAAAATAGTTTCATCCGTAATACTTTAGGTTCAACATAATTGTTGCACATGTTCTAGTGAGTCTGTTTCAAGCACCTAAGCGAGAAATTGCGATTCAGCTTATTTTAAAAATAAGCGAAAGTTAGATTTTACTTGTGTAGAGAAATTGGCTAGCACTAATGATGAAACTATAAAATAGTTGAAAATTATATTATATTTTTGAAATGGGTATTGGTTTTGATCACAGCTAATGGTTCATTTTAGAAGACTAGTAATTGCTCAATCGAAAGATTTCGTTGGTCGAAATTTCACAATAGACGTGATCAGAAGTAATACTTCGTGTGATTTCCTTTGTAGATTGATGATTCCTCTATTAATGCATTTGTGAAGAGTATTTTATCGGCTTGCAAGATTTTATCAGAGAATATGGTCTGGAATTGTTAGATTTTTATCGAAGAGAATTGTTTGCTGTATCACACTCTGCATTTGATATTCGAAGGACTTGGAAGAAAACGAATTTTTTTACACGGCTTTTAAATATGTAGTGGTAATGAATACCGTAGACCTTGTAATAATCAATCGCTTAATTTATCAGCATTTATTTATTATCTATCAAATAGGGATGTGCAATGATAACCTTTGATAACTCCTCCAATGATAACCTCAATGATAACCTTTTCAACGAAGGGAGGTTATCATGATAACCCACAAGGTTATCATGATAACCGTGGGGTTATCATGCATATAAAATGCTTAAAATACATACATATTGATAAAAGGATTGCATATTTGGAATCTCCAGTAAAAACTGACATGGGGACGTCAACATCAGAATTTAGGTATCTTAGGTAAAAATGGGGTAAAATAGCATTTTTGTTCTAAACAAATATTTCAGAATACACCAGTTCTGGTGTAAATTTGCCCAATGCTGGTGCCAATCTAGACCACCAGAACTGGTGTATTCTGAAATATTGGTTTCGAACAAAAATGCTATTTTACCCCATTTTTACCTAAGATACCTAAATTCTGATGTTGACGTCCCCATGTCAGTTTTTACTGGAGATTCCAAATATGCAATCCTTTTATCAATATGTATGTATTTTAAGCATTTTATAAGCATGATAACCATGTGGGTTATCATGATAACCTTGTGGGTTATCATGATAACCTAAGGTTATCATGATAACTTTGTGGGTTATCATGATAACCGGACATTTCCTGAGTTATCAAAGGTTATCATTGCACATCCCTACTATCAAATTCCGAATTTTCGCCGCCGTAAAATTTCCAACGTAAATGTTCCCGCGTTTTATAATTAGAAACCAAGATGATGCTAAAGGGGGTGCATACCAGGGCTGGGAACTTTGGTCGCGGGTCCGATCCGATCTCCCAGCCCTGGTGCATACCAACTGCAGCATGTGAGATCTCGAGGTTCAGCCTAAGCCTAACTATAAGTCCTTTTCTCTCTTTAACCCATGCAAAAGCATCAGCAATTATAACTAAATCTACCCAAGCAAACGTTATGTTTCATGAACGCATTTATTTTCATTCATTTCATAAAACATTTTGCTAACTAGCATCAACGAGTCCAAGGAATTGTCAACCAAAACCACTGTGCCAGAAATGGCGCGGAAGAAAATTTTGAAGGCATCCCGACTTATCTTCTAAAAGCAATAAAAATATGGAATTGAGAAAACATTTGCTATTATAAGCATAGCCCTGGAATGTTGTTGCAATGATTTTGACGCACTTTTTACGCATTCATTCGACTTACATTTGAATTGTCTTTGCTTGTGCGCAATTAATTTCGCAATTACAGAGCAGAGAGCGATAATGAAGCCAAACCCCAACCGTCGGCGAATTATCGAAAGCGACGAAGACGACATCGACGAGAGCAGTTTGGTCGCGTCAACGTCGCTGATCGACATCGCAGAGGACATCCACGCCGCAAAGACGTCAAACGACGTGGGTTATTTGGCATGGTCTCGATTTAACCAGTCCTTTAAAGTGCAAAAATGTTGTTGGCATGCAATTATGATCTAATATTGTTTCGATATTTAATTTGTGGCCAGGATTGTTCTACCTCAGACCTTTTGAGCAATAGGGAACAGTTATGGCGGAAAAGGAATAAGTGCAAAATGTTTGCACTTGTGCTTTCAAATTCGTTTACTATCTTGGAGATTTAAATCCGAAATTTTAAGGGCAACGTGGAAGAAGCTGTCGTAATGTTATCCGACGACGATAAGAAACTGGAGGGTGAAATGAAAAAGGAAAACGATGACGATTTAGTTGAATGCCAGGTAATTGTGAGATTTAGATTAATATTTGACTAAGTGCTATTAAAACGTCGTACATTATTTTAGGATGCAAAACGGGTGATCAGAAAACGTATTCCTGCCATAAGTTCAGACGATGAATACGGCTCAAAAGGGAGCCCATTGTCGAAGCCAAAAGTAGGAATTATTTTGCGCGTTAACATTTTTGTTTCAAGATCACTCTCTACAATGAAATTCGAATTCCAAACACAGCTCAGCTATATTGTTATTTAATCTTTAATGACAACTCTTGTCTAAATTTTCCTAAACAAGAATGAACATGCTTTATTATACGTTTCGGAAAAATTAATTATTATCATCGTCTTTACTAAAAAATATCTGTATATAGTAATGTATTAATAGTATGTAATTAATCTAATAATGTTCAGAGAATACTAAGATTTAGGACGCGAAGACACCCCGAAATGCGAAAAATGGAGAAAGGAAAGCTACAAAAATGCGCTTTAACCTCGCCAAAGACTCCGATGATGATGTCGAGTTGCTTTCTCTTGACGGCTCTGATGGTGACGGCAAGCCATCTAGACGGTCTGTTCGTTTTCGACGAATGATGTCAAAGAAGGAACTTGCACAAGAAACTGTGAATGCCGAAGCCGCGGAGAGGGAACGATGTCAACGTCTCCAAGAAAAGCAAAAGGAATTTAACGGAATTGAGTTTTGCGACACCGATGGAAATGATATAATACTCGCTTTGACAGGTTAAAACATTTTTAGCCTACGAGAAATGCCAATTTTGGAAAGAAATTATATTAGAAACATTCCCGTTTTCAGGCCAAAAACCTTTCCTAAAAGCTTTGACGCTAGATGCCGACAATAAGAGCCATCCAAGTCCGGTATCCGTGCATCCGTCACTCGTGAAAATTTTGAAACCGCATCAAGCCCAAGGTTATTCTATTTTTATTAGGTTGGAAACAAAGTTTTCAGACTGGGCACAGGGTTTTTGACCGGAAAATCGAGGGTACGGAAATTATGCCGATTTCACCTATATAGGGGCTTTTTGATGCGGGGAATCCGAATTTGAGGTCAGATTTTAGTTGGTCCCGCCATGAAAATTGAGAAAACCGCTATTTTCTTCAAAAATGGCCATTTTTGGACAAAAATGGCCCAAAAATGCCCATTTTTTACGCGACACGAAAAAACCAATTACAGATTCGGAATCAGCGCATCAAAATACCCCTAAAAACATGTTTTGCAGAAAAAGTTTCCATATTTTCAAAGAATCGATTTTTTTTCGAAAACCATGTGGTCCCCCCTATGCATAGGGGGGAGCACATATAGGTGAAATCGGCAAAATTACCGTACCCTCGATTTTCCGGTCAAAAACCCTGTGCCCAGTCTGAAAACTTTGTTTCCAACCTAATATAATATCATAGTTCAGTATTTTCGAATTTAGGAATCCAATTCATGTACGATTGTGTATTCGAATCGTTGTCTCGTTTGGAACACGAAGGCGGAGGTATATTTTTGGATTTTTTTATCATTTTACAGCTGCTAATTTTCTAGGCATTCTCGGCCACTGCATGGGACTTGTAGGTTTTCTGCCATTTAAATCTTACTTGGTTAAAGATTGAATCGTTTACTTTAGGGCAAAACGCTACAAGTAACACTTCTTATTTCTTGGGACGTAGGCTATGAAATCGATTTAGGTTATCACTTTCTTGCATACGATTCTCTCGCACGATGTAATTTCGGAGCATATAAAAAAGGTAAATGAGTTTCTGCTAGAGTGAATTCTTCTCTTTGGTACAGACAGCTAAAATTAGATGAATTATATAAATATCTTTGCTTTCTGCAGGTCAAACATTTTCTTTAGGTGATGATTGTTGCGCCGAAAAATGTGATCAAAAATTGGCAAAGAGAATTTGACAAGTGGCTAACACCTAATGGTCTCAACGACTTTGAGGTATTTGCCAATGAATATTTTTGGTGCTGGATAACATAAAATTTAAACAATTTCTTGAGTGAAATCATTAAACGATTTGCTTTAGTACTATGATACAAAGATAGTATATGTGGAATGTTTTCTTTAACAAAGACAATCAAGCGAATTTTTATTGGTAAAATTTTCGTTAGCGTGTTGAATATATCATTTGCTATATGATTTGTTGTCCACATTTATGATTTTTCTTTGCCTTTAATTGTTTAGATTATTGGCGTGGAAGACGCAAAGAATATGAACGACCGTCTCTCAATCATCCGTTCATGGTACCACTCTAAAAAAACGTGAGTATACACTTTATTGTAGTTGATCATTCTGAGTTTACTTATTTCAGGGAAATTTTAATCATTGGTAAGGTATAATGTTCCTATTTCAATTCATTGCACTTACGTACAACATTTCAAATAAAACCCCAAGTATTTCCTTATGGATTTCCCTTATGGGTTCTGCGATTTCGTTTTTCCATTTCCGTTGCCCATCCGCTCAGCTAACGTTTTATTCACTTGTTTATGCTTAATATTTATTGTTGTTTAAGGTTACGAAATGTTTCGATTACTTACGGAGAGCGAAGAAGACAAGACCTTTCAATCCAAAAAGGCGCAATTGAAGAAGAAAAAGAAGAAAAAGCCGAACAAAAAAATGGAAAAAATGAAAGTTGAACTGCGAAAATATCTTCAAACTCCAGGTATTTTTGTTAAATTATTTTTATTTCGCAGAGTTGTATTGTTTGACAACATCGACCATGGAATTAGTAGAAATGTTTTACTTGAACAATGAAAACAAGGTCTTAATTTCTCAGAGAGGAAATTTGACAATATGACCGAGCACATAGGTTGTTTAAATTTTATATGGTCGCTATCACATTTTAAGTCTTCCGGGATTATAGTTAAATCTAACTTTACGATTTTAACAAGACACGTTCATGACCTTACGCTATCAACCGAAATTTCTATTTTCTACGTGCATTTAGTTCAGCATATTTACAGTTGAATCTCAAATTGAACAATCAAGCTATAAAATTCTATAAACTACAACATATTTGTTGTATATGAATTAAGGGTAATTTTCAGGACCTGATTTGGTCATCTGTGACGAAGGGCACAAGTTGAAGAACGAAGACACCACCCTCTCTAAAGTAATGAACAAAATCGCGACGCGCCGACGTTTATGCTTAAGCGGCACTCCCATACAAAATAATTTGGACGAATGTAAGCCTACACTCTATCTTCTAGAATAAAAATGTACTTGAAAACATCCAATGCATAAGGAGCAAAGATTAGCGTATATCTCCAGAAGGACATTTATTGGATAAAGTCATATCTATATACTGTCGATTTTTACGATTATATTTAATATGAACATATCTAAGCAATTTTCTCTAAATTGTTTACCATTATAACCTAGCATTTTAGATTTCACTATGGTAAGCTTTGTCAAACCAGGACTTCTTGGAACGAAGAAAGAATTCGCGAATCGTTTTGCAAATATAATAAAGCGCGGCCAAACCAAAGATGCCGGAATTTATGAAGTTCGATGCATGAAAAAGAGATGCCATGTCCTCTATGAAAGACTAAAGAATGTGCTTCAGCGAAAGGATTATCGCGCATTGGTAGCCTTTTACCTTTTTAACCAAAAGACTGACTTGCATTTATTTAGGTTGAATCAATCCTTCCCAAGCAGGAATTTGTAATTATGGTCTCTCTGACCGATTGCCAGAAGAAACTTTATCGAGCATTTTTGAAACAAATTGGCCATGACAGATCATTTCGAGCAAAAAGCCTTATGCCAAGTAAAATTTTGTATGATTAAACGTTTTTGGCAATATTTTTAGACGAAGCTCGCTGCCAGTATAAACACTCCATTTTTTATACAATAACTTTTTCCCAACTAAAAGAAATTTTTTGTCCAAAACTGTACTTGTTTCGAAATCTTTTTGTCCAACTTGTTCTAATATAAAAATTCTTAGACTATCACATCTTTTCGCGAATCTGGAGCCATCCGTATTTATTGATTTCACATGAAGAGGATGTTAAAAGAAAAATGTGGCTTAGAGAAGATGATGACTTCATTATATCTGAGAGCGATCTTTCGTTCCTGTCTGACAGTGGTGACGATGTTTCGAACGGGTATGTATTCGTTTAAACAATGTTATATCGGATGAATAATCTTTATAATCTAACTATTAATCTAACTATTTCCCTCGATTGTAACTGCATTTATTTATATGAAAGTGTTAAAAATTTAAAAGGAGCTGTGCAGGAGTTTGTCTTGAACTACTGAATATAAAATTTCAGAAATTCTTCCGATGAGATCCAGTCGAAGAAGAAAAAGAAGAAATCAAAAAAGAAACGTGATGATCCGGAAACATCATACGAAGCTTCAGTAGATTTAGAGGGTTGGTATACTAATCTGGGCCTAATCTCGAAGGAAAATGAAGACGACTTTTATATGAGCAATAAGTTCGTTTTGCTCGAGCAAATAATCAAGAAATGCGAAGAATGCGGCGATAAGATGTGAGTTGCTTATTAAAGGGTTTGACAGTAGTGGTTTGAATCTAATTCATAAGTTAAATTTAACTGTTGCATCAATAGCAAAATATAAACAGTAGTGTTTGCATAGGAAAATGAAACGCAGAAAATTTTATTTGTTCGTTTCTTTATATTTTTCCTTAAAATTGTATTAAGATATACATTTTCCCTTTATTTTTCATTCTAGGATATACTTTGTTAAATTGAACTTACGATTCCAGATGATGTCCAGATAACAAAAATATCAAAGCTTTATATAAGGAATACCTTTAGTTATGTACGCTTTCTATTTTGGGCATAGTCCTTTGTAATCACTAAGATAATTGGCGGTTCCTTCGTGGTAGTTTTTTTCTTTGGAAGAAATACCGATTGAAGTGACTGAAATTTTGATTCGTTTCAAAACTACGGCAAATATTATTAATTTTATATCTTTCTCTTGGAATATATAATAATTTTAGACTGATATTTTCACACTCTCTGGAATGTCTGCGTTACATCCAACATATGCTCCACTATTTGGCTAGCAACCGTCTTTGGTTCAGTGATGATCACAAAGCTTTGATGGCCGCAGATGAGGAATGGGGATGGACCATGGGGTTGGATTACATGGTGATCGACGGCAGTGTTAGCACATCTTCGCGAGAATTCATTCAAGACGCGTTCAATGCACCGGACAATTTGAGGTAAAACTTTATACTTCATATACGGCCAGAACACATTAATTTTTTGAATCATAGGAAATTTTCTCAAAACATCATTTTTCACGAAGCACATTCGCTTTGTAGCGTTTAATTACCAATCGCTGGACCCCTAAGAAGTGCGTTTTCCAGTAGATTTTGCAAAACCTATAGCGTCTTTGGAATTGAACTACTTTTTACTTATCTACCGGTAGAGTTGGACGATCAACTAAGGCCATTATGTTGTGCTAATGATGCGCGTCTACCAGAATAGCGAATTATTTAATTTAGAGCGCGTCTGTTACTTATTTCGACGAAGGCTGGATCGTTGGGAACAAATTTGGTTGGTGCCAACCGCGTTGTTATCTTCGACGCATCCTGGGTTAGTGCAATTTTTTATAAACAATATATTTCTTGTACAATCTGGACAGAACCAATTATGAACATACCAAAACTGTCCATTTTTAGAATCCTTCTGATGACACGCAAGCGCTGTTTCGCGTATATCGCTATGGCCAAAGCAAGCCGGTGTATACTTATCGTTTGGTCGCACAGGTAAGTAGATTATATACTCGCATTTACGAATACCGATATTTTTCTCTAGGGAACTATGGAACAACGCATATACAATCGACAAGTGACCAAAGAATCCACAGCGAAGCGCGTAACGGAAGAGGCTCAAATACAACGGCATTTCGACGGCCATGATTTGGATGAGCTCTACAAATTTGACCCGAAAGATGTGCCTCCGGAAAACATGAGTAGTCAAGGTTCACGTAAATCCGGTCAAGCTCCACGTTTAGCGCTTCCAAAGGTATATTTTACTTCTAGGGATTTCGATGGCGGATTTTGATTTTCAATTACCAATCTAATATTTGTAGAATCCTGGTAATATCTAAGCTTTACACCTATTCCCTGAAAATTGTAGCTCTTATTTTGTCAGGATTTGTCTCAATAGGATTTATAACGTCTGAATTTAAATTGACTATTTTTCAAACACCATGACTTTTACGGTATTTCTTACAAGCCGCTTTAAATTGTTTCCCGATTTTAACAAGTATATTTTTCAGGATCGATTATTTGCGGATATAATATTGTCTCACGGATATGCAATCGAGTCGTACTTGACGCATGACACACTTTTCGATGAAATTGAGGACGAGAAATTAACGGCTGAGGTTATCGCGTTTTTTCGTAACCTCTAGATATAAATTATTTTTTCAGGAACGAATCGAAGCTTGGGAGGAGTACAATTTGGAGAAGAATGGAAAAGGTCCAACTTTGGAGAGAAATGAAAAGAGAAATGTAGCTAATTTAAATGGTGCCAATGCCCGTCTCGAGATTCAAACCGCGAAGCAACTCATAGCCAAGAGCTTAGCGAATACACGCCAAAGCAAAGACACACTCAAGTATCCAACAATGAGCAATCTGGATCGAGAGGCGTACAAATATGCTTACAACTTGCCTGATTCACCTGTTCTCGAGGACGAAGAAGACTTTGAAGTTGGCGTTTTCTCTCGCACCAAACGTCCGAATATTCTTCAGTCCATATCCAGTAATACAAATTCAAGGGTCGGTTATGTACCGGCAGTTGTTGACATCGAAAATGAGCAAAGTTTCCTCAGCGATGGAACTATTGACCTCAATGATGAAAATGGCGATATAAAGGTTGTAACAATAGACCCTGAAGTTATTGATCTGTCTGATTGAAAATTGTAATTATGTGAATAATTTTGTTGCCTATTCAATAAACAAATATCGGAGCGGGACATTTCGCCAAAAGGATTTTTCGCCAAAGCCCTATAAAAAGGATTTTTCGCCAAATCCCTATAAAAAGGATTATTCGCCAAAAGGATTTTTCGCCAAAAAGGGTTTTCGCCAAAACCCTGTAAAAATTAATTTTTGGCTCTGTATTCGATGTTTTCGTTCTTTTTCGTCCAAGAAAGTAATGTTGCGAACAAGTCACATGACTTTTTCATGTAAATATTGCACTTTCCGCTGATTCATCCTCTAATTTTCATCTTCTAATTGTTCCTATGCTTAACCACAGAACTTGCTTTTAGCCTAAACAACCCTTATAAGGGCATACTGAAAAAGGGTATTCACCGGAATGCCCACCTCGAAAAACGCACGATACACTGATGATATGTATGTAAAAGTTGTTTTCTTTGTAAAAGCAAAATAGTGCGAAAAAAATTCCAAGATTGCTTCTAGAACGTACTAGAATTTTGGAATAACACCTCTCCGGTAGGTGTCTGGTACCTACCTATTAGGTTATTTTAACACAGTGTACCTACTGTATAGGTATGTGGGTTACCGCCCAACTGGGGGGAAACCCAACTGGGGGGGGAGAACCAACTGGGGAGATAACTGGGGGAAACGTTTACCCCCAGTTGGTTCTCCCCCAGTTGGCTTTTTTCAATAAAACCGTTATTTTACCCCAAAAATGCAGTTTTTCATCCTAAAAATGCGTTTTTTCGCTGAATTCGTATTTCACATTAAATCGGATTAGGCTTAAGCTCCCGAACAACCCTTATGTTAGCAAGCCATTAGGCTTAAGGGGACGCTGCGCACGCCTAAGGGACTTAGTCTAGGCTTAAGCTCCCGAACAACCCTTATAAGGCGCCATAATGGGCGAAAACATCGAATGCGGAGCAAAAACTGCATTTTTGGGGTAAAATAACGGTTTTATAAAAAAAAGCCAACTGGGGGGAGAACCAACTGGGGGTAAACGTTTCCCACCCCCCCCCCAGTTATCCCCCCCCAGTTGGTTATCTCCCAGTTATCCCCCCAGTTGGGTTTCCCTCCCAGTTGGGGTGATGTCTAGGTATGTGATCCTCAGTATGTACATCCGCCATCAAACCTGCAGGTTAAAGTTAAAACAAGCCTTAAAAGGCGCCAAACAAGCCTTTAGGCTTAAGCTCCCGAACAACCCTTACGTTAGGCTAAACAACCCTTACGTTAGGCTTCTGTACACGCCTAAACGGACTTAGTCTTAGGGTTAAGCTCACGAACAACCCTTATAAGGCGCCAAACAAGCCTTTAGGCTTAAGCTCCCGAACAACCCTTACGTTAGGCTAAACAACCCTTACGTTAGGCTTCTGTACACGCCTAAACGGACTTAGTCTTAGGGTTAAGCTCACGAACAACCCTTATAAGGCGCCAAACAAGGATTTAGGCTTGGGGCCCCGAACAATATGGGGCCTAAGGGACTTAATCTTAGGCTTAAGCTCACGAACAACCTGACTGCCGATGGCCTTTGTACCGTTTTTGTTAACATACTATGAATAAACGTCTATTTTAGAAGGATTTGGCGAAAATAGTTGGCGAAAAATCCGTTTTAAAGGGATTTGGCGAAAAATCCTTTTGGCGAATAATTCTTTTGGCGAATAATCCTATAGCCAACAAATATCCCCCCATATTAAGGCTCCATGGAGCATGTCAGGAGTTACGGTTTGTCAAGCGGACCAGGGCAAGTGATAGCTCAAAATGACCGCCATAAAATTCTAAGAAATATGGCCCGCTCCCCCCGGATCTAAGTGCGGCAAAAAAAGTTACAGGTGCGCGAAGTTCGGGATTTTGATCAATCCAGGATGTAAAAGGTGAATTTTCTTAGTTCCGCTGCTTAGGTGACGTATAATAGCTCAAAATGCTCGGCAGGAGATGCTGAGCAGGAATATGTAAAAAAAGTTTGGGGCACCGGCCCAAATTTTCAAATTTTGGCCAAAAACATGTTTTTTGGCACTTTTTTGGAAAACCACTTTGCCGGCGAGCTACGGGGGTGTGTGATAGCTCATTTTGTAGCTCTGGCCGAGCTAATACCGAATCCGCAAAAAAGTTTGGGGCACCGGCCCAAATTTTCAAATTTTGGCCAAAAACATGTTTTTTTGGCACTTTTTTGGAAAACCACTTTGCCGGCGAGCTACGGGGGTGTGTGATAGCTCATTTTGTAGCTCTGGCCGAGCTAATACCGAATCCGCAAAAAAGTTTGGGGCACCGGCCCAAATTTTCAAATTTTGGCCAAAAACATGTTTTTTTGGCACTTTTTTGGAAAACCACTTTGCCGGCGAGCTACGGGGGTGTGTGATAGCTCATTTTGTAGCTCTGGCCGAGCTAATACCGAATCCGCAAAAAAAGTTTGGGGCACCGGCCCAAATTTTCAAATTTTGGCCAAAAACGTGTTTTTTTGGCACTTTTTTTGGCACATTTAATTTCACTCTCATAAGCTAAACATCGGATACGTAAAAATACGAACCTCTACTCCACCATTTTCTAGGCGCCCTGCACCTAACTAGGTGCGAAGCACCTAGTTTTATTATAGGTTCGGTAATAAATTTGAAATCGGTTAAATAAACTGAGTGTCTTGTCGCAAAACTTTCTTTTTATTGTGTACGAAAAAGCAAGCATTTTGGTGCATCATTCGTACAGTCAAAGAATGAGTTTTTAGGAATAGTCATTAGTATATTAGTATTTAGTAGCATAACCATATCATAACTATAGCATAACTGTCGCGAATGAACCTTTAGGTTAAGTTCGGGACTGTTAAAGCAAATAAAATTTTTGCCTAAGTTGCCAATAAAGTTTAGTGAATGGCAGGTAAAATTTAAATGTGGGAAAGTTTGTTTAATCCCAAATTTATTATCAACTCAAAGGTAGAAGGAAATCCCAAGAACTAGGGCCAAATTTAGGTCGCAAGGTAAATAGATACAAGTGAGGTTTTTGATAAGCCCTGCAAGTCAATAAGTCAGAGAAAGGGTCCTTTAGTTGTTAGCTAACATGCAAAATTAACCAGAAGATTATCCTCCCAGTAAGTAGCTATTGTAAGTAATGTACTAATCAAGCTTATGAAAAATTACTAGTGAACAGACGTTCTTAAATACCAAATTCTAGCCAGACTAAACAAAACATGTTTTGACTGCGTCACTATAAAGAGGGAGCTTTCACGGTTTCTTTACATAATTTTACAATAACAAAAACATTTGTATGTTATAGGTTTCATGTTTTGCTTCTATTCAAAACATAGGCTCATTTGGTGGGCGCGTTGGCCAAAACAGATTGACTCATAATATTTAGGTCGAAACATGACTTAGATTTCATAACAAAAATTGGGCCACTTAAATCATTAAATAAGAATACAAAATAATGGGCGGAAGTAAAAACATTCGCGTTTCGCGACAATAATAAATGAAACACAATACCCACAAACGATAGTAGCACAACACCATGCAACGTATCACATGTATGTTTTATGACCTTTTATTCATAGCGAATTATACAGATATAATGCGCAAATTTAACGAGCGTTTACTTTTTGGTTATTTTAATCGGAATCATTCCATCAGCGACTTTCACGCCGTCTTGTCTTGGTTTAGCTTCATCGATTTCGTTCAACATCCTCTGGTCTCGAATCAAATCTCCCCATAGAAAGGAATAGGCACATTTCGGGCACTTGCCAGATAAAGGCACTAGCAGCTCGTTGAGTTGGTGCTGTTCTTTCAATACATGTTCAGCTAAGCAACGAGCATGGAAATGAGTACAGCAATTGTCGAAGTCGAGACAACGCACGAAACGTTTGATCTAAATTTCAGTGCTATACAAATCACAGACAAGAAATTATGAAATCTTTCAACTGGCGCAACATATAAACATTGCAACATTATGTTGTGATATTTATTAAAATTGTAAAATACCTAAACATATATCTTTTGCACAAAATACTTCTTTCTAACAAAAATACCTGTGGAATCTTTCTCTCGCAAAGATAGCAATTATTAAGCGTAGCATACTCATTAATCTCATCTGGCACTAGGGTGTTGACCTTTTGCACTTTTCCGTATGCAACTCCAATATGTTTCGGCAGAGGAGTAGGAAACGGTATTTCACATTCCTAAAACATTGCATATTAAATTGTATTTAAAAAATAAACTGTTACTGGTAAAAGCCATCTGAATGTTAGCGCTAGTCTGTTCCATGGATCTGAGTTGAGCATTTGGCAAGCAATCCTTAAACATTATTTAAAATAATGGCATTCATAAAAAGAAAAATTTTGCTAATTTTTTAAAAATTTTAATACATTTATGATTGCACAATTTACGTAATTCCAACAAAAGTGAGATTTTTGAGACATCTGAATGAAAAAACAAATTCAAACATTTTCATTATTTTCTTTGCATCAAAAATTACCAATAAATTAAATTTTCTACTGGTATAACTGAATTTTATAATATCATACCTTAAACGAAACGCAAATGGTGACTCATTTCGGGATTTCTTTAGTTCAGCTTCGCGTAATCTTTTAGATTTATCCGGATTTTGCAATGCCCATTCAAACCGCAAAGCAGAAATGGCATTTGGAAATCCGTGGACTATACAAACCATGTCCCTAAAACAAATGATTAAATGAAATAAAAGAGCACGAAAGTTGCGGCGGAGGATAAACGGTTTCTTTTCATGGACACCAAAATTATTAAGCTGGATGATCAAAGCAAATTTTGGCAAGGGTCCATACTTCCTGAGCTCATTTTTCGTTTAGAAAAGTAATGTCGCCAATAATGATACCCAGAAGCACCTACCATGGACCACGACTGTCTGTCTTTTGAGCCCCTCCGAACTGTTTGCCAGCGTTATGTTGCCGTATTCTTCTGTTGGGGTCCACCGTGTATCCCACATAGCAACGATTCTAAAAAATAATTATAAAAGCACACAAAGCCATGAATATACCTTGTATATCGGTACAGTACTGCGACTAATCAGACAATATACTCCGAAAAATTCATCTAGAATCGTAAGCGGACCTTTCTGTGATGGCTTTATGAGCTGAAAGCAAGATTATGAGCTCAGGACACAAGTTTTTACAAAAATAAAACACACTGGATCAGACAGCTCAGCCAGGTTTATTCTCCCAGGAATTCGAGAAAATCCGACTGCAGTTGTCTGCTTACTTGGAATGTTTTCCTTTTGAGTGAACAATGGCGCATAATTCAGTGAAGCGGAGTTTACTGCCTCAGGCGATTGTTGTTTGACAACAGAAGCACTAGGAAAGAGGTCGTGTATTGCTGATGTCGGATTGTTCGGGGTGCTACTTAGCTCGTTATATGGGTGGTAATCACTAACGAAAGGTTCATCAAGGCCTGCATTCCAAGACATTCGTGGGGGCGAAAATCCAAAGGCATCGTCATATCCGGAGTTGATTGCACCGTTAATTGGGTCAAAAGAAACTTGGCCATATGATCGTGAGATGCGGTCACTTTTCTCAAGAATTTTTTCTTCCAGAGTGTCATCTAGAACAATAGTTCCTTCTAATTCGCCGCGCTCGCCATCCAAATCGCCACACTCCAGTTCAAGTCCATCATCTTGAGGCTCTTCTTCCATTGCTAAATTTTGCTACTAAACGTTGGTGTTCAATTTTTGAATATGATAAAGTATAAAATGCAACTGAAAAAAGTATAACGACATTGTGATCAAGAATTGAAAGTTTATTTTGATGCCAACAGAAAACGCGACGACCATTAAAGAATAAATCAATCAATCAATTGCCACAACAACAACAATAATTCACAGATATTTTATTGCAACATCGGGTATTTATATAATTAATTAAATGAAGCCGTCTTCTGAATGCTTGCATAGAGATCGCCCAATTTGCGTAACTTCCCATGTGTTTCTTCAATAGGCTAAAAGAAGCAATATGAAATAGATATTTAGTTGTAATTCTAAGGTAAGAGTAAGATAAGTAATTTTAAAGCCTACGTCAATAAATATTGCTCATAGGCTGATATTCATGTCAATGGTTCACCAAACCATTAAAATAATAAAGTTTGATGAACATGCGGTGATTTATAAATCTTAAATTAATTTTAACGATTTGGTGAACCATCTAAGGTCCTACAATTTTTCTTAGAGAGGATCTTGAGAGAAATAAAAAGTATCTAAAATTCGTGCTCACATATGCGCGATATTTATTTCGACATTGGATATTTATTGACATGTCCATTGATAAAAACTATGATATTTCTAAACATTTGTCGGATTAGTTTCGTTATTAATGAAAGAGTCGTTGAAAGGGCTGTCATTTTTCTGAGGGATTAATATTTGATAGTTTATTCATTTATGTAGAATTTGTTAGAGTAACGACCTTACCAAAGCTCTATCAGTAACTTTGCTAGCCAGTTCTAACAGACCGTCGATATGCGTAAATGGAAGTGTGAAATCCATGGTACCAGCTGTGATTTTTGTAGTGGCCAAATCGATTTCTGGCAAAAGAAGCCTGAACGCGTCTTCCAGCTCTCCAAAATCCATTAACGTGCGCATAAAATCTCCGAAATTTGCATTCTAAAATTAGATAAATGTGAATCGGATTGCGCATAAAAATCAGCCTATTTTTGGAATTTATATTTTATATGTCATAATACTTATGGTAAAATCTCACCTTATATTTTCTTTCCAACCATGTCGGTATTTTCATGCAATGTCTTAGGAACACATAAGCAATGGTCCTCAAAATTCGCACGTCATGAGGCCAGTATTGCAATGCCAAATCAACGTAAGAAGTCACAACCTTCCAATGCGTTGTATTTTTCCTAAAATTGATAAATTATATTCATATTGCAAAATCAAACTAAGCGCTTCTTCAAATTTTGTGACCAAACTCATAATGGAAACTTTTAAAATTGCATTGCCCTGAAGAATGGGACAGGATTTTTCAATTTTTTTATGTCATTCTGGTGCCTAGTTTGATGAAATAGTCATTGAATTTATTATATGCTTAATCCGTAAATATACATAACATAAATTCGCCTTTTTCGAAGTACACAAAATTATTTCAATTAAACTTACCCTTTCGTGTTTTTCATAAATTGATAGTTAAACATGGCCCATTCTTGGTCCTTGTCAGTAGCATAGTGTTGGTAATCGAGAAGTATGGCATCTTTTGTTACCGCTTCCAGCAAATCATATGGTTGTAGACCAAACTCCCTAAAGTATCATTTAACTTAAATCTCTGTCAAATTTAAACTCACTGAACGATGACCCAGGCCATGTCGTATCGTTTATGTCTTAGAGACTCTCGCAGAATATCCTCACTCTCCAGCGGCGGCACTGTTAATTCTTGAACGTCGAGCAGGCCAAGTCTGGCCTCAGCTTTCACCAATTCCTGGGCGATATCTTTGCGAGTCAAAGTTACTGACTTTGTCTTGACTGCGCTCCTTAGTCCACTCCGTTGAGATGTTGTTGGTTCTAAAATGAAGTGTCTCTGTATTTTCGAATTTCATCATAATTCGGTCATGAGAATATAACGTTTGGTGTGAAATTTTATATATTTTGAGAGACAATGATAGATGTTTCTTCGTGAAGGGTAATTTCAACAGGCATATTTACTCTAATCATTCTCTATTGGCAGGCTTTAGGGCTAACCGCTTGCCATAGGGATATTTTCATATAGTTTATTATTTAGTACAAATTTACTTCTCGACAATTTTATATAATTCGCAATTAAGCGATTATATTTCATAATTCGTAGATTTGTTAAACTCATACTTTAGCGGCCAAATTTCTGTTACAATATTAGAAATTTGATGGGAAAATAAGCCGATGCATAAAGCGATGTGGGCGTGATCGAATCGAATTATCAGATGACTCATTGCTCAATGAGCCTCGCACAATGAACTTTCAAGTCATTATCTTCTTATTGCTTCCCGTCAAATTAGAAATATATTTGAATAATTTTAGCTGCTGCGGTAAGAGCTTAACAAATATATAAATTATAAAAACTAGGATAATCGCCCGGCAAAGCCGGGCGAATAAACTGAGTTGATCTAAGGGATTAAATTGCATATGAAATAAATCAATATAAACTAAATCCAACTATAATTTAGTGGGCAATATAATTTCGAAAATAACATAAGTAAATTCGATTACAGGCAGTCGTTTATTTTCCTGGAGTAACTCATCTATCTTTCCCGGGGATATCTATTTTTATTTTTGACTATTTTCCTGGAGTAACTCATCTATCTTTCCCGGGGATATCTATTTTTATTATCGTCTATTTTCCTGTAGTAACTCATCTATCATTCCCGGGGATATCTATTTTTATTATCGTCTATTTTCCTGGAGTAACTCATCTATCTTACCCGGGGATATCTATTTTTATTATCGTCTATATTCCTGGAGTAACTCATCTATCTTTCCCGGGGATATCTATTTTCCTGTAGTAACTGGATATAAATTACTGGATATTTTTTGCATCAATTTTTCCTGGGATATAAATTTTCGGATAATTTTGCATCAATTTTTCCTGGGATATAAATTTTCGGATATTTTTTGCATCAATTTTTCCTGGGATATAAATTTTCGGATAATTTTCCATCAATTTTTCCTGGGATATAAATTTTCGGATAATTTTCCATCAATTTTTCCTGGGATATAAATTTTCGGATAATTTTCCATCAATTTTTCCTGGGATATAAATTTTCGGATATTTTTCCATCAACTTTTCCTGGGATATAAATTACTGGATATTTTTTATCAATTTTTCCTGGGATATAAATTTTCGGATAATTTTCCATCAATTTTTCCTGGGGATATAAATTTTCGGATATTTTTCCATCAACTTTTCCTGGGATATAAATTTTCGGATAATTTTCCATCAATTTTTCCTGGGGATATAAATTTTCGGATATTTTTCCATCAACTTTTCCTGGGATATAAATTTTCGGATAATTTTCCATCAATTTTTCCTGGGATATAAATTTTCGGATAATTTTCCATCAATTTTTCCTGGGATATAAATTTTCGGATATTTTCCATCAATTTTTCCTGGCGATATAAATTTTCGGATAATTTTCCATCAATTTTTCCTGGGATATAAATTTTCGGATAATTTTCCATCAATTTTTCCTGGGATATAAATTTTCGGATATTTTTCCATCAACTTTACCTGGGATATAAATTACTGGATATTTTTCATCAACTTTTCCTGGGGATATAAATTTTCGGATATTTTCCATCAATTTTTCCTGGGATATAAATTTTCGGATAATTTTCCATCAATTTTTCCTGGGATATAAACTTTTGGGTATTTTCCATCATTTTTCCTGGCGATATAAATTTTTGGATATTTTTCGTCAATTTTTCCTGGTGATATGAATTTTTGGATATTTTTTTTCAATTTTCCTGGGGATATAAATTACTGGTTAGACAATTAGAGAATTAGATTAGAGATATCAAAATTGATTGAAAATTTGGATTCTGCAGAAAAAATGAGACCACTCCTAGGCATTACTCTCATGTCCTGAACTCCAGAAATCTGATTACTTGCAGTTCTCCAAAAAACACCAAATCATGCTTCACAACGTAAATTGTTACATCTGCTTTGAGTTTGAAACCGAAAGAAATACCCCTCTCCCTCAATAAAGGCTTTATTGAAAATCCATCGTCATTGTTGTTGTAATTGTGTATCATTTTCACGTCAGATTGACATCAATTGTAGTCGCATTTTAGTGCATAAACGTTATTATTAAATGTGGTGATTTCCTACCCCAGTAACTCGATTTTTGTGTTTCTGTTACACATTCAGTTGATCTCACATTTGAGTCACATTCATACAGTGCTGTAGCATAGTCTAAATGTGGCTCAAATGTGGATTTTGTTAACTGTGGGACACATTTAACAGATTTCACATTTGAGTCACATTTAACCCTATGCTACAGCACTACTCAAATGTGACTCAAATGTGAGATCAACTGAATGTGTAACAGAAACACAAAAATCGAGTTACTGCAATTATATGGGGGATATATAATCGCTAAATTGTGACTTACAGTATAGAAATGTATATAAAAATTGTCGCCACCCCAGCCAACTTACCATCTATGTCTGCAATTTGAAGGTCATCGCTGTTGTACATTTCATAGTCCATATTATACCCGTCTTCGTCCATATGTTTTCGCCCCACCTATAAATTGTAATGTTATCATACAAGCATTAGCCAAATATTCCCACCAAATCAATATCGAAGTTGATAGTATCTCTGCCAGACTCCGCAATTCCGAGCGTTTGATAAACAGTGGACAGGACGCGGCACCGCTTCTCCAGCAATTCTCTCGTTTGAATTTCTTGCTTTAATCGCTGTGTTTGCTCATACAATACACGGGCCGCTGGATAAAATGACAATTAGTAAAAGCATTTTTCGATAGACATTTTACATCACAATCAGACCTATAGCCAGAAAAAAATTTTTGGACGAAAGCATTCTTTTGTGGAACATAATTTTTGTGCTTAATACGCTACATATATTTTTCCAAATGGGCTATTTTTGTAAATATAGATATTCCAAAAATTTGAAGATAACATACCTTTGTCGAAATCGAATCTGCTAACGTGAAAAGCAAAGACCACGTCGTAAGTGTCCGTATGCGGATTAGTCATGGCATCGGCACGGCATCGGGTCTCCAAAATGTCAACTACTGTATCCGTCAGATGCTCATAAGACAAATATGTCAATGTCTTGGTTTGGCCTTGTTCTAGCAAGTGGTTTAGCAGTTCCCGCAAGCATACAGATTGACGTTCCCGGCTAGGGTTCATCAATAACGTACGGATAGCCTCTCGATAACTCTCTTCGTCTAGGTGATGCGTGAACAAAGTCGTGAAGATTTCCACCTGAAAAATATGAGTTAACTTTAGTGTTAGACAAAAGTAAATTAATCAAAAAATCTTTATTAAATTGTTTGTAAGAAAATACCATATTATCTGCAGAAATAGCAAAAAAATGTAATTTTAATTAACCAAACATAAAACGGTTGTATTAGATTTCCGCTACTATCATTCTTGTACGTTTCGTACAGGGTGTCCGAAAAAAAACCATAACAATTCAAACCCTCTTAAAATAACGATAAATAATCGATACCGTCCCTTGGTTAAGCTTCTTGTATAGGAATTGAACGCTTTGAATTGCCGCCAAAATTAGAATTAAGCGATAAGGTTTAGTTCTTTCTGAACTGAATTTCTGGCTCGCTCTTTTATGCTATTTGTGGGTCAGCAATGTGATTGGGTGGAGACCAAGCAGACGGTGATAAAACAATGATATTTCTCAGACATGTTCGTTCCCGTGGCTCCGAACCAGGGTTGTGCCGAGTCGACGAAAAGTTCGAGTCGAGTTTCGAGTCGAGTCGGCCGAAAATTCTTCGAGTCGAGTTTCGAGTCGACGAAAAAGTCGAGTTTCGAGTTTCGAATTTCGAGTTTCGAGTCATTTTCGAGTCAAATTTCCTGATGATTTAAAAAAAGTCAAAATTTTCGGTTTTTAAACCAATTTTTTGCTAAAATTTGCTGTTAATTGTTATTTATTAGTACTACTATTCAATTTATGTCTAAAAAGGGGTGGTTTTTGGCTATTTTGGAGCTATTCTTGGCTATTTTTCAGCTATTTTTGAGCTAATTTTTGTTATTTTGAACAAAAAATGTCCCAAATTTTGAATATTTCATCTCTGAAATTGGTACTAATTTTTGGAAATAGTTATTTATTCTTTAATGTTTAATTATTCTTTAAGATTAATTATTCTCATAGCCTAATTTTGGCCTAAAACGCAAAAATAGCATAATGTTGCAATAAATTTAGCCGAGAAAAATTGTGATTGATAAAGAGCAATTTTTCAAAATTTCGAGGAGATAGGCGGCTTCGGAGATCTTCATTTTTTTGAAAAATAACTCTGTTTGCCGAAAATTGACATTAAAATTTTGTATATTCTCGAAAATTATCAACAAAAATTTGCGAAATTTTCAATAAATATTCAAAAAATTCAGTGTTATAATTTATTTGAATGATAAATTTTAGTCAATTTTTAAAGAAACAGTCAATTTTTTCAAAAATTTTTGCCTGCGGCGCTTTTTTCGGCGTGGATTTTGCTGCATTTCTTGAAAAATACGCTAATATTCCCGGCCGAAATTTTTGGAAGAATATACAAAATTTTAATGTCAATTTTTGGCAAACAGAGTTATTTTCAAAAAATTTATTTTTTCCGCGAATTTTTTCATATTTCTGGGTAAGTAGACCAATAAACATACGGCAAAAAAAAGCGCCGCAGGCGGAAATTTTATAAAAAATTGGAAAAAACGTCAAAAATTGTTATTGAAATAAATCAAAAATTTATCATTGAAATAAATTCTAACATTGAAATTATTGAATATTTATTGAAAATTTAATAAATTTTCGGCCCAAGGTTGGCGATAAACAATGAGACATAATACAAAGTGGGAGAAAAAAATAGCGCCGCAGGCGAAAATTTTTTTAAATATTAAGCCTGTTTGCCAAAAATATCGCTTAAAATACATTGAAAATTTACAAAAATGTGTCCAAAATTTCGAGTTTCGAGTCGAGTCGGCCGAAATTCTTCGAGTCGAGTTTCGAGTTTCGAGTCGGCGAAAAAGTCGAGTTTCGAATTTCGAGTCACTCGGCACAACCCTGCTCCGAACCGATCAATGATTGGTTCCGAAGGAACGACCATGTCTGAGAAATATCATTGTTTTATCACCGTCTGCTTGGTCTCCACCCAATCACATTGCTGACCCACAAATAGCATAAAAGAGCGAGCCAGAAATTCAGTTCAGAAAGAACTAAAACTTATCGCTTAATTCTAATTTTGGCGGGAATTCAAAACATTCAATTCCTATACAAGAAGCTTAACCAAGGGACGGTATGACGAGCGGTCTTTTGTATATTCACAAGGAGACTTGTAGCTGTCTAACAAAAAAAGATCACCCCGAAATCATGTCGGAAACCCAAAAATCTGAGGGGTCAGAAATCGCAAAAATTTTTGGGGGGATTTTTGGGGTAAAGCTGAAAAATAGCAAACTCGCAGGCAAATCGTTCGGCGAATAATGACCAATTTTGGCCAAAAATACGACTTTTTGGTAATTATTCGCCGAAAAATGTCACTTTTTTATACGATATCAAAAATCTAATTGCAGATTTGGAATCAGCGCATCGAAATACCCCTAAAAACACTGTTTGCTAAAAAATTTCGGAACTTTTTAGAAAATCGATTTTTTGACCCATGTGGGGGACCACATGAAACACGAAAAATTGAAAAATTTTTTTTCTCGCTCAAATTGTGTTTTTCGGGTAGCATTCGACTCACTGAACAACTTTTTCTTCAGCGGTCGTCTGAGACGATTTGCCTGCGAGTTTGCTATTTTTCAACTTTACCCCAAAAATCCCCCCAAAAATGGCCATTTTTGCGATTTTTGACCCCTCAGATTTATGGGTTTCCGACATGATTTCGGGGTGATCTTTTTTTTGTTAGACAGCTACAAGTCTCCTTGTGAATATACAAAAGACCGCTCGTCATATTGAAAGCATTTATTTATCGTTATTTTAGGAGTGTTTGAAGTGCTATGGTTTTTTTTTTCGGACACCCTGTATTTGACGTATCTAATTGGATGTCAGATATATAAAAATGCTTTCAAATAGAATCCAAAACAGAGTAGTTTTAGAGAAAATTTAGTCAAATTTGTCCATGATCGCATATAATAATAAAGACTGACCAAAAGCGGATCATTTTCCTTAGAATGTTGAACAGCTTTTTCTCCAGCAGCAATCACGTATTTGGTATGACCGTGCGATTTGAACAGCAGCATAATCTATAAGTTCTGTAAATTAGCTTGTGATTAAAACGCATAAAACACCTTATGATAGTATTCCACAAGTGAGTGCTTCCCACTAGAATCAGACTGAGGTTGTAACGTTATCAAGAGATTATTCAGTGCATCGTCGCCTGTTGCTACGCCATGAGCAATTTCCTCAAAAGCTTCCCATGCGGCTTCGGGGTCATTTAAGCCTGAGAAAGATATAGCATGGAGGAATTTCAAAGCATGTGCTAATTCCGAGATAAATGGATCCTTCAGTTCGCAATAATTCTAAAATATGGTTTGAAAACAAAGTATTAATAAGCAATTATACCTTTAGAGCGTCAAAAAATTTTGCCTTGGCCAAAAATCGGGGCAAGATCAACGAAATAGACTCAGGCCTGAAAACACAAAATTTGTAGTACAAAAACATCCTAAAATGCAAAAGTACCACAGCGAAATTATGGATCCGGCGAGCACTTCTCGGACAAATTGTTGGAACGGTTTCTCGTCATTCTGGCTAGCCTGAGTTTTCGGAAATATGACAATGCTGTTATTGTGCCATCGAGACGGTGGTAAGGCATAATTGGTTTGATCCGCGTCCTCATCATCGTATTCCTCTTCATCGTCTTCAGTATCCATACGAGGCATAATTTCTGTTCCATCTGGCAGTTTTTTAATCATACTTGGTGAGGCGAGCCAGAAAAAAGCCTGGGCGACTGTGTATTGCTTTCTCTCACGTCGTTTCACTGCTTGGTCAGCACGCGATTGACTTAAAGAGTATGTTGATTTTCTTCAAAAATAAAACTGAATTGTACCTGATTATCCGCACCGAAAGCGCAATCCACATAATAGTATAATAAGAAATTATTTGCGTTATCGCACTATGATAGGCATTTATGACCAAATCCAATCGCGTACCGGCTGAAGTTCTTGCCTCAGTCTGAAAATTGGACGAATTGAAAGGTGAAGTTTAAAAATATTAATATACGGAAATTGACAAAATTTGAGGCACAATGGAGATCAATTTGTTCATAATGTCAGCTAGCCGCAGGCGCCCAATTACACGATTTCTTAGTGCCATTCCTAACAATCCAGTCGTAAAGGTAGATGATAAATACTCTGATCTTGTGTCCGCCACTAAATTTGGATAATTTGTAAATTCTGATATAAAAATACAGCATTCTTACAATGATTGGCAACATCCACAGGTCTATGCTCAGCAAAAGCCCGAATTATACGGCACAGTTCCTCTTCAGTATTTGCCGAAACAGTCTCCAGCGTTTTACTGGCCTCCATGGAATTTAACGCCTAAAAAACTTTCGAACCTTCGTAGTTTCTAAAGTTAACTTACATTTTCAGCTCGCAAAAAAGGTTCCACTAATTCAAAGAAGGATTTCACAACTTTGTTGCTAGGTTGGCAAATAGAGCGCATAAAATCGTCAGGTGGAATATAGACTGTGAATCGGCACTAAATATGTACATTTATTTAACACATAATAATACATGTATAGCAAAAGTTTCTGGAATACGTTTTACTGATTACCTCTGAAACATATATTATACCATATATTTTGAGTAACTATGGTTTATATTATTTAGAAAGCAGAAAGTAAATAGGACCATAAAATTACAGTCCAATATTTATAACTAAGCACAACGGAGCTGCGAGTCCTGTACCATGACAGTATATTATACCATGGAACTTTTTGTGACTAATCCCGTAGTCGTGATCCCAACGGAATTATCGAAAATATATGGAGTCTACGTCCGATACTCCAAACTTTGGTTTTTTTGGCCGGGAAAAATTTTAGAAAATTTTAATGAACCACCATTCCAAAATTAAAAAATTTTCGCCTGCGGCGCTATTTGGTTCCCGCTTCTCCTTCAAGTATTTTTTAAAATAGTCCAATTTTTTATATGAAAACCGCCAAAAATTGAAAAATTTTCGCCTGCGGCGCTGTTTTGAAAAATAGCTTAATTTGCAGAAAATTTTTTAATAACCTAATTTTTGAAGGAAAATGATCGATATTAGCTGGAATTTATAATAAAAATTGAGTTTTTAACAAAAATAACCCCTTTTTTGAAAATATTGGCGATTTTTATGCAAAAATAGCACTTTTTGAAAAATTTTGAAATCCCCGGGGGGGGCCGACTGAAAGTCGGGGAAAATCCCCGATCCCCGAAAAAATTATCCCCGACTTTCGGGGGCGCCCCCGAACGCAAAATCCCCGTCCCCGTGCCACCCTACTTCAAAGACCGATCATGGTTTTAATTTATGCTGGGCTCTATGTATAATGTATATATTACGATAATTCATACAATCCAAAAACTATATTACTAATATTCAATAACTTCTTACAACTTGAACCACGCCGATTAGTCCCAAAGAACCCGAATATAAGAAAGAAAGCGGCTGAAGATCTGCTTCTTGCAGTTGGTTGCAGCATCTCAATAAGTCGTTCCAAAATTTATCGGTGGCAGCTTTCAGCTTCTCGCTTTTCAAAGCGTTGAATTTCAACAATACGCTTCCATCTTCGCGACTTAGGTACATTTCTTTGAACTAAATAATTTATAATCAATTAAAAGATCTGAAGTTGTTTACAAAAATTAAAACATACATGCCCTGATCCAATAAAGTCTTCCACAAAATTAGTTAGGGCGTACCAATCGTTATATTCCACTGAAGGAGTTGTTGATTTGCATGTCACCTGAAAATTGTCGTCTAAAAATGGGCTTCATTTCTTCCCAAATTATTAAATATTATCTGCTTTCTTTTGTTTTTGAAATAACCCAGTGGGCACTCCTTTGGTTATCCAAAACTGCTTCCATTGACAAAATATTTAGACAGTTTTAGATCGTTAATTAAATATTTCTAGTTAAATTTTGCATCCTTAATCAAAAATGCAAACTTGCCTGTACTGCTCTTAATACCACTCCGAAAGAATAGTTGTTGCCGTCAAATAGTCTAAAACAAAAATGAATAAAACAGTTGAGTGGTAAACATAATGAAATAGTCGAAATTCGACTTGAGAACAAAAGTTTCGTTAAAAAATTATTATTTTTAGGCGACGGTATTAATTAGCTTGTACATAACAATAAAAATTAGGGAAGCGCATAACGATAAACCATTACATTTTACGTATTGAGGAAATAGTTTACATTATAAGAAAAAGCTTATAGAAATAATGTAGTACTCATTGAAATACACAAACCGATTTTTTACAGCGTCAATTTCGGAAAAATTGAACAAAGTCGAATGAACAGAATTTTGTGCTGTAGCAGCTTGCACTTCTTCCCAAATCGGATCAACTGTTTGATCCCTTAAAACAAAATTTATTTTAATTGTGTTGCTTTAAAGACTCACAATGAGAATGCGCATTTCTTCAGGACATAAGGTTGAAAGAAAGCATCAACCTGGCTCTCATTAAAAGATTCGCTGATAATGGCCCACAAGCAATAGTTTCCGGTATTAACGTCAGGAGCACACATGAAATCCACAATGAACTTCTATAAAAAGTGTATAATTATAACAAAGCCCTAATATTCGAGTAGCGCATCGTACCCAGGAAAGAAATTGTAGACGTAATGTAAAGCTATTATAATTACGTATACACTCGAGAACTTTATATGCAGAAAATATGGAAGATCCAAAATTAAAGCGAGGGTAATTAAAATTGGTCGCCTTAATCCATATATAAATAATTCATTCATTAATAAATACACGTAACTCTCTAGGGCAATAGATAAAAGATTGCGCGTAAGACCTGAAAGACCGTATATCTTTGCTAGATTTTTGAGAAACAAAATGTGTTCTTTTAGATGCCAATTGTATGCCTAAACGCAGCTTGCCGATTCTTGCTGCGATGAAGCTCTTACATAAACCGCTTACCGATTCTATTTGTTGAGAAAAACGCAGAGTTGGTTTGTTTTTAGAGCAATCCAACGCGATGAACTAAAAACAATGCCGACATTATACATCGTAGTAATAAGTGATATGAAAGTTACTCTATTATATTCTCCAATTTGCGCGCGAAGTATAAGCAAAGTCGAATTTTCCTTCTTTAAAGATATTGTACGCATCGCTATGTCCATAATGCTTGATTGACTCTCTTCTCCGAAAAATTTCCATATGGCATCACAAAACATTGATGAGCTAGACTAAACGTAAATATATCAGTGACTTCAGATACGTCAACCCTATTCCGAAGTTAATCAAATTTTGCATAAATTCTGAACAGATGCTTCTGAATTTAACGAGAACAGGATTGTGAGACTGTTTCTTTTGGAAATTGTATCTTTGTTGTTAGTCTTAAAAGGTTCCTCTCAAATAAATATGAACGGCTTCATACTTACATTTACATCCCAAGCACGTAACGTTCCATCTTGATGAATGCTATAAATGACCAAATTCCCTGCACATGTATTCGCGACCGTCATGTCCCATGTGTCTGACCAGGCGCTTTGACCTTTGAAGATTCGGTTGAACATGTTGTTGCCTTGAAGCAGTGATTCATCGCCGCACATATCTTGGGCATTTTGCGCAACATGAAGTGCGATCCTAATAAGTTGTTTGTCAGCCAAACACATCGCTGCGATAATCAGCCCTCCTGATGACATGCCAATGTCTGCTTTCGTGCATATCCCACTAGTCTTCAGGTGATGAAAGGCGTGGAAAAACAACAGATCCGCATCTGATGGAAACTTGGCCAAAACTGAACGGTTGATCTGAAACAATGACGTATTTAAAATTTATAGTTCACTTAACAAAGTGCAGTAATTTTATAATATTTACAAATGACAAAAATTACTACAAATTTATATTTTACTACACGTTATTATTACTGTAAATTTATGTGTTATGCGTCAAAAATATTGGTAATAATATTGCTAACTTAAAAACAGAATTGTTGCCTTACCATGATTCGTTCGCCATCACCGGCCAGGTTAATATTAAATGTATGGAGTCCAGACTGTGTTGGAACAACAAGTATTAACATGTGCTTGAAATAGAAAAGTTTTGTTCCTAAAAATGGTTGTCTCAACTAATTAATGTGGAATAAAGTTAACCTGGAACGATCAGCGATTGCGAAAAGTTTATTGTCAACGCTGATTCTTGCAAGTCTCGTTCTGTGGAGAACTCATCCAAATAGAGATTGGTTCCGTCGGATCGCCTAAAATTTGAAATTAATGTGAAGTAATAAAACTGGATACATTTTGATAGGATATTTTCGGTATCTGAAACTTGTATGGGAATTATAACCAAATGACATTTACCAATATTACTGCGATAATCTTCGCAGCTGTTAAATATAAAAATATATTAATTTACCAAAGTATGAATCGATTCTCAAGTCCTCCTTCCCCTTCTGGAAAAGCGAATGAGCCGGCCAATTGTGGAACTTCTGTGGATACAAGAGTCTGGACAGGAGCATCTAAATAATCAGGGCTTGTAAATTAAAGTGATACAAAATGAACGATTATAAAAAGATTACCTGTGTTTATTCTCACAGTTCGAGACCTTTTAGTTGGAAAGTAAGTGCTATCAAACGCGAGTTCCGCTCCACAAAATATGTTCATAGAATCCATAACTCTGTGGAATATTCGCCTAAAACAGCACTTTAGAGTGTACTACGAACTTTTACACTCATATCAAGAACAATTCAACACTAGATGAACAACTTTTTTTGTATTAACTGAGAAGAAATACAATAGTTTACCGACAAAATAGCGAAATTCTAGAGGGTATAAATTGCAAGAGCATTCAAATTTAAATGAGCAAGAAAGGCGCCATTCAAATGATTTGAAATGTTTTCAAGTAATTATAATGTCTCCGGATTCAGAAGGTAGAATATTTAGATTTCGGCGACGGAATATTTAACTCAAAGTTTAAAAAATTGTATTCGAGAATCCAGATATTACGTCTTACTATTATAAAAATGGTGAATAAATATTTAAATTTTTTAAGTTTTGCACATAAATAGCATATTTTTTATTTGAACACAACAATCAAAACGTCAACACAATTTAATCATATTAAAGGTTACAAAACGACGGTCATAATTACAAACAAGATTAAGTTCACAATGATTACAAAGAATTACACAAGAAATGACATCAAAGAAAATAGTTATATCCGGTTGTTCGTGTGCTCATCAGAGTAGAATCGTTCTGGTTCAATCGATCCGTAATTTCAACATCCTATAAGCGTGACATAAGTAAACATAATATTAAATAATGTCTACTTACAACATGAGAGTTTCTCCAGTTCCGGAACGACTTCCGATGAGACGATATGGTTATCACCATCCAAACCGAATAAGCAAAGAGCAATATGAAAGTCAGTACGACCAATCCTAAAGGTCATTGTATATATTTCTTTGCAATTGAAAAAGCAATGTTTTTAGAGTATAGATGTATAATGGAATGGGTAACGTGAAAAAGTTTACATAACATTTAAGAAGTCGCCCATTAATATTTCTGTGGCCTAAATGACACAAAAGCTAAAGTAGATAAGGTTAGAAAAAATTTTTGTTATTCGCGAAAATTAATATGAGAAAATAATATAATTGTGGAAAGTATATTGCGCAGGAAAATGTGTACTGCTAAAATATAAATATTCTGCTGATTTCAATTCACATTTATCCAACAAGACTCATTAGTAAATCTAATAAAATACCGACCAGTGCTGATATCAGTTCGCGGCTCAGAAAATCCTTGATTCTTATAGTCATACATAAAGTCCATTGCGAGCGAGACACAAACTGCGGCGCTGAGAAATGCTAAGAACGTCACAACGGCGAAGTACAAAATGTCCGTGCATAGCAACTTTCGTTCCAATGCAGAATTATCATTCAAATATGACCAAACGGATGGCTTAGTTCTGAAAAATATTTAATTCATTTTTTGACTTCTAATATTTAAAAGTATGTTTTATTATGTGGAATTGGTTTTTGGATTAAGAAAGTTGGTGATTGCTGTTGATATCAAAAAGATTTTCGGATATAAGGGTTTCAATCATGGAAGTCAATCCTCTCAAAAGGCTGTGCAATATGAGAGGATTATGAGGAAGTTGGTCCCACCACGATCATGCAGTTTAGCCCTTTACAAGGGGGCTATCTCAAAACTGATTATGCTAACCCCCTTAAAATACGGTTTTAGATGGGGGTTAGCATAATCAGTTTTGAGCTAGCCCCCTTGTAAAGGGCTAAACTGCATGATCGTGGAGGGACCAACTTCCTCATAATCCTCTCATATTGCACAGCCTTTTGAGAGGATTGACTTCCATGGTTTCAATAAAATTAATTTATCAAATCTCAAAATTGCAAATACGTACTTTTTTACGTTGAATGGGAATTGGCAAATTTCGCAAACCTAAAAATTAACATCAATTATAATACATTCACAATAAGATCGCACGTGCGAACAAATACTGCGCTTTTTTACAATTTAGAACACTTACCGTCTTTCCGGAAGCATGCAACCATTTTTTCAAGCAACTGTAGTGATATAATCCCACGGATCCTCTAAAATATATTAATTCTAAAAACCAGATGATGAAAGCTAACATATAATAATACTAACATAGTCAAATAGAAAAAAATGTTATTTCCATTTCGGATAAATAAAATAGAACTACTTCTTCAAATGTTTGTCAATCTCGACCAATCGTCAAACAAACACCCCCAAGTGTAGTGAGCTGGAATTTTTTCCGAAACGTGAACAATTCCATAATTTAAGGATACTTCCTCCTGTTTATGTTAAATTTGTCTTCCCATAAAAATCCCTCTTCTATTAAGGTTTTCGGTGGTGTAGTGAATATACGAATTAATATACTGTATTCCATAGGACACCCGCGTCCTCCGCCGCGGACCACGCCCCAAATACAGGATTTTCCATATCTCCGGATAGGAACATCAGTGCAGACTGAAACAGGTACCATTCGTCTTCTCTCGTCGAGACGAAGCGATTGACGTATCACACGCCCAAATCCGAGCGGAGCGTGAAAAGTTGCCTTTTATGGCCCCCTGGGGGGTAAAAGGGGTCGTAGGGGGCCACAGGGGGTCGTCTGGGGGCTGAAAATGGTACCAATCGTCTTCTCTCGCCGAGAGGAAGCGATTGACATAGCATATGGCCAAATCCGAGTGGGGCGTGAAAAGTTCTGTTCCTAGCGGACAGACATAGTGCGCCTTAGAGGGACTCGATATACTAGAGGCTCGAAAAATGGTTACTTTTTGACAATAATGCTTACCTGCAATTGCATGGCGAAATTAGTGGTTCTCCATATTTGGAAAGCGATGAATTCTCGCCGCTATAGCAGATTCGACAAACAATCATGTACGAGGTTTGATGATGAATTGGAGTCGTCATTGGTGAAAAATATCGCGATATAGCCTAAAATCAATTTCATATTCACAATTTGATTTTCACATACAATTAATTAATACATTAACAAAAGTATTACAATCCCTCTCCACAATTCTTTTTTAGGGCAAACTCGATTTCAAATTAGCGCCAAAATATAATCGCATGCCAAAGGGGTAAAAAGGGGCCGCTGAAAATTTTTAATGCGGGGGATTACTCGGCAGGGGTCTCCTTTAGAGATTGGTAAAAAAATTTGAGTGGGGCCTTATTAGAGTAAAAATTTTCACAGTCAACACTTTTCCTTATTAGAGGAGGCTCTTTCCTGATGCTGAACAGAGCCTCCTCTAATAGGAAAAAGTGTTGACTGTGAAAATTTTTACTCTAATAAGGCCCCACTCAAATTTTTTTACCAATCTCTAGAGGAGACCTCTGCCGAGTAATCCCCCGCATTAAAAATTTTCAGCGTCCCCTTTTTTACCCTTTGGCATGCGATTATATTTTGGAGCTAATTTGAAATCGAGTTTGCCCTAAAAAAGAATTGTGGAGAGGGATTGTAAGCAACAGAAAAATATGAATACAGTCAAACCTCGATAACATGAACTGCCTTGGAACCAAAGTGGAATTTCCTTACATTTTCTTCAACCGATAATATGAACACAGAAAATTGGAGTATATGTCTTGTCGCTGATTAAAAAAATTTAAATTTTGCCAGTATTATGGTAAAAATGCATAAAATATCGCATATGTCTCTTAAGTCTCGCAAATACTGCATATAAATATGCAAGCATGGCAGCGGACCGACCTTTTGCCCGGTCCGGTCCGGTTTGGTCCGGTTCGGTCCGGTCTCTAAAAGGTCAAAAATTTTTCGCGGCGCTACCTTCGGTAGCGCCGAGATTTTTTTGCAATTTTTTTGTAAAGGTGTTTTTAGGGTATTTCGATGCGCTGATTACGAATCTGCAACCATTTTTTCCGTATCGCATCAAGAATTTTAATTTTTGGTCTAAAATTTTGGCCAAAATTTCGAGAAAATTGGTTAATATTTTGTGAAATTTTGGCCAAAATTTGCATTTTTCACCATTTCACCAATTGCAGATTTGTGATTAGTGCATCGAAGTAAGCACAAAACGCTTAGACGTGGAAAATATTTGCGACTTAAAAATGGGCGAAACCGAGACCGAGTTTTATAGGAGAAAAAAACATACAAACAGCCAAAAAGCGCCGCTGGCGAATATTTTGGAAAAATAGCGACGTACAATAGAAAATGGAAGGAAAAATAGCGCCGCAGGCAAAATTTTTTGTAAAAATTGAATTGTTTGCCAAAAACTTACATTGAAAATTTTTAATATTTCAAAAATTTTAAAATTTTTTGCCGCCGAAGGCATTCTTAGGGGTGCTTGTCCAGTTTTGGTCGGTCCGGTTTGGTCCGCCGGACCGGCCACCCCCCGGTCCGGTCCGGTCCGGTGCCCGGTCCGGTCCGGTTGCCATGCTTGTAAATATGTGCCGTATACTATCTGAGCAGCCCATTTCAGAGTTTACAATCTTTAGTCCATTCTGAAGATTTCTCAATTCTGCGTCATTTCCTCAATCAGAGACAATTATTACCGTTGCGGGACACATGGAGTTTTAACATTTGGAAACTCTAAAGAAGGGTGTTTTTATTTGGTTACGGAAAGATGAATAAGCATCTTGAGTTTTATAAACACGACAAAAATATTGTATACGTCAATCACATAGCTTCGTTTCTTCATACTAGTGTCTTCTCTCGCTTATCCGACTCGATCGGGACCGGCCGATTCTGTCCGGATAAGGGGCGGGTCGGAAAAACGAGGGAAATTTGTATCGAAATAATATTTTCCACCCAATTTCGTACGGATACCCGATTTTAATATGTAACGTAAATTTTTTAAGTTAAAATAAGAGCAATGTAGAACGCGTGTTTATGTCCTGAATAGTCCTCCTATATTGATGCCATTATAACTTTAAAAATTTACCTAAAATGTTCAATTTTTTCGGAAAATTTTTTTGGAAATTTTTTTAGTATGAATAAAACCAGTCTAGATCGAGTATTCAGGGTAAATAAGTGTTCTATAGGTCCGATTTTAAAATTTTCCAAAAAATTCGACAATTTTCCGACCGAAAAACAGAAATTTTTTTAAGCTAAAATGGGACCCGTCAGCGCTTATTTACGTCCTGAATAGTCCGTCTAGACAGGTTTTATTCATACTAAAAAATTTTCCAAAAAAGTTCCGAAAAATTGAAATTTTATGAAAATTTTTGAATTTTAAGAAATTGTGAAAATATTTTTAATTTTTCAGCGAAATTCCAGACAAAACTTTAACTTTCTCCGGCCGCCGGCATTGGCGACTACCTAGAAAAAAATTTCAAATCAATAGGGGAGCCTTTTGTTTTTTCTCCAAAATCTGGTCCGGCCTAAATCGTCCAGCTAAACGAGGGTCCGGATAATTATGGGAATAGGACATTTCGCCAAAAGGATTTTTCGCCAAATGGATTTTTCGCCAAAAGGATTTTTCGCCAAATCCTTATAAAAAGGATTTTTCGCCAAATCTCTATACAAAAGATTTTTCGCCAACTATTTTCGCCAAATCCTTTTAAAGTAGTCGTTTAAAACAAGAAGACCCGCCGATTCTCGGCGGATTACCGCCTCGAATCGGCGGGTCTTCTTGTTTTTTTCGCGGTTAGCGTGCATCCGCGGCGCTTCCCTCGTCGAGACGAAGCGATTCATGTATTACTCGCCAAAATCCGAGCGCAGCGTGAAAAGTTGTCTTTTTTGCCCCCTGGGGGGTAAAAGGGGGCACGGGGGGCCGCAGGGGGTCGTCTGGGGGCTGAAAATGGTACCATTCGTCTTATCTCGCCGAGACGAAGCGATTGACGTATCACACGTAAAAATCCGAGTGGGGCGTGAAAAGTTGCCTTTCCTGCCCCCGGGGGGTAAAGGGGGTCGTAGGGGGCCGTCTGGGGGCTGAAAATGGTACCATTCGTCTTCTCTCGTCGAGACGAAGCGATTGACGTATCACTCGGCTCTCTACATATTCGTAGAACGCATATTCGTAGAATGCATATTCGTAGAACGGTAAATTCGTAGAAAATTTTTATTTCGCGAAAATCGATGGGTTACGACTCAGATTTTTGACCCTATATAGGTTTTCGACCACGCTGAGTCCGAATCTGAAGTCGGTTTTGGCGTGGAGTATACTGTAGTACCACTTTCTGGCATTGTGCCCATTTTTGCTTAGGGAAATTGATGGCACAGACCATAAAGTACCCATGATCATCCACGGGGGGGGGGTAAAGGGGGTCGTAGGGGGCCACAGGGGGCCGTCTGGGGGCTGAAACCGGTACCAATCGTCTTCTCGCGCCGAGACGAAGCGATTGACGTATCACTCGCCCAAATCCGAGTGGGGCGTGAAAAGTTGCCTTTCCTGCCCCCCGGGGGGTAAAGGGGGTCGTAGGGGGCCACAGGGGGCCGTCTGGGGGCTGAAAATGGTACCAATCGTCTTCTCTCGTCGAGACGAAGCGATTGACGTATCACTCGCCCAAATCCGAGTGGGGCGTGAAAAGTTGCCTTTCCTGCCCCCCGGGGGGTAAAGGGGGCCACAGGGGGCCGTCTGGGGGCTGAAAATGGTACCATTCGTCTTCTCTCGTCGAGACGAAGCGATTGACGTATCACACGCCCAAATCCGAGTGGGGCGTGAAAAGTTGCCCTTTTACGTGACCCACGTGACTCACGTAACTCACGTTTCACGTGTGCTCACGTGAAAAATTTTTGCGCCATTCGACTCAGCGTGCCCGATTTAGGGGGGTACCCGCGAGACTGTGGTCCGGGAACGTGATTCGCGAAAAAGGCTTATTTTGGCCTTTTCTGCTCCGTGCTCAGTTTATCCTGCGCTTTAGGTTAGAGTGGATTCGTAATAATATGTTAACAAAAAAGGAAGAAAGGCCATCAGCGGTCAGGGTTTTCGGGGTGATTGCACTAGAGTTACCTTAAGCTTAAGTTTGGCGCTTAAGTCAAGCCTAAATCCTTGTTTGGCGCCTTATAAGGGTTGTTCGAGAGCTTAAGCCTAAGATTAAGTCCCTTAGGCCCCATATTGTTCGGGAGCCCCAAGCCTAATGGCTTGTTTGGCGCCTTATAAGGGTTGTTCGGGAGTGTTAAGCCTAAGACTAAGTCCCTCTTAAGCCTAAGCCTAATACTTCAGTATGTCCCTATAAGGTTTGTTTAACCTAAAGCAAGTTCTGTGGTTAAGCATAGGAATAATTAGAAGATGAAAATTTGAGAATGAATCAGCGGAAAGTGCAATATTTAAATGAAAACGTCATGTGACTTGTTCGCAACATTACATTCTTGAACGAAAAGGAACGAAAACATCGAATACAGAGCTAAAGTTTAATTTTTACTGGGATTTGGCGAAAACTCTTTTGGCGAAAAATCCTTTTTATAGGGCTTTGGCGAAAAATCCTTTTGGCGAAATGTCCCCCTCCGATAATTATATGTCCAGATAAACGAGGATGAACTGTATATAAAAGTGTCGTGAATATACGTTTGATAACTCATCGGTTTAGTACCAAACACTGTACAGTGTTTGACTATTGTTCTGCTGCAAACGCCTAAGTCTCCATTTTTATCGTATTAATTTAAATATCTGTGCAATCACACCATCGCAATTCCGATACATACTTATCTTCAAATATGTTGCAGCATTTCATTGTTGCGATTATTATTGCCATAGTGAAATGTGATATTATTGACAAAAAGTCAAGAGTTTGTTACAAAGTGCCGTGTGTACTTTACTTTTATTTTGTACAATTCTCTACTGCACCCACTTTGCAACTACCTTAGTAAGCCGCTCTCTCATATGTATCAATAAGAATAATAATCTTGATTCACATTCAAAGTGCGATCTCGCTTTCCGGTATTTGCGAAATTTACGAAACTACCTGACCATGACAGCAGGAAACGCTCTTTTTCTCATTCCTTAAGCTTTCCTCTACACAATGGAAGTTTCTGAGGCAATTTAGAAAATAAGTGGCCTGGCAAGGAGCGGCTAGGTGGGGGTCATTTGGCAGTGCAAAGGTGAGACCAAGATATTCTATTCATTGCAATTTTGTGTTCCTTTTCTAGAACCTGTGATTAGAGCGGGGGTGTTGAGAATTATCTTACATATTCTCGCAGTCCGGTCTTTCTGCCACATAATACTTAATTCTAATAATGTTCAAGACCCCAATTTTTAATATTAATCTTAATATAGAAATCAGTTAAACCACAAAATGACCCCTCTGCCTCCGGCTATTCCAACTAACGGAAGAAACACGAATAGTACTCCACGGACAGAGCCACGGGTCGGAAATGGAATGTTGGCCCGTGCCCTGGGCCATATTGACTCGTTTGCATGGGACGATGCACCACGTGCCGTGGTCACATTTCCTATGCCACCGTCTACTACTCGAAACGGTCATAACAGAAACGAGTCACTGCCAACAGTGCCAGGATCCACATCCAACAGGTCAGCACCGAGAATGGGTTCAGTCACAATCACAATGCCTTCTGCAAGCCAAGCACTACCTCCCCTGAATTCGACTGGAAGCAGCACACCAAAATCCATTTCTCCTCCCATGAATGCCGTTTCAGCACCGAGACCAGCTCGTTATAGTCCGGAAGAATTAGCCGCGCGTCAGCGTCAAGGCATACTCAGCACAGCTCTGCGCCAATTTAGCCGCAGTAAATCGCTAAACGGATTAAAGGATGATGTACCTGGAGGCTCAGCACCTGGTACGAGCAGAGGTATTGGCGCGCCGCTGAAAACGTCGAAGTCGATGGCTATGATCATTGATAGTTCCGATGAGGAGCATCGTACCGGAATTTTGGGAAGGTCACTTTCAAAAAGACGAAAAATGAGGAATTTATCAGAGCATGGCCGAAAAGGGTCATTCAGTGACGAAGAATATGGTAAGCCGATTCATTTATAGAATTGTGTATTCTGATCAATTTGGACAAAATAGAGGATAACAAATTAAAAGGGGTAATATTCGTAGATTCTCCGTAAGATACCCAAAATTACCTATCGAATCCTTGTGCCTTTATTACGTTTTTTATTATGACTAGTTAGGGTTGAGATATGCATTTTGCGGGAAAATAATCCAACTGCAAATTTGAAAATTCCATGTAATTTTTGTGTTATCTAAAAGTGGCAATTTTAAATTTTTAAAATCAGACAAACTAATTTAATACAAAACCCTTCAGGTAAAGTTGATGATTCGTCCGCACCCACTTCTGGTTCTCAAGGCAGGGGTAAGCGTTCAAGACTTGTGCGCGTTCCTCGCGTTTCATCGCCATCAGAAGTCGAATTACACGGACTTAATGGATATGCTCGACAACGGAGTCTCCAGCAACCTACTGACGCTAGCGAACGCCGTCGAAATTTATTCAAAGCCAAGTTTGAATTTTGAAAGGTTAATTCATGTTCCATGGGTGACTTTTTCTTTAGAACTGATTCTAATCAACAATCGTCTGAAGATGAAGAGATAGAAGAGCAAACGGAGGCTCAGAAGGCCGAATTAGAGGAATTGGAGGAGTTATGCAAAACAGGAGGAGATCATAGTACTCGATTGTTGTACCTGGCTAAGAAAGGCCAGTGGGATTCTGTGAGGCATTTCCTTCTCTCATCCAAGCGGTTTGATTACACGCTCACTGATCAGGTATTACTTAATCAAGATTACAGCAGCTTATGGATTTTTAGTCGGGCATTCATTAAAGCAAAAACGAAGCCAGTAAATTCCTGCTTTGATTCCTTTACCCGCTTATTTCTCTATGGCATTAGCCACTTGTCTCGAATATATGCCTGAGTTTAGGAAGGATTCACACCCTTATTATTGGCAGTAAAAGCTGCTAAGGTGGATATACTGGAAACTATGCTAGAGAAAGGAGCCGATTTATATGCTATTACAAAGGTATCTGGAAATTTATGTTTGTAAGAAAAGCGAATTTTTTTTCTTCAGGATCGTATGACTGCCGTTCATGTGTGTGCTCGCTGGGCTAACGACCATATGCTAAGGAAGCTTGTTGAAAAACGGTTGGATTTAGCCAAGCCAGCTGGGGTATGCTAAACTTGATTTCCGATTGCAAACTCGTATGTTTAGGCATTGGGACGATGGCCCATCCATCAAGCGTGTGAACGTACTTCTTCTCGCGCCTATGCTCTCATCCAAACTTTGCTACATCACAGCCGCGCATCAAGACTAGCTGTGGATAAGAGTAAAAATATGCCGATCCATTTGGCGATAAGGGCTGAAAATATTCCCGTTGTCCAGATGTTGCTTCAGCGCGATTCCGACTCTCAGGTGAGAACGCCAGATGAGGATGGAAACACTCCGTTGCATTTGGCCGCGCAAAGAAGTCAGTTTATTTTTTACTATAATATTAACCAAGTTATCAAGATAATAATGTTTAGGTAATGAAATTCTCAAAATTATCGTCGAATCAGGCGGCGGAGATGATGTAAATACACAAAATAAACTCGGAAGAACTCCATTGCACGAAGTTGCGCAGAATGGAGATGAGAAAATGCTCAAAACCATGTGGAAGCTTAACGTAAACTTTAAATACTTAAAGTCAGTGATTTAAAATAATTTACAGGCAGACGCTAATATAATGGATAAGGTATATTATAATTTTTAACTCTACCGGTAAAATAAAAATGGACATCTGGTTTTAAAAATTTTTAGCCCTTGAACAGAGATTCCTTTGCTGGTACGCATTTATTTTCACTGCTACCAACACTTCCATACATTTTCCCGAAATTTATCGGAGACCGAATTTCGCTGTATTAGAAAACTCCGCTGACATATCATAAAACAATACTCAGGTCCAGGAATCTTAGAAAATTCCGATTCTACCGGGTTGTAAGTTAAATTTTATCTCATTTTCTATATATATAGGAGGAGAAAACGCCATTACATGTTGCGGCCGAAAGAGGACATACTCACGTCGTTGAGACTCTTATCGACAAATTCGGCTCTTCTATCAGAGCGCGTACTCAAGATGGAAGCACGCTGCTTCACATAGTAAATTTAGGAATCCAAATTTTTGAAACTACTTTTGAATTTTTTCGTAGGCCGCCTCAACAGGCCACGCCGATACTGCGTTAGCTTTCCTGAAGCGTGGTGTGCCTTTATATATGCCGAACAAAAAGGGTATGATTTTATGGGTTAAAACTATATCATGAAATATGAAAACGTTTTTAGGAGCTCTCGGGCTGCATTCAGCTGCTGCCGCTGGACACAATGATGTTGTTAAAGTAATGCGAATATATTGAGGGAAACAAACAGTGATAGTATAAATAACGTTCAAATTCAAGACAAGTGAAATCTTGTACTAATAGTTTAGACAAAACAAGAAGTTATATTATACATCTTCCAGTTCTTTCTCCTGGAACGAAATTTACGAAACGAAATTGCAAGAGATTTTTGCGGTCGAAATAATGACGTAATTCACGAGGTTTAAATCTACCTCATAAATATGCACACCTACTGTATTAAATAATCCATGCGTATTTGTTATCATAATAGTTACAATTGCAGATGCTAATTTCTCGTGGAACCAAAGTTGACATACCTACAAAGGTGAATTTTTGTGAATCTTTTTCTCTTTTTTTGGCTTAACCAATATTTAAAGGATAATTGTACAGCATTACATGTGGCTGTGCAGTCAGGTCAAGCATCTGTTGTGGAGACTTTGCTAGGCTATGGCGCCAACGTTCATGTTCGAGGGTACGTTATTTCATGGCCATACAGTTTAAGTGTGCGAAATATTTTAACCTGCCAAAATATTATTTCAGTGGACAGATAGGCGAAACTGCATTGCACGTTGCTGCTTTATCCAAGTCAGACATTGAGTGTGCTCAAATGCTCTTGAAAAGTGGAGCTCAGCCAAATGTGAAACAATCCGATGGCCAAACACCGCTACATATCGCATCCCGCAGTGGCAACGTCGACATGATCCGACTGATGCTGAGCGAAGGTGCAGATCCGCAAATAAAGGCTAATGTTCGTAATTTTTATTTCAGCTGGTTGCTAATTTAATGTTATTTTCTAGAGCGGGGAAACACCTTTGCATGTGGCTGCCAAAAATTGTCACTTTGGAGTAGTAGAACTAATACTACAGCACCTGAGACAAATGACTGACCCACCGGATGTTAAGGCTTATGTTAATTCGTTGACAGAGGTACGATCAAAAAAGCGTTATGAAACGAAATTAGATTACTTCTTGCACTGCAAAAATACAAGTAAAATTAATTTGAAGTATTTCTATGGTAGGATGGAGAAACGAGCATTCATTACGCAAGTCAAGTCCTTCCGAGCCAAGCTCATTTCAAAGATGAGGACGCTAAGTTGATGAGTATAATCCTCGATTTTGGTGGCGAACCGGAACGTCAGACATTTACGGTAACATATTTCATATATTTAGTTATAAAGAGCATACTATCGAAATATTAACGTTATAGCCTGTTGCACAATGCATGAGTCGCTTTTGTTTTAAGGACCAGTAAAACTTATTTCTTCCTCTCCTTTGGCATCTTCTATGAAAAAGCAGTATAAACAAAATATCTTTACAGAACAACGAAACAGCAATGCACATGTGTGCGCACTCCGGGAACGAAGCAGTTTTATTGGCCATGGTTAACAAAATCGGACCAGGTATTTTTGTAAAACACTTACAGCTCCGCAATTGCTCCGTTTTAGGTCTAACAACAATCGTTCAAAACAAAAAATCTAAGGTTACTATTTTACTAATTTCATATAAGATACATCTAATGTTGTGTATTTCAGGGTGGGTGGTCGCCATTGCTCGAAGCGTGCGCAAGAGGACATGGTATTGTATAGCTATAACTTTATGGAAAATTATCAAGTCAAACTTTCTGATTTCCGCCTTTATAGTCGGTGTTGCACAAATTCTGCTCCTTCACCACGCTCGAATTGACGTATTCGACGACAGTGGAAGAACGGCGCTGCATTTGGCCGCTGCCAACGGTCACGTTCAGCTGACACAACTTTTGCTGCAGAATAAAGCTTTTGTGAACAGGTTATTCGATGATTTTATTTTAACGTTTTTACGGCAAGTGTGGTTACAGCAAGACCAAAAGCGGTGAAGCGCCTCTCCATTTGGCAGCAATGAATGGGCACATGAAAGTAATCACTTTCATTATTATTAGAAAATGGAAAACAGAAAAATATCAACTTTTAAGTGAAAAATGTTGTCGATTAGTGGATAAAGTTGGACTTACGGATAATAATCTAGTGAACAAAATTAGCAGATATTTTTGGGGCACCCTACATTTGTAGTCTTAATGCTTTTTATTATATCGAAGGCTAAACTATAAGTTTAGTTGAGTCTAAGAGTATGCCCCTTTAAGGCGTTGTTTGCCTAAAGCGATTTTATAGGGGTGCCAAATTTCGAAACAAACGATAACACTCCAAGTCTCACCGTCTTTTGCCTCAATTGCACCTCCGAAAGTTAGCAAATGCTTTGTTACTACTGTCCAAATTTATTTAGCCAAAGATTCATTATTTTTCATACCAGTTACTGAGTTTTACACTACTTAAATTTATATGCTTTGTTCTACGTTTTAGGTAGTAAATTTGCTAGTGCAAGCGTATCAGGCCAGCTTGGAGGCGATTACACTTGACAATCAAACAGCACTCCATTTTGCAGCCAAGCACGGTCAATTGGCAGTGTGTCAAGCAATGCTGAATTTGGGTGCCAATCCAAATGCTAGAGACGATAAAGGTCAGACTCCGTTACATTTGGCTGCAGAAGTGAGTTCTTAGTCTTCATTGCTTAGCGATATTTCAAAGCATGTCTTTAGAATGATTACCCGGATGTGGTCAAACTTTTTCTGAAAATGGTCAGTTTACAGTTTATAATATGTTTATTTGTTCCGTGGGAGTAGCATAGAGTTTACAGAAGCAAAATAATCGTGCAGTGCTAACAGCTGTAGATCACAATGGTTTCACTTGTGCTCATATTGCAGCTATGAAAGGAAGTCTGGCTGTTGTTAAGGAGCTTATGATGATCGATAAGGTGATTATAAATTATGCTTCACATTTTCCACAGATTCGTTTTAGGTCATGGTTATCCAAGCAAAAACCAAGGTAAATTCTTTTGCTTAAATTCCACAGCTTAAAGCATGATATATGTTAAGACTATGGAAGCCACGACACTACACATGGCGGCTGCTGGAGGTCACGCCAAGGTTGTGAAGATTCTGCTGGAGAATGGCGCTAATGCGGAAGATGAGAACGCGGTTGGTTGAGAATTAGTTTATGTAAAATTCATTAGAATATACGAAACTGGATGCATAAATGTGAATTTTATATTTTTCTAACATAGTAGAAAATTCTAGAATTTTTCATTATAAACCATTTAAATTTTTTAGTTCGGTATGACCGCATTGCATTTGGGTGCCAAGAACGGGCATGTTTCCATTCTCGACTGTTTCGATACGTCCTACTGGCGCAGATGTTCGAGAAAGGTAATATGTTCTTTGAGCTTTAAACACGTCAAAATATATTTTTAGACCGGACTCAACGCTATGCATATCGCTGCGTTCCACGGGAAGTCAGACTTTGTTATCGAGATGCTAAAACATGTGCCAGCTAGCGTGCGTAGTGAACCTCCGATATTCAACCATTTTGTAGTCAAGGAATTTGCGACCGAGGTATGCACTTTTATTACAAGTACGAAAAGCACAAATTCGAAAAATTAAAAAGAAACATTTGGATATATTTGAAAAATTTGTATATTAAGCTTTGATTCATCATTATCATCATTTTTATGGATTATGCTTTAACTATTCCCATATTAATTTACTTAATTTTTAGTACGGGCTCACACCACTACATTTGGCCGCGCAATCGGGACATGACGGGCTTGTGAGAATGTTAATAAATCAAGGAGTCTCTGTGGTAAGGATGATCGTTTTTGTATATACATGTAGTCATTGCTAGTTCTTATTATTGTAGGAAACCACATCGACTACTATGGTAATCATTTTTCTTTTGTGATAAAGTGATATAAATTATAAAATGATGTCTAGAATGTGATTCCGCTTCACCTGGCAGCTCAACAAGGGCATATAGCTGTGGTAAGTTGATGAATTTTGTTAAAATTTGGAAGCGGTGCTTTAAGTTATTCTCATTTTAAGGTTGGTATGCTCCTGTCTCGCTCTACTCAACAGCAGCACCTGAAAGACTGGAGAGGAAGAACACCTCTTCATTTGGCTGCAATGAATGGGCGTTTAGGTAAATTTTGCTGAAAAAATCTGTGCAAACTATTTACGAATTTTACAGATATGGTATCCCTTCTCATTGCGCAAGGATCAAATATCAATGTCATGGACCAGGTTGGTCATAGACGAAAGTCATGTTCCTAATTTGTATCTTTATAGAATGGTTGGACGGGTATGCACTACGCAACCAAGGTAGACATACTGATTTGGTTCAAATTCCTAATTTTATTATTTAGGCTGGTCATACAGAAGTCGTAAAACTATTTGTAAACAGTTCGGCAGATGCTCAGGTAATTTCACATTTCCTCTAATGTCTACAACCGTAAAATGTTACATTTTTAGGCTGAAACCAAAGAAGGCAAGGTGCCATTATGCTTCGCGGCTGCCAATAACCACATAGAATGTTTACGGTTCTTACTGAAGCAAAAGCATGACACGCATCAGTTGATGGAGGACCGCAAAGTAGGCAATAACTTTAATGGAATATCAAACTTTTTGTTAAGTTAGTCATTCTTTCGTAAATGACCCAAAATTATTATTTGGTAAATAAACAAAATTACCAGTATTGGAAAGACATAATCAGTCATTATAACGGAAAACTTGAGAAAATTAACTTCGTCCTAATAAAGAATTTGTCTTTGACGTAAAACAGAATTGTTTAATGATAAATAAAAAACTTAAAGGGACATTTTTTAGTTTATATTCGATTTGATGGTATGCGGCAAAGGCAATGACAATGAACCGCTACAGGAATTCATTCTTCAGAGTCCAGCTCCAATCGACACCGCTGTGAAGTTGTCTTCACTCTACCGCGAAATGAGTGAAAAGGAAAAAGAAAGGGCTAAAGATTTGAGCAATGTTGCCACTTTTGGTAAGCTGTGTTTTCTTCACTATGAAATCCTTAACATCGCGACCTAACCTTACCTTTGTACAATTATGTATTTAGCTGAGAATATGGCCGTAGAATTGCTTAGCATTGCTGCTGCTGAATATAACGCTGCACTTTTGCTCAAGGCGAAAGACCATCGTGGTCGTCCGGTAATTTTGTTTTTGAATGAAATTTGGTTAACTTACTAAATTTTAGCTGCTCGATGTTTTAATAGAAAATGAGCAGGTAACCAATTTTTCCAATAAATTTATAAAAATAGATCCAATCTGTCGATAAAAGCTTTCTTTTGAATTGTTATCATTCTTTGAATCTGATTTCAGAAAGAAGTTGTTTCCTATGCATCAGTGCAGAGATACCTAACCGAAATCTGGACCGGAAGAGTTGATTGGTCTTTCGGTAAAACACTGTAAGTTGTATAACTTAAATATTTTTAACCTATAATTGCTATGTACAAATTGTAGCGCATTTGCCTTATTTGTACTCATATGCCCTCCTGCATGGTTTTATTTTTCCTTACCGTTGGACAGTCGGATAGGACGTGCGCCAATAATCAAATTTGTGTGCCATATTGTGTCTCACGTGTACTTTACTATACTGCTCACAGTTGTGGTAAGTTCACTACTTAAAAGTGCAATGAAAAGTTATTAAACCGTTTTAGGTTCTTAACATTACACATAAAATGTACGAAGTAACTTCTGTGATTCCAAACCCCGTTGAATGGGTAATTTTAATTATTTTCAAACATCCATGAGTTCTCGCAATATAGGTGCTTCTCCTTTGGCTTTCGGGTAACCTTGTTTCGGAGCTTTCAAACGTTGGCGGTGGCTCCGGCCTAGCCATAGTAAAGGTAAAAACCTATAGAAAGTCTTGTCTGACCTGTTTCATGTTTTAGGTGCTGATATTAATCTTGGCTGCGCTTGGTGAGTTTACTCCGGGACATATTGCATGAAAAAGTTTACATAATTATTTGAGCCATATTTTTAAAATGATTGTCTCATAATTTGATTTTATTAAAAATATTTTCTACACATATTTCTCACATCTTCAATTTTTGATTATACGAATTTAAACCATTTCTGACTACGGGCCGATATGTAGGTTCGAAACGGCTTCCAAAAATGGCAACGGAGGAGTCAAAATCCCATAATTTTTGCCAATATACTGTCTTCAATTTTTGGGTAATACAAAAAGTTAAAATAAATTTAGCCATCGCCGTTCATATTCTCGCTTTTCTCTTACCAGCTATCTATTTGACCCATTTGGATAGTGATGAGAAACTTCATTTCGCAAGGACAATGTTATACCTCAAAGTTTGTTGCATTTGCTGCATTTATTGTTAATGATAAATGCTTTCAGAACCAACTTCTTGCATTCGGCCTTCTTTTTGCTTTTGTTGAATTTTTGGACTTTTTAACAGTACATCACTTATTCGGCCCGTGGGCAATTATTATTCGCGATCTGATGTATGATTTGACAAGGTATATCTTTCAAGCTTACTCGTTAATGTAGTCTTGATAATAAAAATTTTTGCGTTGTTAGCCCATAGAAAATAATTTCTGAGCAGTTTACTATAATGACACCATTCACCAAAAATATGGCTCATGCCTGGAGTTACATGGATGGGATTCGCAATTTTACTCGCTTGATCACACTTCCAGGGACTTATTACTAGGGATGTGCAATGATAACCTTTGATAACTCCTCCAATGATAACCTCAATGATAACCTTTTCAACGAAGGGAGGTTATCATGATAATACCCACATGGTTATCATGCTTATAAAATGCTTAAAATACCTACACATTGACAAACGAATTACATATTTGGAATCTACAGAAAAAACTGACATAAGGACGTCTACATCAGATTTTAGGTATCTTAGGTAAAAATGAGGTAAAAGCATTTTTAGATCTGGCCCATTTGTGTATTGGGTGTGGAGTCGACAGAGAAAGAGAGATATGAAGCGAGGGATCTGGCGAGCAAGCCAAGGCCCAGTCGATTCTGGCCAGATCCCTCGCTTCATATCTCTCTTTCTCTGTCGACTCCACACCCAATACACAAATGGGCCAGATCTAAAAATGCTATTTTACCTCATTTTTACCTAAGATACCTAAATTCTGATGTAGACGTCCTTATGTCAGTTTTTCCTGTAGATTCCAAATATGCAATTCGTTTGTCAATATGTAAGTATTTTAAGCATTTTATAAGCATGATAACCTTACGGTTATCATGATAACCTCACGGCTATCATGATAACCCATGGTTATCATGATAACTTTGTGGGTTATCATGATAACCGGAATTTCCTGAGTTATCAAAGGTTATCATTGCACATCCCTACTTATTACTGAGCTGAAGTTCAATTTGGATTACCATATTTCCTGTATTTAAAGCCCCCATGCAATAACTATAGGAACTCTCTTATGCTTAATTGCACAAAAGAGAATCTCTCTTTCCTCCCACTACGACTTTACCTAAATTTCACCCAATGGGAAGTTAAAACCGTGTGCGCAGAAACGATCAAATAAAGGACGAAATTGACTGCATGTGCGGTTCTATATATAAGCAAACAAGGCCTTTCATGAAACGCTTTAAGAATCTACCTACATAACTTGTTTAAAATCCACGAATTTCAAATCGCTTTTAAGAAATCGCGCTGCTGAGAAATATCTGTTACAGTTTTAAAATTTACTTGACATCAGTAGGATAAAAAGAATTTTACGCTTTTAAATTCACAGGTTTCTGGTAATTTTAATGCTGTTTGTGGCCGGTTTTACGCTCCATGTCACGTCAATATTCCAACCTGCTTACCAACCAAGTTAGTTTTTTTTTCTTATTTTAGAAGTAATTGACGTTATACTTTTAGTCGACGAAGATAGCGCTGAATTGATGAGGTTGGCATCACCCGGCCAAACACTAGAAATGCTGTTTTTCTCTCTATTCGGATTGGTGGAACCGGATAATATGCCTCCGTTGCATTTGGTGCCTAATTTCGCGAAAATAGTACTCAAGCTTCTTTTTGGAATATACATGATGGTCACATTAATTGTAAGTTTTAGCACGATAAATTGTGTTTTCTATTAAAAATGTTATTACTTCATGAGAACAAAATTGTGATGAGACAAAAAAGTGAGACAAAATTTTTCAGGTGCTAATTAACCTGTTGATTGCTATGATGAGCGGTAAGTTTAGTTGGCTAGAATCTCGAATATATGTGATATTTAGACACATACCAGAGGATACAGGCTCAATCAGACAAAGAATGGAAATTTGGTCGCGCAATACTGATTCGACAAATGAATAAACGTACTCAGTCAGATTTTATGTGATGTTATATTTTGATATTTTAGGCTCGGCAACGCCGTCCCCCATAAATATGTGCGTTTCATATTTCTTATTGATGTAATGTTCAAAAATTGTATTTTAGGCTAACAAAATTCTTCATAGTGGTGAAAGTTGCTTATAGAAACAGATGTGAGTAATTTTGGATCTATTCTTAAAGCATTCGCAAACAATGCTAAAACGAAAACACATACAAATAAAATTAGTAAACAGGAATAAATATAGTTGGAACATACCGTAAACTCTCTAATTTAACCCCCGGGGGTATAATTATTCAATCGACCTCTAGGGGGTGGCAAAATTAGAGGGGGTAAAACGAGGGGGGTAAAATTATGCAATCGATGTTTCGCGCCGCGCCGGAGGCGCGGCGCGAAAAATTTTGTTTTTCTTTAAAAAAAATTCGTAATTTGAATTCCCGCCTAAAAAATTTCGAATTTTTTTCGAAATTTTTGCCGTTTTTACAAAATTTTTGCAAAATTTGGGAAAATTTTGCAAAAAATGGTAAAAATTCAAATTTTTGCAAAAAATTTGAATTTGCGCCAAAAATTTGAATTTTTGGCATTTTTGGAAAAATTTGCATTTTGGGGGGGGGGCAAAATTAGAGGGGGTAAAACAAGAGGGGGTTAAATTAGAGAGTTTACGGTATTTATATTTTAGGCGAAATTTATATTTCGTTTATATCCAACGCTAGCATTAAGCTTTTCACATTAAGATGCTCTTGGAAAAATTTCGACTGCTCAATCAATTTTGGAATAGAAATTTCACGATTTAAATGCTGATTGTCATTGAAAGGAAATTTAATGAATCCAAGAATATTGTTTAGTGCGACTATGTACTCAAAAAGCTCAGCTGGATTTGCGCAAAGAGGAAAATATTGATGCGTTTTCCATGAACGGTCAACAAGGCAGGCAGAGTCCAACTTTCGGCAAAATCGGAAATGAAGACAATGGTTTGCTCAAGGAATTTTAACGTTATAATTACCAAAACCCTTTATAGAAATCAACAGCGAAGAGGCGGGAAACTCGAACAACAGTCTGGATTCAGTAATAAAATGGAAAGAAATAGTGAATATGTATTACCAAATGACCGGCAAAAAGAACCCAAATAAGGAAGAGGAGGAAGAAAACAGCACGGCTGCCAACAAAGTGTGATGGTTATTGTTGTTTTACATAGGATATTGTCCGTCAATATTGGCTACGATTCGGAAATAAAATATTTAAATTAAAACGTCTATTCTTTCTTGCATAAATAAAATATCGAAGCAAAGACCGCAAACCAATTCAATTTATTTGTCAATGCAATATCCTTGGAACATTTTTAGTCCAAATGTTGTCTTTTTTCCATTTTCCTGTGTGGACCACTTATAGATCATACAGAGAAAATGGAAAAATAGTTGGATAAAGTCTCTTTCCACAAAATCGATTGGAGATCCTCGTCATTCCATTTCATCAAAAGATCATTTCTCGCAGTTTGATTCTTCCTTTCACATGAGCAACGATTGCTTTTGAAAAGGTTGTGTCTCGAAAGGATTACTATTTGGCTAAGAGTCTTGCCCTTCGTTGGCTTAACTGGATTTTAATGTACGTATCGCTGGTCATCGTATGTATCCTTTGCCAGTTATTTCAAGCATGAACTCTTTGTTTCTACCAGCTTTTCAAGAGAAAATTTCAGCTACTTTTGATTTATGTCGCAAATTAGAAAAGATTGCGATGAAAAGTTGTATAAAACTTGCAGTCATTTTTCGATTTTGTTGGATTTCATATGCCTCGTGATCATTTGTGTCTTTTTTTTGCTTATAACATTTCACTTATCAAGACATTTTACACGAATCATGTAACTCATAGTGGCGGGAAATTATTCTTTCACGAAATTTAGTATAACATCCTATAGAAATAATTTTATTCTCACATCATTGTTTCGTTTTCAGTGCAATGGCTCGGGCTCAATTTGAATACGATGAAGTGGGCAACACTTTCTGGTATGTGATCGTATCATTTTTTGCGGTGGTCCTTTTTCCTCTGACCCACTTTCTGTGGCCATCACTGCGTAAGTCGGAATTTTTATCTATTTTTATTTCAGAAATAATTTTAGCTAAGCGAGCCTATGTGAACCATACTGGATGTCAATGTGAAGGCGATGTAGCAAAACGTAAGTTTCTTGGAAGAACTAGCCGAGCAGAGCTCGGCTAGCTGTCGGGAGTCTATATTCGTGGTTCAGATTGAATTCGTTGGTCAATAAATTTTAATTGGGTCAATATGAATAACAGTTTTGGTATTCGCTACGCGAAAAGAACTCGGCCTATGGCCGTCTAGAAAACGGCATGGATTTTAAAGGGTATAATACAGATATACCTATGTTTAAGTTCCCTCACATTCCAAGGGAGAAGGTCGGGCGCTCCGCGCCCGACCACAAACGCCCAAAAACGGCTAAATGCCCTCAGGGCAAATGTCGTAAATGTGCGTGGTCCAACCTCAAAAATTTCAGTGCCATTTGTTTTGTCTCACCGAGAGCTGTCGTTTGACACCTCACTTGCCTCTGTAGGTGGTCAGAAACCCAAAATCCCGACAAATGCCCTCAGGCTAAAAATCTCCGCTGTGTGTGGTCCAATCTCGAAAATTTTCGTGCCAATCGTTTTGCCTCATTGAGAGCTATCGTTTGACACCTCATTCGCCTTTGGAGGTGGTCAGGATCGCCAGATCTCGACAAATGCCCTCAGGGGCCATAACTCCGTCGTGGGTGGTCCGATCTTTTATTTTTCAATTTTCCCTGCTTTGGTTCATTGAGAGGAATCGTTTGACGTATCACACGCCTCTGGATGTGGTCTGGAAGGTCCCGAACTTTTTCCTCAGACGGACAAAAAGGGGCGTGGCCTGACCTTTTAGGGGGTAAAAACAGGGGGTTCAACATGCGAATTTCAAAAATTTTTTCTCGGGGGTCTTATCTCACCGAATAGAAGCCCCGGAGCCGAAAATCCATGCCCCAGGTGAAAAGTCCGTCCTCAGGCTTTCCAACTCTCTAGTCCCCCCCCCCCCACTAGAGAGTTTCTTTCCAACTCTCTAGTGGGGGGGGGATGAAAATCTTTAGCCCAAAGATTTATATTGGAAGAAATCGATATGCAATCCTCTGTGCTTTTCCTGAAAAAATCGAGACGTCAGATTTTTATATCTCGAGAAATGTTTATTTTTCAGTCTGCTTGACACTTAGTTACATACTTGGTCACATCTTGAGTCCTGGTCTTTAAAATTTACTACCTTTAACATTCTAGAAATGAGAAACCAAATTCGATTCGAAATTAAACAAAATTTTGGTGCGTTGATCCGGGATCCATTCCATTATTTGAATATGAATTTGCTGTTTACTTTATGTAAAAGCAAATTTTGGATTTGTATTCGTCGAGTATCGCCAAAAGCTTATATTTTAGGGAAACGCAAGGAAGCGATTAAACCATGGGAGCGTACAAAACAAATTATCAAAGCAGTTATTCTGCTTGTTCTGTGGACTTTATTCATCTTTCTCGCATACAAGGTTTCTCAGATCAAACATGAGCATGTGGAATACGACCCATATAAAATTCTCGGACTTGATCAGGTATGCAATTTTCTCTTTGAGAAGTATTTACTTAAACTGGCATTGTAGGAAGCCGACGTGACTGAGATAAAGAAAAAGTACCGTGAGCTGAGCAAAATTAACCATCCTGACAAAGGCGGTGATGCGGAAACATTTGATGAGATTGTAAAAGCCTACAAAGCTCTAACCGACGAGGAAACTCGGCAAAATTGGAAACTGCACGGGAACCCGGATGGTCCTAGAGGTAGAAAAAATATGAATTTGAGTTTACAACTATGAATACATGTCGTTTTAGCCATTACTTTTGGAATTGCGTTGCCGAAATGGATTGTTAGCGAAAAGTACGGTGTCTGGGTTCTTGCCTGCTATGGTCTAGTCTTCATGATCTTCTTACCCACTGCTGTGGTATGTTTCACGACAAAACAATAACTTTCATATTTCATGAAAAAGTTATGAGAAATGTTGGCCATTGCTTATAATTTTCCGAATTTTATATTTTCGTCATGACCTGAAGCGAAACTTGAGAAAGTAAAATGCTCAAAAATTTCCAATTTTGGGCCGAAGTATTGAAGCAAGCTTTAATTTTGAAATTTAGGGGCTTTGGTGGTATAACTCGATGAAATACAGTGCGGACAAGGTATTGCTGGAAACAACTCGGCTGTATTACTATTTCCTACAAAAGACTCCGAGCATGGAAATAAACAGTATGTTTTATAACGCATTTGTTATATCATTTTCCCTTTCATTATAGGGATATTAATGATCATCGCAGGCTCATTCGAATTTTGGAAAAAGTTCAACAAGGATATAGTCGAGCATGAAACAGATGATGTTGAAGTTCCTAGATTAATGAAGGAGTAATTTTTATATAATAATAACCTTAGCCAGATTTAGTTCCAAACTGCTTTTGATTAATCAAATTTTCGTTATCGTTCACTTTTTTGCTGGCGGACTATTGTTAGTAACTATTCTATTTTATGTGACCGTTATATTTAGATTGCGCAATCTTGGAGAGAACAAAAAAGAACCGCCATTCAGTAATCCATGGAGTGTCAAAGCCCGAACATTGCTTCACGCATATCTCACCAGAATAGAAATTGATTCGCCGCGGCTGGAAGCAGGTTAAATTATGCACGATTAATTATAATGATTAAAAATGCTGTCCCTGTTAAAATAGCATTAGGGTAGTTCACATGTTTGGACAAATATCCGAATTACTGAGCAATTTAATAAGATATACCTGATTTCCAACTCGTAATTTGTCATTGACCTTTTACTGATGAAACTTTACGTGAAATTCCCGTGTCTTAATAAAGACATTGGAATACATTATTATAATTTAGACCAAAATTATATGGTTGCACGCGTCATGTCTTTGCTTGAGGAATATTTGCGCGTTTTGCTACAAATGATGCTCCAGATCCCCATGCAAAGACCTCCGACGTTAGAAACGCTCGAAAATTCACTTCGTCTCTTTCCTATGTTCGTTCAAGCCATGTGGCCTCGTAACAGCACTCTTCTTCAACTGCCGCACATATCCGAGCAAAATATCCCATATCTCCGAAAGGTATTTTTTGTGTCAAGCAAACATGATTTGATTATTATTTTGCAGAACCGCGTAATTACTTGTCAAGATTTGGCTAATCTCGGTGAATCCAAGCGGCGATCTTTGCTCAACACCATCACAGACGAACAATATGAAGACGTTTTGTATGTGCTTTCTACGATGCCGAGACTTGATGTTACTGCGAAAATTGAGGGTAATTTTTAATTAACATTTCTCCTTTCTTATCACTTGTGATAGGTGCTTGTATGATAAAATTGAGAATGAAGCTCGCCAATATTCCGTGATACTGAAGTTAATTCAAAAGAGGGTGTAGAGTTTGACAACTATTTTTATCAAGCTTAATATCTTGATGAAGTTGAGCCCAAATTATTTTCTAATAATAATATAGTCTAATACTAAACGTATAAATACTTTACGCTATAATTTAGTAGCACGGGGTTAGTCATTAAGAGCGTGTCCCAAATTTACCAGGAAAGCATTACTTTATTTAGAAAAAATTAATGAATATTCATTCCAATATTTTTTATAGTGCAAGGCGAAGATGACAAGGAAACTGTAACCGTCGGGTCTGTTGTTACTTTGAAAGTCACACTCAAGCGTACGCCTCTATTCGATCTTTCGAAAAGAAGCGAAGAAATAACAGAAGCAATCAAACAGGATGGCGAAAAAGATGACAATGAAGAGCAAGCAAATGATGATCAAAATAAGGAACTAAACAAGCGTAAAATTTGGGAAAAGCAACCAAAAAAGAAAGCTAAGAAAGGCGGAAAAGGAGGGAAGGTAAATTTTAATGGCTATAAAAAATTGAGTTTTATTATTTGTGTCTGCAAAGGTTTTATGCGAATGCTACGGCATAAGATTTAGCCCCCAAATCTACACGTAATATAGTGACATAAATGAAAACTTTAGTTCTATTTTTAAATAATATGAATCATAAGAAAGTTTATCATAAGTGTAAGCTTTTTGCCGCAATTATTTTCGTGATATTTTTCGTTTTTGTACCATGCTATGATAGCGTTTCAGTAACTGAAATACAGTCATAGTACTGCAATTCAAACAGTCATAGAAATTCCTAAACAAGGATACATTTAATATCATAATTCAAAAATTTTATAGCCGCCGCCAAGTAAGAAACCAGCCGCAAAATCCAATGCTCTTGTACCGAATTCCACCGAAAAGCCTGCAGATACATCACAAGGGAATACTGCGCCAAACACTCCCAAAGAAACTAAAAATTCGGAATCGAAAAAGAAATCGAAACAGCCTGATGACAGTGATACCGATTCAGAAAGCGAAAGTCAAATTACAGACTCCGCTTCTGATACAGACGAAGAAGGGAATGATACCAAACAAGAAAACGAACAAGAGGTGTCATCAAATGCAGAAAATGGAGATGATGACGACTTATGGGACGACCATGAAAGTCTGAGAAAGAAAGATACGCTTCTCGACAGTGAACCTACGAATCACCACGAAGTTCATTGTCCTTATTATACAAACGAAAAATATGAATGGTAAGATGGCTATGCCTAAAGCTATATTTATCATTGTGGTTTAGGTGGTACCTATATTTGGTGGAACGAAAATCACGGCGATTAGTGTCAATGGTTATTCCATGTAAAACGCTAGACAAAGAAAAGACGGTAAATCGATTATTTAATAAATCTCTTAGCGAAAATTTAAATAGGTAATATTTATAAGAATATTCTGTTGAGTTCGATAAATTTCTTCAAACACCCTTCCACGATCATTTTATTCGATTTTTTGTTATATTTGTTCCTATAATCTTATACAAAAAATTATGAATGGAAATAATGATGAATTGGATAATCCGGGTATACATTTAATAATCCTTATTTAGGTTGAACTCAGATTTTCTGCACCTCCACAAAAAGGTCATTACTATTTCACGCTCAATGTACGCTCGGATTCATATCTAGATTCTGATTACTCTATCGATGTGAAGGTAGCAAATGTTTTGAACTTTAAATTCTATCAAAGCTATTTTAGATGGAAGTTCAAGCAGCTCGAGAACCGCCTGTCGTCAAGTACGATGACACAGAAGACGAGGATGAAGGTTAGGGAGTTTTTAAATTAATTTAATAAATAAATAAAATTAATTTAATTAATTTTAAAGAGAAGGACAACTCGCAGTCATCTGGAGAAGAAGACTACACAGAAGGGTCAGACTCAGAACAAGAAAATTAGTGCCTGATATGTTTTCATGATTTTACAATTGTGCTGAGCTACTCAATAGGCATTTATTGTTCTGGTAAATTGTGAAACGGCTCATTTCCATCCGTGCTTGTGCACAAGCACGTAAACTTTGTGAATTCGTCAATGTAAGTTTTATTTGGTTTCATTACTTTTCGATTTCGTAATTTTTGGTTACTGTTATCATTTATAAATTTAAGTTTTAATATATTTGCATAATACATAAAGTTGTAACAAAATTATGAAAATCATTTCACAAGAAAAAAATTTAAATACATTCAAAACACATTAAGATTTGAGCTGATGCCAATCTTGTCATAGTTGGAGAAAAAGCACCGAAATAGGTAAAACTTCAATAGAACTCAAAACTATTGGAATTTTTTAAATTTTGGTGGACCTTTTCTCCAATATTGGCAACACTGGCTAATGTTCATTTTGACGAATTCACAATCCTTATCGTCCTTACGTTGTTTCCTTTGCCTTATCCATAATCTGGATGAGGTGTATTCTTGTGATACTGTGAATTTTGCACTTATTATTTGTACATTGGTTGTTGTTGACGTACATAATCGATGCATGTGGTGGTGCATTGCTTGGAGATAATTGTTGTCATAAATAAACGATATTTTTGTGAACTATACTGATAAATAATCATAATACAAATCCGGACACTTTCGTAATTCAGAGCACGTCAAAAATGGGATTCTAAATTGAATGATCTCTTTCGGATCAAGCTATGTAAGAGAAATAAGACCTGAATCCAATAAAGTGTCACTAAAATTCTTTATTTTGCAACAAAATAATTTAACTCTGTTCCTCAAAATTTCAATATAATTAAGGTTTTTGTTATTTTGGCACTGCGGTTTTGAGACATTGCGAAACCATTCTGCGAAGTTGTCCAGTCTCGTGTAATTCTTGCAGATCGGATTGTCCTCCAATATATTGTCCACATACGAAAATATATGGAAATGTCATGGCCCCTGTCAGGTATTGCAAATCGATCTGTAACTGCTGTTGCCAAGGCTGATTTCCCGATAGTTCGAGGAAATGCGCTAAAGCTCATTATGAAAGAAATTTTTTTCATTATGTCTGACAAAAATTTACTATTTTCGTAATACACCAGGCGCCAATCCCAAAAGATAAAAATAGGATAACTAAAAATGACTAATTTCCTCTCGAAGCGATAAACTTTTCATAAACAGGACACTAAATTAAAGTGTTGTTTCGATGTTAATATGATGTGTATTTCCTGGGAATTCTTGAATAAATTCAATTACTTTGATAATATTAAAAAATGTTATACAAATTAAGCAATACCTCTAACGTCTGGATAATTGACCGCCAGGAGATGTTTGGCTTTCTGGCAAGGAATGCAATCATTCAAAGTGTAAATCATCACAGGATAAGTCGCAATCTGAAATTCAAGGTTGTGGTCCAAAATATATATTTCTATATCTTACCTGCTTCTCCAGATATCCAGCATAGGGCGATGTCGGGGCCATTCCACCCATACCGTTGAGACCACCATAATTTGGCGGATAAGTCATCATCTACATTTACGTTATAAAAGTATAATTAACACAAAATGCAGTAATTATTTTCTCTGTAGGAATCGATATGTTGCATGTCGATGGAGAATGGGAGAAATGCGTGAAAAAGTGACGGAAAATTTGGTGGAAGACAAGGTTCAGAACGTATTGATCAATAAAGTAATCAACACTAAGGATTCGTTAGTACATAGTTGTTTTATATGTACTTTATAATATCTTCCATGGTAGCCGAAAATTCATTAATTTTCCGGCAACAGAACTTGGTACCGCGTGAAGATAATGATGCTTCTTGCGCGGTTGTTTGAGATCGGTTTGTCTCTGGGGCACCATTATTTGTTATTATACTTTTGGTTAAAGGAAGAAAAAATTAGCACTACATTTTCAGAATAATCCCTAAATGAATTCCGCATTATTGCTACTTTACTTCAAGAATTTGAGTATCGCTGTTGTCAATAGCAAAATGCTGGAATAGCTTGAACGCGAGTTTCAGTATATTTCATACCGTTTCTTGCGGTTGTACCATGCCTCCGTACTGACCGGATCCATACGACCCCTGTGACTGCCACATTTGCATATCCGGCTGCACCGCTTCCCCATCGTTCCAATATGTGCCATACGGCTCAGCAGCCATTGGGCCGACAGCAGGCATCGGCTTTGGGGGAGAAAGTGAGGCCATCGGATATGAGCGCAGTTGGCTCTGTTTCGCAGGTCCTGAATATATTTTATATGGTTCGAAGTAAAAGTAGGAAAAATTTTTAAAAATAAGTTTCGCAAATGAATTGCCTTGTGCGTAATATGATGCAATAGCGGGACTTGAGCTATAACCCGGAATCACTGGCCTGCTCAAATTTGGAGAATAGTATTTGGGTATTGGAGCAGCTTGCGCATAAGCTTGGGTGTTGGCTGATCTGTCGACTCTTGTGAAAGTTATCTGTAATTATGAATCACTCTTTTTAATATTTCGCAAAACCGGGTACTTTCGATTTGTCTGGTTGGGCTGCATCGCTCGATGAATCTATGGCTGTTGATTTACTTCCCGGATTTGAGTCAGTTTCGGATGAATTCGACTGAGCCGATACGAAGTGGCTGTAATAATCAGGGAGAAGGCCCAGCCCAATGGTGGCACATATGAGAGTGGCGGCGAATTTTGACCCAGATCTTTTGTGTTTCGGCATATTTGTCCTGCGAAATGGAGTAATGAAAAGCTTTAAAATATCTCTCAGACCTATTCTATTCGAAAAAAATAGCTACGCTCCTATGTTAAAATGTAATTACAATCGTACAAAAATGGAATTCTGGTGCCTAAACAAATTTTTGTATCCTTAATAGAAACTCAGAATTATTATGGTCATTATTGGTAATGTAATCCAGAAATTGCAATAAAGTCTGGATATATATGCTAACTTTTGAATATTAACAGAAAGGCATACATCCGATATGCCTAAGAGAGAGGGGATAATAGTGATATGATTGTTGCAAAAACAGCAGTGAATTCCTATATTTAGATCACAGTATACCAATAAATGGGTAGTCTTACGCCCAAAAATATCCAAGAAGGTTGAAAGGTGTGTGGGCCAAGCGCGAATAGTCAATGATTAATAATGCACAATAGCAATGGCGGAAGGGGTATAACGGAGCGCAGCTCTCTTCTTCTTCCGTTCTCCTTCATTTGGTTCTATGGCCAATGCAGCTTCTGCTCACTGGTCAACGATTGTTCATTAGATATTGAATAGCGGTGAAAAATACCTCTCAGGTATCGCATGTGTGTATATTTTCTTCTCTTTCTTTCCGTCTTCCACGTTGTTTCAGGAATAATAACGGATAAAGGGATACTTTCGATACTATGAAGAGAATCGAGAGTGGACAACCGCTCGCTGACTGCCTGTTGTCCATCATCTCTTTGCCCATTCTTCTCCTGGTCTGAGACAGTATCTATGATTTGAGGGCTCTTGAGCACGATTGTCTTTTCCTCGACAGTCGATTGCCCATACATTGTTCAAGTAATAATAATCGAGACCAAGCTTGTGTTGAGCATAACCTCCTCCCTGCCTGTACAGACAAGGCCTCGGCCACTACAACACAAAAGCAACGACAAGGGGGCAGCGAGGGAATAAGTCTCTCTTAGCTTCTCACTTGTTTTCTCGGCCATTCTGCAAATGGTGAATCATTGTTTCTATATGATGGACATTCAACATTGCGGCTCTTAATAGAGCATCGGAAGAAGAGAATAAAATGAAAATCGAATATTTAAATCTTCAACAAAAAAATTACAATTTGGCTTTTTCGCTCGAAATAATATTTAAAATTTATTCAAAGTTTGCCAACAGGTGAGATAGAAATTGGGAGGCAAAATTATGGGAAGCAATAGAAATTAAGAGTGACTCAGTTTTGTTACACACTTAACCTCTGCAAGGATAGAAAGGACCTATGGGGTCCGTTAATTTGTATCACAAACTGCCATGTTCAACACATGTATTTCAACACAAGGTTATCATGATTGATCAGTGCTAAAAGTAAAATTTAATAACAATGTTTATATTTAGCACTTTGTTTTTACATTATCTGTTAGAAACAAAACTCAGCAGCTCTTCCTGCGGTATTCTGAAATTTTTAAGGATTATGTGATTTTGTTTGCATAATGTCATTGTAGCATAAAGGAACGCCGGTCTTAAAAATTTTTATTTTGGCGCTAAGTGGACAGTTAAACCAAAGGCCACATATATAGTATACATTAGCAATTAGCTCAAAGGAAATCATCAAAGCGTCTAATTGCATATATTTAACATAAATACATAACCATGATAAGAAGATTGACTAAGGGTAGTCAACGATAAAAGCGGAAAATCCAAGCAGTAAGAACCAGGAACAGAGACCAGACATCACAGACATAGCCAGAATTACCAAAATTATAAAATCGGCCTTATTATTAAAGGAAGTGTGAATTACTACCGTTTCATTTCCTCTGGTTTAGGCTATGTCTATGAAAATTTCATTTGATTGCTAGCAGACAATTATCGGTTGCCATCACATGAGAAATGAGATGATGACATTGCTGACGAAGAAAGCTCTGCGGGGCCGGAGATGGAACTTAGAGGGCCACATGATTTATCGAATGATCTGACGATATCGGTCACCAGTTGCGGGTGTTCTGAGAGAACTGTCTCCCAACCGGATGTTGATGTGATTTCTTTGGGATGTTGTAGAATGTATTGAACTGCGCGATTGCTAAAATTATGATTTCATATTAACGTAAATTTTTAACTGACAAACCGTAACAAATCTGCCCGATACATATCGCCGATAATCAGCAAATGACATGCATTTTCCTGATTTAAAGCTTGTACCAAACAGCGTTCACAGTGGCTTTTAAGCTCGTCCAGCCTGCAAGTAATGTTAAATTTATTAATTTCGCTTAATTATAGAGCAGCCTGTATGAAATAAATTATACATTAAAATTAAAGTAAACTAGATGACGGTAGTTATTTAATTTTAAATACTGGTTTTTAATTTCTAGTGAAAATTGTAGAACGGAATTGTACAGCACGAACATTGTTGCGTTAAGTGTATAAACCAAGGTACCAAACTTAACATACTTTAAATGTATCTGGTCTATTCAAATTACGTCAACCGATTATTAATAGTAAAATAGCGATTTTATTCCCAAAAGCCTTAAAGGAATGCCTGTTTACACATTCCGCGTTTACTTTCAAAATCCTTCCGAATTCAGCTATAACGCACCTATATTTATCTGCGGCAATAAGAAGGTCTGAAGCAAGTTCGTTGATTTCGGACGAGCTGCGTCCGCAATAAATAAAATTCAACATCTCCTTAACAACGTTGAATTCCACGTCTTGTATTACCAAGGTACCCTGAAATCGTATATGCACAATTATATCACGAGTATTTGTATAGTTACCGTTTTTGATTCGCTTGTATCTTCATGACTCAACTGAAATTAATGTGTATATAATAAAAATTCTTCACGTAAAGCATATCATAATAGGTAAATAAAAATATTACCATGGCTGAAAACACTGGTGATCGAGCCGCCAAAATCTGAAAAATATTTGCATGGATAATTTATTGTAAAATAGGTCCCTAAAGCTTTTACTGATTTTTCAATTTTAAATAGCTAGTATTTCATTTAGTGAAGCAAATTGAAAGGAAAAACATTATTAAATTATCACATAGAATATAATTTTTGCAACTGATAGAATTAAAAATTAACACAAAAGAGTCTAGCGATATTATAATAACGTTAAATACAGTAATAGAAACAATTTCTATAAATAAAACGAACCGCTTTGTGAACGCGAATTTCTTTATCGTTCACTTTGATGATAAAATCGGTTAAGAGATCTTCTTTTAAGAGTTTTAAATAATCGTCCGCCAGCTGCTTCTATAAAAAATAAATTAAATATTAATAAAACATTACAATACTTACTTCATAATTGCAAACGCCAAGCGGTTCATCACATTGTATTGTTACAGTTTCTACGGCCACATCTGAAATAATTTTGACAATGTATCGTTATATAACAAAGAATTTTAAAGTGTACAAAACTTTATCAAATAGTATGCTAAGCAGTTATATTTCGAAATTTACAACTCTACTTTCTCGAAAGAAAGCATATTGTTTAAAAATACCAAAATAACTCTGATCATAAAAATGAACCACTTACCGATTTCCACAAGAACGGTGATGCTATCTGCAGGTGAAATCTGGGGAAATAAGACATCACGTTTAATGTAGGATACGTAGTCGGAATGTGACGGGTTTGGATGAATTCGCATTTCAATATCTTTTCCTTCGCTATTTTTGAGGAAGAAGCGCGACCTATAAATAAAATCTTTGTCTGAAATAATGTGAGTAAAAGAAAAAAGACATGGTCATGTAAGACGTCTGTATAAACCAAACGTCTCTTCAGGGATTTAATTTGAACTAAAATCTGCCTCACTCCGGACAGTAGCAATAATCTCGGTTTTGCAAATTCTTATCTCGACATATGTTTTTTTAAGTTTTTGAGAATCATATATTTACATTCCCGAATTTCACTAAACCTTATAGTTTCATTCAACGGTAATCTCATAGCCTAAATATGGCATTAACAAAATAGCGAAAAGTTTAACATACCGAAATCCAATTTTGTTATTCTTAACGTTGTTTCCAATCACTCGATTTAAGCAGAGAAACACAAAATCTTTATTGTTCTCGCCATTGCCTTTGGGATATATTTTGATGGACCACGTCAAGACGTCTTCTCCGCGTGGTAGATTCACGTAATTCTCCAAATATTCTTGGTAGCAATGAGAAAACTAAAATATATGTTTGAAAACCAGAATCAGGAAGATAAAAAATTGGTCAATATATGAAAATTTCAATCTTCAGAAAAGTTTAATTGCATTCAGTAATGCGCCAGAAACTTCAAATTATTCCCTATATGGTTCTATCATTCTTGTAACGAGAGAATGTGCTTACATTTTTGACCTCCCATCGATGTTTGATATACTCTACCCGAATTTCCGTTTGTGAGGCGTTGTTCATATTGTGCGCACTGCTGCCGGCAACAGATTCAGAAGGCATCGAGAGCTCCGCGATTGAGGGCGGTTCCATCACACCTCAAAGGAGAATTACCGCTACTGCTGAAACCGTGCTCCACAAGCGATCGTTGTGCAGTCTGCAAATGTATTCATATAGCAGAAAATACATGTAAACAGTTTCAAGTATTAATGTTTGAAACTTTAAATTGCACATATCACACTCTTTACTATAATTGCAAAGAGTAAATTCAAATATTCGACTTTGAAACGCGCAATGACAAAATAGAATCAGCGTTTTACATGTGTTGATTCCTTCCTATTGGGGTTTTACAAACGCATAAGTACTCATTAATACAAACATTCTTTCTACGAAAGCTATTTCCTCGATAGTCACAAGCGAAACAAGGAAAATATTCAGGAGAAAGGCGTTCGTGGCAGGACAATGGATGTTTGATATCTTTTATAATACGCGGCCAGAGTTCGTATGCCACAAAATTTGGAAGGTCATTCTTAGGGTGCTTATTTTAATTAATTTTCTCTGTCCGTCACGTTTTTTGACTGCAAACTACAAATTTTTGAAGGTACACTTCCTAATTTTCTCCGTCCGTCACGCTTTTTGACTACAAACTACAAATTTTCGAAGGCCCAAACCCTAATTTTCTCCGTCCGTCACGCTTTTTGACTACAAATTTTTGAAGGCCCAAACCCTAATTTTCTCTGTCCGATTTTGGGTATCTGGATTCAGAACCCAATGCCTTAGGCTTTAGAACGCAAGGCTTTAGGCTTTAGAACCCAATGCTTTAGGCTTTAAAACACAAACCTTAGACATCCGCGATTAATTTTAAGCGCCCGAACAACCTTTACGTAACCAAAAACTTTAAAAATAAACAAAGCCTCAAGTAAACAGCCTAAGGGTTCCGTGGTGCCGTAGGCACCACCACCTCAGCTAGTTTGGATATAAACCAAGAGAAATTTCGGAGTGATCCGAAGTCAGAGGACTAAAAATATTTCTGAAGTAGTTTCAATCATTTAAAAAGAACCTCTTTCTTTGATGGTGAATAAAAATGTGTTAATGTGTTTGAAACCAGTCTAACTGTCAATATCTCAAAAAGAATCATACCACCAAAGATAATGAAAACGCAGTCTCCCTAAAGTTAGACTTTCAATTCGACGGAAATGATAATGCACGAAATTATTCAGAAGTCCACAATTGTAAACTGTCAACTTTGCAAGAAGTGTTTTTAAGTTCTTTAAACAATACAGATCCAAGGTTGATTCGTCTATAACTCCGTTTCTTGCTTTCAAACAAACGAGCCCTCTTCAAGATGTCAATGCACAAAATGTAAATACGAAAAATTGAAGTCAAGATTAACTTCTTGCTAGAGTTGGTTAGATTAACCCTTCATTGCCGAGTGTATCCGATCGGATACGCTTTTCATTTGCTAAAGACTTCACAAAAAGAAAGAAACGAATGAGTGTTCATTATTCATACAAAGAGTGTGTCTGTAAATAGATCACTTAGAAAAGAGAAATAAACAATGGCAGCCATCATGATTTTGATAAAGACAGCTCACCAAAAGGAAAGCTAATGGTAATGCAGACATTCTGCCTTTTGTCTATGGCTCCGGCAATGAAGGGTTAAATATACAACTATAGACACTTTATTCTGAGCATCTTAACAATAGCGGTGTACATATTTACATACCTAACAAGGATTAAAAATAGTTATGCATAATGATATCTTATGGAATTGATGCACCGGTATCGCTTTTTCGCTTCTTCGTCGGAAAATTGGACGACAAGTGAGATCATTGGCCCGTAATAATAAGCATCGATGTATGATTTATCGCAAGTTTTGCAACACATTATTGCGTTGTTAATCTGAAATAATGTTTAAGGGTAAAGTACTAAAAGTATATTTGTACATAAAAGCTGTATATAGAAAGTTCTGAAACAGCTTTTATAGATTTAACAGTTTATAACCTTCTGCGTTTTATACGCTTCAATATTGCATCACTCCCTGGGATTTGGTGTTGTTCAAATAGGCAAAATTTTTGTTTTTAAATTTTGTTGGTTCATTGATGACTATGACCATATGCGATATATCAATAAAAATTCCAGTAAAAATATCAAAAAATGTTCCCTAGAATCTAGGGAACATTTCGGTATATGGCATACATATCTTTTATAGTAAGGACTGATTGTCGTCATCTTTTTGGTTTTTCTCAGTTCCGCTCCTTTTGGGGAGTGTGATATGTCAAAATGCTCCCCTGGGAATTCTAAGAACGAATCCGTAAAAAAAGTTTGGCGCATTTCTCAAAAAGTGGCTTTTTTGGCCAAAAATGTGTCATTTTTGGCACTTTTTTGGGCTACAAAGGAAACTTTCTCTGTTCCGCTCCTTTTGGGGCGTGTGATATGTCAAAATGCTCCCCTGGGAATTCTAAGAACGAATCCGGAAAAAAATTTGGCGCATTTCTCAAAAAGTGGCTTTTTTCGCCAAAAATGTGTCATTTTTGGCCAAAAATGGCCATTTTTAATCAAACCATCTGGGGAGCTGATTTTTTGCACCCGGGGGTTTTTTGGGGTGCTGAATCCGAATCCGGGGTCGAAAAAAATATCGGGGTACCCCCGGGGTACGGAAAAAAATTTTTTTTTTGAAATTTTTTTTTACGAAATCCCATCGAGCGGCCGAAGGCCGCGAGGCTCCGCTGACAAAGCCAGGCACCTCCAAATACTTAGGCACCACAAATCCCCCCTTCGAGCGGCCGAAGGCCGCGAGGCTCCGCTGACAAAGCCAGGCACCCGAACAACCCAATCTGACCGCTGATGGCGGTGCGCGAAGCGATGAAGAACCCAATCTCCCGCTGTGCACGCTCCTAACTGTTAGGGCGGCGCGAAGCGCCGCCATAACAGCTAGTGTATAATTAATGACTGAATCACCAAAATTAAACACAAAAATTGCACCAATTTTAACAACACACAAATGACTTAACTCTTCATTTCCGAGTGTATGTAAAAACGATACGCAAATGGTGACCCCCTTTGATTCCTAGTGTATCGATTTCGATACGCAACGAATTTTCTAATTTTTGGCGAATTTTTTGGTTTCAGAGCTAAAATCTGATATTGCTCTTATAGAGTCAACTTTTTGTCCTGAATACGAATATGTAATTAGTTTTTGCACTTCCACTCAAAAAATTTTTTTCCTGATTTTTTTAAAAGTTCACCCTCGAATTTTTCGGAAGTGCATCTCGAAAAACTAATTGCGTGAAAAATTTTTTGTGTGAAAGTGCAAAAACAAATTAGATATCCTGATTCAGGACAAAAAGTTAGTTATATAAGAGTAATATCAGATTTTAGCTAGGTGGTCAAAAAATGTGCCAAAAATTACGTTAAAGTTACGCGTATCGTTTTCGATACACTCGGTCCCATTCGGTTCAAACCCTCCCCAGTGTATCGAAATCGATACGCAATCCATATTTCACGTAAATAACGCATCTCGCGCGGTGGTCCCAACGTAAAAGTTGCTTATATGGGTCTAAGACGCAACTTTGCTCTTGGGACACCCGCGCGAGATGCGCATCTGCGCGAGATCTCGACCTCAAAAAATGCCAAAATCGCCATATTTGGGCATCGATATCGCGCACAGGTGCACGTTTTGAGAGCGGATTCCAAGGGCAAAGTTGCTTTTCTCTTCATTATAAACAACTTTTGTCTTGGGACCCCCGCACAAGGTGCGCACCTACGCGAGATCTCGACTTCCATATTTGGGATCGAGACTCGCGCATCAAACGCTTCAGACTGATGTCAGCCGAGCAAAGATGCCAAGCTGGAAAGTCAGACTGATGTCAGCCTGGCTGAAAAGCCAGATTGGTGTTAGCCAGTGTGAAACGTCACACTGGTTTTCAGTCAAAATGTTACCAAAATTGCAACATTTTGGCATTTGCAACTTCAGCCTGGGTGACACCTGTCTGACTTTTCAGCCTGGGTGATACCAGTCTGACATTTCGGCTTGTCTGATATAAGTTTGAAGCCTCAGACTGGTGTCAGCCAGGCTTAGCCAAGAATCTAACATAGTGTGCTCACCTGCGCGATATCTCGATTTCCATATTTGGGGTCGAGACTCGCCCAGCAGACATTTACCACATTCCGCGCATCAAAATGAAGCCTGGCTCTGACGCTTTAGCCTGGCTGAGATCAACCTGACCCTTCAGACTCTTATCGGGCAATCTGAAGGGTCACACTGGTTTTCAGTCAAAACGTTGCAATTTTTGTCAAAATATTGCGATTTCGGTCAAAATGTAGCAATTTTGGTGAAAATGTTACATTTTTGGCTAAGCAGGCCTGACACCAGTCTGACGCATCAGACTGGCTTATATCAGTCTGAAGCGTCAGACTGATCAGGCATCATTTTGATGCGCGGAATGTAGTAAATGTCTGCTGCGCGAGTCTCGACCCCAAATATGGAAGTCGAGATCTCGCGCAGGTGCACACCTTGTGCGGGGGTCCCAAAGGAAAAGTTGCATGTAAGAGAAGAGATGCGCACCTACGCGAGATATTGATACCCAAATAAGGAGATTTTGCCGTTTCTTGAGGTCGAGATCTCGCGCAGGTGCGCATCTTGTGTGGGGTACCGAGAGCAAAGTTGCGTTTCAGACCCTTATAAGCAACTTTTGCTTTAGGACCCCCTTTTAGGATGCGTTATTTACGTGAAATATGGATTCCGTATCGATTTCGATACACTGGGCACTAAGGGAGGGTTTGGACCGAATGGGGCCGAGTGTATCGAAAACGATACGCTATGAAAATATTGGAAAATCGTCGAAATTCAAAAAAAAAATAATATTTTTCCGGTTATCAGGGACCCAAATGGGCCCTGTATACCGAAAAGCAGCAAAATCCTACGCTTCGGCATAGGAGGGTCTCCCACGGCTCGGAAATGAAGAGTTAAATAGAATTTCTTAAATAACATCTATCTATCTATGGTAGGTCTATTTTTCTATGCGACGGTAACTTTCTGCCGCTAAATTTATCTTAAAATTGCCAAAAGCTATTCTGCTTTTCACATATTACAATTAATTAACTGTTACAATCGGAATACAAAACAAAAACTTACTGTCAAGTAAGCTTTTGCAAACGATTCCTTGATGGACATCAAATTATGAACGCTCTTCCCAACGTTATTGTCTTAAAATTTTTGTAAGCTATTATTAGCTTTAAACAACCAAAACTCACTTGGTTGTACTGGATCTTGAATGAAAAGAATTGATGAGCACTGTAATAACCACAGATTTGGGATCGCGTTTGTATGAAATGAACTTTACCTTATCGATTCCCATTATAAATGCGAGCTCACATTTTGATATAACTCCACATCTTTTCTTATCAGGACCAGACCAAATCCGCAAACCCATTTCATTATAGTCGAAGCGTATTCCAAAGAACAACAGGAAATTTATGAAGATGTGACCCAATGAGCATCTTCTATTCGGAGGCGGATATTGCTGAAACCATAGAAGTAATCAAAATAAAATGAACATAACAACCGTACCGTTATGATATGGACAACCATAAGGACTAACGCGTAAGACGGCAAACCACCTAAAATAATGTTTGATTCACATCATAAGGCTAAATTTGAAATTACCATTCCATGGTTCATTATATCCATACTGAACAAGAAACTGTTTCAAAATTAAGACTATTGGCTCCAGCTCAGGCAGAAAATCTCTAAAAATGGTTATATAACTTAGTGATTTTGTATTCCATAGGACCACCCAGCGGCTACGCCGCATGGCGGCGCCCATGATCATCCACGGGGGGGGGTAAAGGGGGTCGTCTGGGGGCTGAAAATGGTACCAAACGTCTTCTCTCGTCGAGACGAAGCGATTGACGTATCACACCAAAAAGTGCCATTTTTGGCACGTTTTTGGCCAAAAAAGCCACTTTTTGAGATCGCCGCAAAAAAATTTTTGCAGATTCGTTCTTAGAATTCTAAGGGGAGCATTTTGACGTATCATGCGTCCAGAAAGGAGCTGATCCCGAAAAATTTCCTTTGTAAAAACCCCCCAAAAGCTGAAAAAATGGCGTTTTCTCGCTTTTCGTGGCGGGACCACCCCAAATCTGACATTGATAACCCCCCCCCCTAAAATCATGGGTTTTGGGGGGGGGTACTCGCGAGTTTGGGGTCCGGGACCCCCAAAAAGTGGGTTATTCTGCTGGGGGGGGGGGGCGGAAAGACACCAATCAACTTAGAGGGACCCGATTAATGATAATAAAAATACTTCTGTCTATTAATCCAGCTTGCGCATCGACTCAAATTATGTTGAGTGTTAAAGCTAATGTCAACGCTAATCAAGGTGCTACTGTCGATAAGTTTCACTATAGGTACGCTTGTTCGAGAGATAATCTAAATTAAAAACATATTGGTTTGGCCGGAAATTCCTGTCGGTGTTTTTTATGTCGGCCATTCTTATCAGTGATCAATAATTTCTTGGGTAGTGTTTATACTATTTAATGCACAAGAGAGTCCTTTATTGGAAAATGTGGAAAGCAAGCCTTTTATTATTTTCTTTCCTTAAAATTATTAATTCTCAAAACAATCTCCCTCATAACCACCTCCGGCATGTAATTTTCTATGAATATTCCAAAGGCACCAATGCGGCCCAAACAGCTAAAAATATTAACGCAGTGTACGGCGAAGACTCTATTTCCACCCGAACCTGCGAGAGATGGTTTCCTCGTTTTAAACAAGGAAGTATTGACCTAGAAGATGAACCACACTCTGGAAGACCCTCCGAGCTAAATGAACCAGCACTTTTGGCATTATTAGCAGAAGACAACCGGCAATCAACACGCGATTTTGCAGAGCAGCTTGGGACCAGTCATTCTACAGTAGAAGACCATTTGAAAGCTCTTGGCTATAAGAAAAAGTATGGTGCTTGGATACCGCACCACCTGAACGATGCCGACAAATGGCAGCGAATGTCCATTTCCGCCAATTTATTGTCCCGTTACCATCGTAAGTCCTTTTTACCCCGCCTAGTAACAGGGGACGAGAAGTGGATATTTCACGCCAACTTTCGCCGTCGTAAGCAGTGGGTGGGCCCAGGAGAAAAGGCAAAACCTGATCCAAAGCCAGATCGCTATGTGAAAAAGTTAATGCTCTCCGTCTGGTGGGATATGGAAGGCGTGATCCATTATGAACTGTTGGGCAGAAAGGAGAGACTCACAGCTGCTACGTACAGTGCTCAGCTTCGCCGGCTTGCACAAGCCATCAGGGAAAAGCGGCCCGAAAAGCCAAAGGTCATCCTTCAGCACGACAACGCTAGACCCCATGTTGCGAAACTAACCAAACAAACACTTCAGGACTTGAGCTGGGAAGTGTTGCCACATCCTGCATACAGCCCAGACTTGGCCCCGTCAGACTACTGGTTGTTCCGGGATTTGGCCAACGAAATTGCAGAAAAACACTTTGAAAATGATGACGATGTCAAAAATCACCTTGATTTGTATTTTGCTCGTAAAAAGAAAATTTTCTGGGAAAGAGGCATCCGCCTTTTACCAGTAAGATGGACACACATTGTAGATCATAATGGTGATTATTATGAAGAACATTGATGAATAAATGTTTGAAATATAAACGTTTAAAAACACCGACAAGAATTTCCGGCCAAACCAATATTTCTGACTAAGATCACAAATCACTGAGTGTAGAGCGATCAACTTGCACTTAAATATATGCATCGAGAAAGAAATCGGAAAAATTATACAGTAAAATGTAACTTTTTTATTTTAATGGCATCCCAGAAACTTGAGTTGCTACATTTGAATGGTCAACTCATTTCGTACACAAAAACAAGAATTCATTTTTTACGACGTAGTCAATATACTTCAACAATCCGGAAGCCAAAGCACAAGTTAATCGCTCCAGTTCAAAGCAATATGAAACCGATATCACCTATACAAATTTGAAACTTACGTTAATATTTTCAAATTTATTAGCATCCCTAAAAGTACAAATGGCGTTAAGCCTGTTCAATAAAGACATGAAACATACCGCAAAAGTTTGGCCACCTTATCCAAGCAACCCAGATCCTTGTCACCCAAATCAATCGCTATATCAATGTCAGATGAAGGTAGAAACAGATTTGTTGCAACAGAACCAAACAAATAAATTTGCGACCGGTAAAATAGAGTGCTTAAGGCGTCTGCGACTTGGTTGAAAATTTTGCGTCTAATTGCAATCTAAACATAACAAATTAATATGGTCCTGAATAAATACATTAACAAACCTCTTCAGCCGTGGGTTTGAGCCATGCGTGGAAGTCCTAAAATATATTAGTAACACGGAGAATGAAGCTAGATTGTGATAAATTTTAATTCCAATTTAAAGAAAAATGTTACTTTTTGCGCATTTACAGCTGAAGATCGATACTTATCTAGACAACCTCTGTGCTAAAGGTTTGTCTGACCCTATTGATAATATCAAAATTCTAACGATCGTTAATTTGCTTTCAAAAGTCAAAATGGAGTAAACAATTCAATGAATGTGCCATGTGCGATACAACAGATTTTCTTATATAACACAAAATGATTGAAACCTAACCAGTATTTCATCGTGAATACCATTAAGATTTGGTTCATATCGACGCCTTGCCCAAGGTGCGTTCGGCAGGCCATTAACCACAGTCGTAGGTGTCGGCGACCATTCGACATTTGAAGAGGTTCGGCTTGAGCTTGCGACCGATTCCTCGTGCGTTTTGGCCGAGCAAGTTGATGTGCCCTCACTGAAACAAACAAACAGAATTTCACATAAAATTGAGAAAAATGTTAATATTTACTTTAGAGTTTGTTTCGCTTGCGAATCATCATTTGGAACATTAGTAACAAATTCTTCTGGTTCTTCTTGGTTAGCGTATTCAGTTGATTGGACATTTGGAGACATTGCTAAAGAGGAAGTCTTTTATCACACTGAAGACCAAGAATCATTGTCATATCTAACATAAGGTGACAAGTAAATTCCAAAAATAAAAAATGTCACTTGTATTCTCTGTAGTTTTCGACCTTTCGACCAGCAAGAAAAAACAAAGAAAAAGACCCAGCATTTATGCATTTTACTAAAGAGGGAACTAATAGTGGTCCAGTTCGACACGTCATTGGTGAAGGCGTACATAAACCCGCTTTTGATTACCACCAACATTTGAGTGTATTTCCGGTTCTCTGGCAAAGAATAAAACTGTGGCTATTCTACGAAGAGCGTTTAATTTGAATTCAGAAAAATTACATGAAAAATTGATCGAAACTCGGAAACATGATCACTAATGCTTTTATTAGTGCATTAAGTCTCAAAAATGAAACTTCCAAAATCCATGCGCTGTGAGTCACAGAAGTAGCGAATATGAATTTTTGGAAAAGAAACACGGAAAGAGTTGTCATCTTGAGCCAACATAGAGCTAGCTTTTGAACTCAAGGTTCCGGATAAATTGAGATCTGTCATTTTAGTCGAGAAACAAAATTGACTGGACAAGTGTTTATTGTAAAAAATTCTATTGCACAACGGATCAAAAATATCGATTATGCTTCGATTGCTCTGCAGGAAAAACGGAATCCGATAAAAAGTAAATCCATGTGTTTTATTCGCAAAAATTCTGGAGCATATTCCATTGCACTTCAAATAAATTTTCTTACCTGAACAGTATCTGCTACAAATTCATTAGAAGATAATAAAGATGTTGACGGAATCAAAGCATTCGACAAAATAATTACGGGAACGGATAAAATTTGAATAATATGTCACCAGTGAATAGCCATATTTATTTCTGTGTTCCTTTCAAATATTTTACTACGCCGTTTTCACTGCAGATTTTCCTTTCGCAAATTGTTCCCTTTTTGATTAATAACTGCGTTAGGGCGAAAAGAAAATTTAAATTGGCGCGTAAATTCTACCGTAGCATAGTGTTCTCGAAATCGTTGTGCTTTCAAATTTCTAAACCACATGAGCATGTGGTTACTACAAGTAAATATTTAGAGGTGAAATCCTTCAGGTATTTATAGCTTGTAAGTCTAAAATTATGTCGAAACTGCTATTCTATTGCCCTTTTGTGTTCTAACAGACAGTTTTTTAAAATAAAGCCATTTCACAGAAAGCGAAAATAGCTGACCGTTAATCTAATATAAAAATAAAAAACTGTCTATTTAGCTTATTTTATTGTTGTTGGAGTCTAAGATTTACCATGGAAGAAATTTCAGGATCGAAAAACTATTCTAAAATGTACACAAGTCAATATTCACATCAAAATAACCTGAATCTCGATCCTTCTCGTTTTCAGCTTTTCGACTAAATCTTTGGTTCTCCATTGATTTGACACATTTTCTATAGCAATTTTGTTAGAATTTAATATATACCGTGATTGAATAACTTTTCCGACCTTATTATCAATTTAATTCCCTTCTCTTATTCTCTACCATATTATTGATTTCTTCAATTTGCAGATGTCTCTGCAACGCATGTTGCTCTTTCGGTGCAATCACGGATTGCAAACTGCAGTTCGCGCGGCATCCACTTCGAAACCTCCGATGATGAAAGATTCTTTACCGATGCCCGATCACGATAAAGCTCCAAAAGGAATTGTGGGTAAAATTGGAAGTCAGTTTACTGAGACGAAAAGCTGGGGAGAATTCGCAGTTGCTCGAATCGACGATTTGATGAATATCGTGCAGAAAAACTCGTTATGGCCACTGACTTTTGGTCTGGCTTGCTGCGCCGTATGTTATAATTTATATTATTAACGGAATTTGATTTTTATACATCTGTAAGGTTTTATGTAATATTCTTGTGGCTTTGTTTAGCTGCGCGGTGTATAGGTGATCCATAGCCCAGTTAAAAGTTCATATTGTGTAGATTTAAAACGGTCCCAGATTACATCATGAAAAAATCTGGTATTTCGACCTATTAGGGGTTTTAGCAAAATCTGGGAGTTTTTCTGGATTTAGCAAGCTACAAAATTAACAAAGAAAAACCATCCTACAAATTAATATCATTAAAAATAATATAACGGCTACACGAAAAGGGGTTCATTTATTAGATCTTGTGGTATAGGTATAAAAATGTCAACTGGCAAATTGTATGTCGGTATTTTTAGGCAGCACAATGAATTTTTCTTGAAGCTTGAAAACTATATTTTATGTTAGGGTTCAACCAAGGAGAAAATTAGCTCGAGTACTTATTTTATTTCATCTGTACTTTTAAGGTAGAGATGATGCATTTTGCCGCCCCGCGTTATGATATGGACAGGTATGGTGTCGTCTTTCGTGCATCCCCAAGACAGGTATGCTTCCTATTAATTTTTCTCTGCGATTGAATGGTATAGAAGGTTAAATTCAATTTTAGGCTGATGTCATTATTGTTGCTGGTACTGTAACAAACAAAATGGCCCCTGCTCTTCGCTTAATCTATGACCAAATGCCAGGTATGTACATTTCATCTGCAAAAATTACTACGAATTCGTCATTTTTGTCTCTCTGTGTACTTCTGACGACGAGTGATAAAAATATTACAATACAGCCAGAATTTTCTGTTTTCTATTTAATTTTTATTTTAGACCCGAAATATGTCATAAGTATGGGCTCTTGTGCCAACGGAGGTGGATACTATCATTATGCATATTCTGTTTTGCGCGGCTGCGACAGAGTCATCCCCGTGGATATCTATGTGCCTGGGTGTCCTCCCACCGCTGAAGCTTTGCTCTACGGTGTCTTGCAGCTACAAAAGAAGATAAAAAGAAAAAGAAATGCGCAATTATGGTATAGGAACTATTAAAATTTAGCATTTGTGTAATAATGTGTAATATTGTTTGATAGTTTAATAATTTGTTGGATAAACAATTGCTCATTAGAAATTTATAAATTTTGTGTACAAATACGATTAATAAAAGATTCAGCGTGATGTTGTTATAGTTTCATTGGTGACCTTTGAGCCAGCCAGCATCGTGATTGCTAGCGTTACTTCTGAGTGACTGGCAGTTTACTAATCGTTGATTTTTAGGTGGAACGTCGTATTGACGATGAGCAGTTTAATGCAACTAAGTAAGCAAGAGATTGAGGAATGTCAGGTAAGTAACTAGTAGATGTTGTGTTTGGCACAAAGTGTTGTACCCGAAAGATGTATGCCAAGTTGAACTAAGTGAATGTGTGTTTTGTATGAACATTTGAGGAAAGTTGCTTTTTTTCTATCCCATCTGTTAAAAGGGTTTGCAGAGAGCATGTTCTTCAAAGTCAATATAAAGAATACCAGAAAGTTTTGTTTAAGTGTCCTTCATTCATATTTTTTAACCAAAAAGTAGAAATATTAGTTACCACAATATTTTATTCTCATAAAATATTTTATAGTATAAATTTCTTTTGAAATGTCTTAGTTAATATTTTCACTTGTGAATATGTTCTCTGTGATTTTGGATTTGTAATGTCGCCCACCAAAATTATTTTCATTCCTCAAGTGTTTACATGTCAGGATATGGATGGAATGATATGATGGAAAGAGTTTATGCCGGTGAGACATGCATATACGTGATCGTAATTCCTATACTTGTTTACACCTGAACGCAAACGTCGCTATCAACCATGACGGCATTCGACAAGTAACATAACTGCTGATTTTCCAACACTGATATTTAGTCTTATGAGAGCGTCTTATGATGTTCTACATTGCAAGCATAACAAACACTTCTGTCTTTCTATGTACTTATTTACTCAACTTTTATGGAAAATGAGTTATTTTTTGTCTCGAGATAGTCAAAAAATTTTTACTAGCCAGGAGATTATTTGTTTGGTAAACTAGTCATTTTTTTTATTAAAAATTGTCATGTTATTCTTATGTCTTATTTTCATTTTGAAAACCATTTTTAATAAAATTGGCTTTTTACATTTTTGCTTGCTTTTATCCATTAATTTTGCGCCTCTTCATTTTTTCTTTCAGGAAATCGTGAACAACTTCCGCGTGAACGAACTTCACATGCTTCTGACGCAATTTCACTATCCGAAATTGGGAAAGAAACAGGACCTTGTGAATCGAGCGCAATCAGTGAGTCTTTTCGATATTAATATTTTACCAATTTCGATTTTAGATTTTGTCTAATCCGAAGTATCAACTGAGTGCAGTGCAACGAGTTCGCGAGATTCAAACCAACAGTCGTATAAGAAATGCCTCTCAGCCGTATGTGTCCTCTAATATGCAATCTGCAAGCGTTAGTGGTATGTTTTGCAGACTATTATGAAATTGGTTGAGTTAGTTATTTGGGAACTGCATTTCATTTTCAATGGATTTTCGCTATACGTTTTTTAAGTCGGCTGCGTGATCATATGGGATTGGTGGCGTAAGCAAATTACCTTAGCAACCTTACCAAGCCCTTACAGATTATTCGAATCAAGCTGAAAGTCCAAAGAAAGCAAAAATAACTTTAAAGAAAGGCCACCCAGACATCCCTCTCATTGAATTTCTTTTCTTATTAATGGGATGCCTACACCGATTGTACTAAGCCATTAAAACTAAATGCGACAAAACAGTAAACAAGCGCAGAGTTCAAAAAACACTAGCTTTCTTTCCTCATTCCTTTGCAGAGTATTTGGAACAATTCGTTTATGATTTTATAATGGAATTTCATATTCCCCTATAAACGTTTAGAGAAAGTACTAATTGTTAGACGAAGAAATTCTACTTTCTCTTCCTGATAATTTGAGTGACAGTAATTATGATAACGTTTTTGAAGGAACCAAAAAATTATTTTCCTAGTCAATTCTCGTATATTATTTCGTTTCTTTAGGGGCGGGGCGCTCGCTAACGAACATCTCAAAGTTATATCGTTGTTTTGTTTTACATCAATTTGCACATTGTGAAATCTGTACGTCAGATAAAATGCATTGTTCATTCGCCTATTTTGTTTACCAATCACAAAATCACTCGCTTTACTGTTTCACGATAAATTATTCCAATAAATTACAATTGAAGATTTTTAGCTTATAAAATGCCGTAGATAAGAGTTCCGCGTAGGCAAATGGCGATTTGAATTTGCGCCAAAACATAATTGCATGCCAAAGGGGTTAAAAGGGGCCGCTGAAAATTTTTGATGAGGGAGATTACTAGGCAGGGGTCTCCTCTAGCGATTGGTAAAAAAATTTGAGCGGGGCCTTATTAGAGTAAAAATTTTAACAGTCAACACTTTTCCCTATTAGAAGAGACTTTTTCCTGATGCTGGACAGAGTCTCCTCTAATAGGGAAAAGTGTTGACTGTGAAAATTTTTACTCTAATAAGGCCCCACTCAAATTTTTTACCAATCGCTAGAGGAGACCCATGCCTAGTAATCCCCCTCATCAAAAATTTTCAGCGGCCCCTTTTAACCCCTTTGGTATGCAATTATGTTTTGGCGCAAATTCAAATCGCCATTTGCCTACGCGGAACTCTTATCTACGGCATTTTACACCCATAGATTGTCTATTGTGAAATAGTAAAGCGAATGCTTGGTAACGAAGCGAATGATGACGTGCAGGTTTCACAACACAATGTGCAAATTGATGCATAACAAAACAATGAAATATAATGGATGTTCGAAAAGCACTCTTAAAGAAGCGAAAGATTGTACAATACATTGAACAATCACGAAACAAATAATTTCTTAAATAATATATCACTAAAATTATGTTTGCATTAATTTTAAAGCAATTTGGACCTTTTTACGACGGTCTTTTTCATTCCACAATGAAATGCCAAGAATTTAAAATTGAATAGCTCATTATTAATTACGTTATTGCCACGTTGTAGGGATAATTTTTGTCAATCGTATTTGCCATAGGCTACTTATTTCGTAACAAGCGAGTAATTAATAATTTCCCTAAGACATAATGCTAAAAGATAATGTTTTACTATATATTGCGCCCAATTCTCGGAGTTACACATCCAATAAAGCTATATGGGAACAATATTTTGCATATCCGCAATGTAAAATGGGAAAAATTTACAGGTTTAATATTTATTGCATTATTTTCAGGTGATTCAATGATGCGTAGGCAACAATATCAATCCGGAATGGGATCGGTCACCAGAAACAATCAGATTCCAGCTCAATCCAACCAGAATGCTTATCTCAATTATAGCAATGGCTACGGCCATCAATATGCTCAACAATATGGCCAACATGGACAGCATTCCGGTCTTCTTTACCATCAACAACAACAACACGTGCAACAATCGTCTATGAACACAGGGTCGATTCAAAATATCCGAAATTTGCGTACTGTGGATTTGCCTTTCTACAACGTCCGATCGGTAAGCTTTAATATTTTTCTGTTTTAATTATTCAAAACAAGAGACCCCGCCGATTCTCGGCGGATTACCGCCTCGAATCGGCGGGGTCTCTTGTTTTTTTCGCGGTTAGCGTGCATCCGCGGCCCTGGGGGGTAAAAGGGGGCATAGGGGGTCACAGGGGGCCGTATGGGGGCTGAAAATGGTACCATTCGTCTTCTCTCGCCGAGACGAAGCGATTGACGTATCACACGCCCAAATCCGAGTTAGGCGTGAAAAGTTAGCATTTTGGGCCCCTGGGGGTAAAAGGGGGCATAGGGGGTCACAGGGGGCCGTGCCCCCCTTGAAAATGGTGCCAAACGTCTTCTCTCGTCGAGACGAAGCGTTTGACGTATCACTCGCCCAAATCCGAGCGCAGCGTGAAAAGTTTCCACTTGGCCCCCTCTGGGGGGTAAAAGGGGGCACAGGGGGCCGTGCCGGCCTTGAAACCGGTACCATTCGTCTTCTCTCGTCGAGACGAAGCGTTTGACGTATCACTCGCCCAAATCCGAGCGCAGCGTGAAAAGTTGCCCTTTTACGTGACCCACGTAAGTCACGTTTCACGTGAAAATACGTGAAAAATTTTGGCGCCATTCGACTCAGCGTGCCCGATTTAGGGGGGTACCCACGATCCTGAGATCCCGAAGTGTCAAAAACCGAGAAGATTGTGTTCGTGGGTCAGATTCCTATCGGGGGTCTGTTTTTCCTGCGCTTTAGGTTAGAGTGGATTCATTAACGATTTTTAGGTGGTAGTGGCTTTGACCGAACTGCCCTCTTTCTCTGTTCCGCCACGACCAGGCGAGTCACGTTTCCAGACTCAGTTCGGAATTCCGCATGACGACATTCAGAAAGTGTATTACAGGTATATATTTTGGTTTATAATAAAATTTGTGTTAGAAACAGTTATTTAGTACGTATCACAATTGCATTTCAAGAAAATTTTCGAGCTGAAAACGGTATTATAAAGGGATTAAGCACCCTCAACAGGAAAAATGGGCTTCCTTCATTCTTTTCATATTAACTTAAACGACAACATAAATGAAAATAAATAAATTGTTCAAAATAAATTAAGAGAGGATAGATGTCAGAAAAAAATATAACATGTAAATTCTAGCATTGAATATTATATTAAAATATAATATTATAGAGGTGACGATCACCCACTTCCGCGTTACGAAATTCAATTCCGAATGTTTCTTCTGGATACGAGCGCAGAGCAGCCTGATGCGTTTCCTCCTGGATGTGTTGTGAGAGTTGACGATTTCAACGTTACGTTGCCTGTATGTGATTTATATTTTATTATTTATTTACACTTACATATTTATACTTACTTTTACTACTATTTATTAATCATTATTATTAATTATTTATTAGTAGCGTAATGTGATGATTATTATTTATCATTCATCATCGCATTATGATACATTATTACAAATATTGTCTTATAGAACATCATTCCGACGAACAAACCGAACGCCGAACAAAAGCGTCTTTCTCGACCGGTGAATTTGACTCCATATTGTCACCCACCTCGCGGTCGTGAGCGACCGCATCGTTTGGTCATCGAATGGAATGGCGACAAACGAGCCTGGGCTTTCGGGATTTTCATCGTGCACCGAGTTAACTCGCAAACTCTCCAGGAGCGAATCCTTCTGAATGTGAACGCAAAGAGACCGTTTGACACGACGAAGAACACAATTATCCGAAGACTGAGAGGCACCGACGACGACGATGGCATCGAAATGGATACGCTTAAAATCTCTTTGCTTTGCCCGGTGAGTATAAATTTTATTATGTTATAGCCTCGTTAATTAAGATCAATTGCCCAACACATATAATATCATTAGCAATAAATAAACTGTTTAATTTCAGCTCATGAGAACGCCAATCAAAATTCCCGTCCGCGCAGCTGACTGCACTCACCTCCAAAGTTTTGATCTGACCAATTATTTGTAAGATTTAGACTGTTTCCCCACTGTTTAATTATTACAATCATAAGTTATTTCAGGATGATGTGCGAAAAACGTCCTGTATGGAAATGCCCGGTGTGTGATAATAACGCACTCTACTCGAAATTGATCATTGACGAGTAAATATTTTGACATAAATTTTCAATTTTATTTTTAACGAAAATATAGATGACTGAATGAAATAACAGTATTTATAGTTGTCAGCTACAAGTCCTGAGCATTATAACATTGCACTAACATATATCACATCACCATGTGGTATATACAGCATCAAATTTGATTACTTGAAATTTTTTAAGTCGTGTGACAAAAAATCGAATATATATATCTATGGTTTTAGATATTTCCAAACGCTATTGAAAAACGTCGGGCCTTCAGTGGAAGATGTGGAGCTCCTCAAAGATGGAACGTGGCGAATTATGAAAGAAGATTTTTTGAGCATATCGGATGACGAAAATGAAGACATCGTCGTAGCATCGACTTCCAAAAATATGAAGAAAGCCGTGGCCGCAGCTCCAAAAGAACCTGAAAAAGCTGCTGGTTCGGCAAACAAAGCTCAAGACTCGGATGAAGTTATTGTACTGAGCGATAGTGATGACGACTTTCCATCGAACTTCAATGCAATACGCGTTGAATCTGGCCATAGCTCCGTCTCCTTGGAGGCACAATGTCGTAAGAGTTCGTCTCCTTCAACTTATAAGAACGGTGGTACTGATGATTCAGCTAAACCTAATGGTAGATCTCAATCGGACCAATCGTGTGGTTCTTCGGATCACTCCATAATTTGCTTGGATGAGGAAAACGACAACATAGTCAATAATCGCAGTCGCTCGTCATCATCTTTTCAGGGTATCGTTTTTACCTCTCAGTGATACAAAATACGATATTTGCGATACGTTTAAGCTAAACTTTGATATCGTTGCATTTTAGAAGCTTCATCAGCTCCACCGTCCGTCCCACCAACTTTGCCAAGCGTATGCAGTTCGTCTTCTCTGAGTAATGGACATCCTACTCCTGCTGTTGAAAATCCATGGAACCAATCCAGAGCTAATCACATGCAGCCGCAACAGAATCAGTCGCCACAGCTAGCATATACCAGCGGAGCAAATCCCGTATTACAGACAAATGGATTTCACCCACCGGTATTCCGGCCCGTCATCGATGAGATAGCAAAAGCGAAAGTCGCGCAAGAATTGGTAGAACATTCTTCAGTTAACACGTTTAAAATTATAACCCTTTATTATTTAGGCGGCATTTCTTCAAAGCGTGTGCCACAAGAACTCAAACTCCATTACCAATACAGCATAAAACCCCATGTTCATGATTCCGCTAGTGATACGATTATTACTATTTTTTAGTTTACAATGCTTTTCTGTGAATTTCGGGACTTTCTGTTTTATAAATATGTGTCTCAATAAATGTCATTTCAATATCTTAAATTGATGAAGGTGCATATTAATATTGTTTCGAATTCACAATTCAGCATTATTAAATTTTATTACCGTTCTCAGAATGCATGTAATACAAAATATACAAATTTTTAAAGAAGTTTAATTAAGCGCAAGGAATCTGAATGAACGCGCTCATTATAATTATTTCCAAATCATATAAAACCATACTCAAATTTGTTACCAATTCAAAATATAGTCTGCTTCAGGGGTGGGCTTCGGATTCGGGAAAATTCGGTACTTTTGGCCATTCGGTATTCGGGAATTCGTCAAATTTTCCCAAATAAGCACTGGATAAAGTGACCTCGCCCGGTCGGGAGAAAATTTTGGGTAAATAGTGAAAATTTTCATTGTCAGGTGACTCCAAACTTCAAAACTTTCGCCTGCGGCGCTATTTTTTAGAATTCTTCTTATTAGATAATTTCCTTATTATTATGCTTGTATTTTGTGTTAAACAACATTTTGTTTCTAAACAACATAAAACTTGTTTTAGACAACTTTTGTCTCGTTAAGCACTATTAGCATATAAAATTAATCTCTTATTCTTGAGTTTAGGACCATTGGTGAAGAAGGAAAATTAGCGCCACAGGCGAAATTTTTCGAAAAATTACGCTGATTTCTCTCTTTTCCCTTTCTACGGGAAGGAATGACACTTTGCAGACTCAGGCAGTTTGCAGACCCAACCCTAGGGTCCAGATCTTAGCCTTAAGCGTAAGCCTAACCTAAGCCTAAGCCTAAGGCCTAAAGCCTAAGCGTGCTTACAGATTGCGGATTGTGGCAAAACAGCCCCAATCCGCAAACTTTTGCTCAAAAAACCAAATTTTTCAGGAAAGATATGCGAAAAAACGCGTAATAAAATAGCGAAAAATATGACAAAATGGCAATTTCAATGTTATAATTTATTTCATTGTTATTTCATCCCTATTTCTGATAAAATACAATGGTTTTGGGCAACAAAAAAGCGCCGCAGGCAAAAATTCTTGAAAAAATTTGCTCTCTCTTTAAAAATTGGCCAAAAATTCATTGAAACGAATTATAGCATTTAATAGGAGGAGAGTTAAGTTTGAGATTTAATTTTGAAGGAGAAACGGTAGCCAAATTGCGCCGCAGGCGAAAATTTTCTAATTTTGGAATGGCGGTTCATTAAAATTTTCTAAAATGTTTCCCGGCCGCGCCCTATCGGGTACGGCCGGCGGGAATTGAAATTTGAATCCGCGGCCGAGTGCGTTCTTAGGGGTGCTTGGATCGGATCGGAAATAGCCAAAAAACCGATCGGATCCGAACCCCGAAAAACCCGATATTTCCGATCCGATCTCCCAGCCCTGGTGTTGAACCTTGAATCTTGTTTGCATTCTTGTTTAGAATGCGGAAAAGTAAGAAAAATAGCGCCGTTTAAAATTTATAGGCAGATAATAGTACGGAAAAATAGGCGAAATTTTTCGCCCATCGGTAGGCAAATTTACTGAGAAATTGTAATAAAATAAGGAAAAATATGGCAAAATGGCTAAAAAAATTTTAAAAAATGGCCAAAAACCGTTTTTTTTTTGTGGATAATATCAATGAAACTTGATAACAAATGACGTAGATGTAAATTGAAACAATAATTGAAAATATAAATGCACCGAAAATTGTAAAAAAATATTGATAACAGGCAAAAATTTGAAAAAAAGTTGATTTTTGAGATTTGATTCGGATTCGGGATTCGGATTCGATAAATTCGGGAAAATTCGGTACTTTTGGCCATTCGGGATTCGGGCTTCGGGATTTTAAAATCTCAATTCGGCATTCGGGCTTCGGGATTTCAAAATCGTCCCGAAGCCCACCCCTGGTCTGCTTAGACCAATTTTGTGTGTTCCAATTTTGTTCCAATTTTGTGTTCCCAATTACAAACGATCTGTTTAGTTTCGTCCAAAAAATGCTGCGATAAGGTTTTAACAATGAGCGTCTTCCCTTCGAAGCAATTTGTATACGATTAATTAATTCAGTTAGAGGGTTGGTAGAGCCAAAGAAGTTTGAATGGTTTGCATATATTTTTTACATTGGCAAACATGTTTACTTTAACCATTACTCACGTTATTCACTCATTAATGACATCAAACACGTCAGTAAGGATTTTTGAACTGACGCATATGCTAAACTTTAGCTTTCGATGAGATAACTGAAATATCTCGATGTGTTATCTCGATGAGGTTTATCCTAAGTTTTAGATTTAATTACCTTCCTGCCACTTCTCACTAAAGGAGAGTTTTGTAAGCAACGATTTCTAACTGGTCAGAAAACTACACCTTGTTTTATAAAATATCCCCAATTGTTGTTTATAATTGATATACAAAATGCAAATGGAAAGCATGGTTTCTTCTAGAAAATTCTGTTTACACCTATAATCTCCCTTCTTTTGCTTCCATATCACAGAGAACTGTAACCTTTAGACGCTTTTCATTCTCCACTCCATTTTTGTTCTTGCGTCAATATACTTTTCTGATATTGAATTCATGGATGAGACAGAACTCGGGGAAATTTTTTGGACGATACTCATAAAATGCTAAGGCACTAGCGCACCCAGGGGGGGTACCGGGGGTACGTCCCCCCCAATGGGAAAATTTGAAAAAATGAGTGTAAATCAGTGCAATTTTTGGCAAAAATTTGGTCCGGTACCCCCCCCCCCCCAAATCCAAAAGTCGGTTGTCCCCTCCACACGGTACCCCCCAAAATGGCCATTTCCACTGAAACGTACCCCCCCCCAAAAAAAAAAATCCTGGGTGCGCCACTGTGCTAAGGTTTTAGCAGACGAAGCATACTGATGTTCAACATCTGCACATGTGCAGCTGAGCATGCATAACGTTGTACATCTGAACCAGGAGAGATTTTTTTTTGTTTTCAAAACCCCTGAATCAACCGAATAAAACGCGCGGGTTATGTTGACACAACAGGTTCATGAAATCTGTGAGGCTTTAATATTCACGAAAATATTTACAAATGTATCAGCGGAATTGAGATCACAATTGTCTAAAAGAAAAGAACTCAATGAAATTTTTGGTAACAGCATGAAGTGTCGTCCAAAATTCTGAGTTTTGATTGATATCACCTGATAGTTGAAAAGTTCGTAAACAACCCGAATAGTGAGTTTAGAAAACAATTTCCCAAAGAAGTCAAATAATTTAATTTAATGTCTTTCTGTACTGCTAAGCAATTGAAACTGCTGATTTGTGTGTTCAAATTATTTATTTTTAGATTCGATTAAAGATGAGCAATACAACAAGCGTCAGTAAGCAGGAAGTCTTAGCATACCAGGTAAGGAATACTAAGTTACTTTCTGTAAATACTTATGATAAAATAACGAAATCGTACTTCCATTTATTTATATTAGCGTAAATTTCAGGAAATTGTCAAAACTTTTCGCACAACGGAACTCGTCTCATTGCTATCGCATTTCAATTTCCCCTCTGTGGGCAAAAGAGAGGACCTTGTGAATCGCGCAAGAACGGTCGGTTTTATTCTTCGCAATGCCAACTATGTTAGCTCAGTATGTTTAGATTCTTCTTAATTCAGCGTATCAAGCGAATGTCGTTCAGAAAATTCGACAAATCCAGGAAGCGAGAACACCTGCAGTGGCATCTGGCAGTGTGCAGCCAGCCACAATGAGGGCTAGAAGCGTGCTACCGCCAACGGTGACAATAAATGCCGCTCAGCCAGCTGTGACACTGTCGTCAAATGTCGGCCGTATGCTTTTCATAAATATATGATAATGAAGTACACAATTACAACTAAAATGCGATAGAAATATGTCTGTACCGGATTAATATTTTGACATCTTTGCATGCCTCGGCTTCGCCCCGAAATCTGGGATTGACACCTATTTTCCTTAAAAATTCAGGATTTTGCTAGCCCTGTCGATTGACCCCTCACTTTCCCGGATCCTTGCGACACAACCAGAGTTGTAGCCTGACAAAATCCTGAACTTTACAAGATAACGGGGGTCGTAACTCTGGTTTCGCTACAAGGACCCTGAGGTACCGTTCCTTAGCATTCTCCGAGAACTATCCAACGACACCGTAATGAATAGTAATCTTATCTTGGATAACGTCATCGCACATCAATCACAATCCATATGATGACTATATATTATTAGGGTGTATTGTAGTTTTTAGAAAAAATAGTTTTACATATCAATTCTTGAAAGTATTATCTTCTATCGGAATCTAGCTTAGTATTACTATTAATACCTAAAAGCCCAGTAAACATTACTAAGAAACTATGAAAATATAAGTTACTATTAAAACTTAAAGCGGAGTCTTTAACGCTTCATTGCCGGAGCCATAGAATTACCATTAGTTTTCATTTTGGTGAGCTGTCTTTATCAAAATCAGCATGGCCGCCATTGTTTATTTCCCTTTTCTATGTGATCTATTTACAGACACACTTTTTGTATGAATAATATAATATCGTTTCTTTCTTTTTGTGAAGAAGAGAGCAAATCAAAATCGTATCCGATCGGATACACTGGGAAATGAAGGGTTAAAAGCATTTAGAGGCCATGGATAAGTTAGTATTTGATCTCTAGCTTAGCAAGCAGAAACTAGAAGTAACATCTCAAACATAAAGTCCTATCTGAGTTGTATCAATATGTAAATTTCGATAATATTTTCTTCATATAAGGAACCAACAAAACGATATCTATTTACCTAATGAGGGAAGTCCATTTGTTATATTAATTTCAATATTTCTAACAAAAGACTTTTTCTGCCATCAAACAGTATTGCTTATTTTGATACTTATTTAGGGATAAAACGAATATTTTCAGACAATTTTTTGCCTTTCATCCCTGACCAAATCCTAGATTTTATATTCAAACTGCATCCTTTTCTTTTTTTTCTTGCACAAAATGCGTTTGTCCACATCAAAACATTTTCTCTGCTAAATCAGCTTGCTTTTTCTAACCCAAAGTTCATATGCAATGTATTTCAATCAGTGTTCTTCACATTATTTGCTATAAATAACGTAAATGTCAGAAACTTTACTGTCATTAGCAAATTAAATAACCAGATGTTATCTTTTAGTTGATGCGCTAATTCGGAGGCAACAATACGCGATGCAGCAAGCCGCAACGGGACAGAGCAATAACCAGCAACGAATCGTTATGATGCCGATTCCGACCAATCCGCAAAGCGGGAACCAAAATTCAAACATTCACCACTTCAGTTCTTCAAATCCATTTCCCTTCAATCCATCTTTTAATGTTCCAATGTCATTTCCAACAATTCGTCCGCATCCGAATATTTTTCGTCCACCGCCACCACCTGCGGTTGTTACGTCTGGAAATCCTGTGCGACAATTGCGAATACTTAACTTGCCATTTTACGACGTCAAATCAGTTAGCGTTTTTGAATATTTCAATTTGACGTGCTAATAAAACAATTTAGATCGTTGTGGTATTGACGGAACTACAGTCTTTTCCTACACCCACGCGACCTGGTGGAGCCAAGTACGAAGGTTTTTTTGCAATTCCATCGGATGATATTGAGAAAGTGAATTACAGGTTAAACTATATGTGGTTATATTAAATTTACCGTATATTGGTGGTAATAGATTTCGGAATATTATTTAATACGCACTGAACTGAAAAAAAGGTCAGAAGATTAAAGGAATATCTTAGACAAAAGTCCATACTCTTACAAAGTAAAGGTTTAAACAAGCTCATTATGGGACTGGGAGTGCGTATTTATTTCCAGGCTATTTTAGGGTTTTCCTCCCGAAATTTTTCAATCATTCTCTCAGCATTTCGCCGGGACCATGAATAATGTTCTCGGAAAACCATAGCGTTGTTGAGGTCTTGACGAATAGATACGGTAACACGTCCCACTACGTCATAAAATATTGAGTTTTTAGAGTGATATTATAAATTTCTGGGGTGCTAAACATACATGCAAACGAAAACTAAATAATCACAAATTGCTTATACTTTTTGAAAAATTAGTTGCTTTTATAGGGGCGATGACCGACCGCTCCCTCGATATGAAATTCAATTCCGAATGTTCCTTCTGGATACGAGTGAAGAACAGCCTGATGACTTTCCTCCTAACTGCGTTGTAAAAGTCGACGGGTATATGGTTAATCTGCCGGTACTTAATGAGTGTTCAGGCTTTTATATAATTTATAAATCAAATTCCAGAACATCATTCCGACGAACAAACCGAACGCCGAACAAAAGCGTCTTTCTCGACCGGTGAATTTGACTCCATATTGTCACCCACCTCGCGGTCGTGAGCGACCGCATCGTTTGGTCATCGAATGGAATGGCGACAAACGAGCCTGGGCTTTCGGGATTTTCATCGTGCACCGAGTTAACTCGCAAACTCTCCAGGAGCGAATCCTTCTGAATGTGAACGCAAAGAGACCGTTTGACACGACGAAGAACACAATTATCCGAAGACTGAGAGGCACCGACGACGACGATGGCATCGAAATGGATACGCTTAAAATCTCTTTGCTTTGCCCGGTGAGTATAAATTTTATTATGCTATAGCCTCGTTAATTAAGATCAATTGCCCAACACATATAATATCATTAGCAATAAATAAACTGTGTTTAATTTCAGCTCATGAGAACGCCAATCAAAATTCCCGCCCGCGCTGCTGACTGCACCCACATCCAATGTTTTGATCTGACCAATTATTTGTAAGATTTAGACTGTTTCCCCACTGTTTAATTATTACAATCATAAGTTATTTCAGGATGATGTGCGAAAAACGTCCTGTATGGAAATGCCCGGTGTGTGATAATAACGCACTCTACTCTACATTGATCATTGACGAGTAAGTATTTTGACATAAATTTTCAATTTTATTTTTAATGAAAATATAAATGACTGAAATGCGCATAATAAGCAAAATATTGTTCGTCCTCATTTTTGACTGGAAATAGATTTTTTAGCATCTCCGAATATATTCATTGGTATGGTTTTAGATACTTCCAAACGCTATTGAAAAGCGTCGGGCCTTCAGTTGAAGATGTGCAGCTCCTCAAAGATGGAACGTGGCGAATTATAAAAGAAGAACTTTTGAGCATATCGGATGACGAAAATGAAGACATCGTCGTAGCGTCGACTTCCAAGAATGGAAAGAAACCCGCGGCCGCCGCTCCAACAGTACCTGAAAAAGGTGCTGGCTCAGCAAACAAAGCTCAAGACTCGGATGAAGTTATTGTACTGAGCGATAGTGATGACGACTTTCCATCGAACTTCAATGCAATACGCGTGGAATCTGGCCATAGCTCCGTCTCCTTGGAGGCACAAGGTCGTAAGAGTTCGTCTCCTTCAACTTACAACAGCGATGATACTGAGAATTGTGGCTTTATAATAGGATTTGGCCATAATTATAGGATTTGAGCTGGTTTTGTGCAGATTATGTTCGATTTCTTGGGAATTGAACTAAATTATAAGATAATTGCGGCCTGAAAACTAAAGTAAAATTGTTTTCTTTAGCGCCATTATTGCCACCTCCACCCCCGCCTCCAACTTTATCAGCTCCACCGCCTTTGCCAGCAGCTCGTATTTGTGCTCCAACCACATGCCCCAATCTGTTACCCGAACCGTCGACTAGATCAAATCTACCTGTCATGCCGGAGACCTTGCCGACCGTTCCTAATTTGGCTCTTTTGAGCACTGGGTCATGCGCTCCAAATGTCGATTACCCACGCGCCTTGCAAAATCAAGCGCAACAGAATTTGACATCGCTTCCTGTGACTTCGAATGAGGCGAATTCAGCGTCGCGCACTAATGGCGTGACTCAATCTATCACTGGAAATACAATGCAAAAGGACTCTGCACCGCAATTTTCTTCGATAAATGACTCCAATACAGCGCCACGTAATGGTGATTGTGAGCCTTTGGCCTGCCGACAAGAATTCGATTTGCAAGAAGCGCAGAAGAAAGTAGCGAATGAATTGGTAGGATTTACAGATTGAGCATAATCTAAAATAAAAAATGTCCATTTATACAACATGAGCATAGCAGATTGAGCATATTCCAAAATTCAAAATTTTTCCAGTTATAAAGCATCTTATCGAATAATTATCTAAGTACATGCGAAAATTGATGATTATTCTATTTTTGATATTATATTTCCAACATTGAAAGAGTTGATTGCTTATTAATCATGTGCTCAAATTTGTGTGTTTTTAGATAGCGTTTCTTCAGACTCTCCGGCACAGCAATTAGATGTAAATGCAACCTCATTGTAGACCTGTTAAAATCATTTGCCATCAGTTAATATGTTTTATAAGAGTGGATGTTGTGCTTGTGCAAACAAGCACAAGCACGGATTACGCTGTTACTTTTCTTATTCTTGTAGTATTTTTGAGACGATCATATAAATGTCTATGTCTTAGAATCCTGCTTTACTATTCTGTTGTTATTAGCCAAACCATTTTATCGGATAATTTGTAAGCATAGCTAAATACGGATAAGTGATGTACGCTTTGCTTCAATAATATAAGCGTTTCGTCCATAAATTGCTTTTTAGCCATTTTTTATTCCCAGTTTTATTGCCAAAAATATTTTCTAGCCAAAAAGTTTAACCCTTTAAAGCCCAGTGTATCCAATTAGATACGCAACTTTGGAGTAATTTTTGGCCAGTTTTTTAGCTTCCTAGCTAAAACTGATATTACTCTTATAGAATCAGCTTTTTGTCCTGAATAAGAATATGTAATTAGATTTTGTGTTTTAGCTATAAAAATTTTTAGAGCACTCTAAAAAAAGTACACTCTTGAAAAATTCAAAATTTGTCGGAAAAATAATTTTTTTAGACTCAACAAAAACAAACTTCAGATTCGTGCTCAGCGCATCGAAATTGACCAGAAAAAGTGTTTTTTAGACATCTAAAAAGTTCGAAATTTTTTGAAAATTTCGAAACCAAATTTTGCCATATCATGGATTTTCGGCAAAATCCCGACGTTTGACCCCCCAAAAATTGGAATTTTTGGGGGTTTTTCAAAAAAAATACACAACTAATAGAATCTCGAGATCTACCCATATACCAGAAATCGGCAAAATCCTACTGTCGGGCATACGGGGCACTTTCACGGTCGGGCAATGAAGCGTTAAATGTCAATATGAATTTTAGTTTTCATACAATACCATTTTACAAAAGACGATTTAAAACTGTCTTTTCTGCTCTATTCGAGAATTTGCCACAGGAATTTAAATTACGTCTACAATTCTAACTTGGAATAATAACTTTTCATACATATTGTGTGGTCCCTCATTTGATTATGTTACATAGAATTTTGACATTAGACGTTACTGGCATACATAGCGTTTCGACATTGCCTTGTCTCAACAGTACTTACTCAGTCTGTGAACAAAAGTACGCAAAATATTAAAAGAATTTATAAGATTAATCCAGATAAAATGTCATTATACAATTTCACACATTTTTGCTCTTTGTACATATTTTTCCGCCTGTTCATCCAGATGCTTGATTAGTCACAATTTGGCGGAAATTTACAGTAAAATAATTTTTTAGCACTATTTCACTTTATGATATGATAATGATCATAACAAGGTTTAGCTACTAAGAAAAACTGGATGGCCAGTTCCATTCTATAATAGAGTGGAGCGAACTCACCATTACACTATGCTCTGTTGTTTGTAAAGTAAAACTATTTGGTTTAATTTACTACATTTAATAAATACTCATTAGGACAATTTCGGGATTATTAGTTATTCGAATTTTTACAACTTGCAACAAGATACACATTTATACTCAAGAGTTATCTACTAATAAACAGTATACGAAAGAAATAAGAATATTACAACTAGACGAAACTTTGCGAACATCGGATTAGATTGGAGTATTCAACCCGTTTCTACCCTGAGAAAAGGGTATTCATTTTAATTACACAAATTGGCAACAGCTTGAAATTGACTACATTTGAAGAATATTTAGCCCTGTTCTTGTCTATATATGGAGATATATGGAAGTAAGTTCACTCGGTAACTTGATCGGTTCGGTTGTGTCGCATGCGCGAATTTTCAGGTAACTACGTTATTGACGCACGCCAATCTTCGATTCTGGCTCGTTTTTCGGCAGGTGAATTCGGAGGTTCCACTTTTAAGTATTTCTCATTCCAACTGATGCCACCTCCGTCGTCCATATTGTGATGCGAGGACATTGGCTGTGGCGTGAGTGATTGCGGTGGCCCCTGTTGGGGCATCAGAGCGCCATGATGTTGCAATATTCCTGCGGTACTGGCTGGTCTTTGCTGTTGATGGCCCGCCATCTGAGCGTGCGGATTGTGAAGAAGTTGCGGAGTATGCTGCTGTTGTAGTTGCGTTATACTTAATCTCTGCGGGCTCGGCGAACAGTTTTCGCCACCGCTTGTACTCGGCACACTTGACATGAGGCCAAAGTTTCCATTGTTTCCGTTATTGCCGTTGTGAGAGAACACGTTGCTCGTGGATGCGAAGTCCTGAAAATTGGTTTTAATTTTTTTTTCGATTTTTTAAACTAATTTTACTTTAATTTTCCAAATTTCAGAAAATATATATTGTTAAAAATTAGTGTGGCCTTACGCCTACAATTGGCTGAATTCGATGACTTCCTGCCCCAAAATTTGTCTTTATATGATTACGAAATTGATTAGGGATGCAGAAATTGATTAAAATGAATGATTAATTTCTTCCGGAAATTAATTTTCTGCATAGAATGTATTCATTTTCGATTTTATACTTTCCCATAAGGGTTTCAGGTGAGCTTTTGAACCAACTTGCAGCCATGCCAACGAATTCCCGAGCAATTCCCCGTTTTAAACGAGTTTCTAGTTGAAAACCCGCAGTCCCCATGATGTCATGATATGCCACATCGATTGCTTTTTGGTCCCCTAATTGTGTTTCTTTTTCCAGTGCCTGCGTGCAAGGCTTTTACGCTATAAATAGCGTCAATGGAATATTTCAGTCAGCTTTCGCTTAATTAGTTTTTAGCCTTATTCCAATAAATGGCCGTTAAATGTGTGAACATTCCCAGAGACCAGCGGGACTTTTGACGTCAATGCGCTGCGGGGCAGATTAGAGCCTTTGCTTGACTCCAATTAACGCATTCGGGCGTCAAAGATAACTCTTTGGAAACGAAATAGTCCACGAAAAAGTTGCAAAGTGTGGGAGGAATAGTGTCAAGCAAATATTAGTTAGTGTCACAAACTTGGAACTACAAATTAATGGTTCATTGAAGAAATATATTCCCACCTTTGAGAGTAAAGCGTGATTAATGCATACCTTTGATTTGAATGTATTTTCAGGAAAGGAGTGAAAAAGGAATCGACATTGTTTTGAATACATCCATGAATAATTTTCCGGATAAAATTACTATTTTCATTAAAAATGTTATTCCATTTATGTTATTCTATTACACGGAATTGGTTTGCTGGGAAATGTGGATGTATAAATTTGCACCCATATACGTTAACATACCCTCAGTAAACATTTAGAAAGAAAATTTGCTCTAAGCTTTAGTCTTGACTATACAAATTTTGTGTAAAAATATTTAAAACCGGTACAAAGGTCATGGTAAACTATCGATAATAGGAATCACAGTAATCTATCATTTAATCAATTTACCTAATTTAGGAATGAGAAATTGAAGTATGGAAAATTTTTCCGAACTTAAAATATTTTCAAAGTTTGAGAATAAAAGCAACATCGACTAATAACAAACCTGGTGCATGATTTTTGGTCCACCTTGCTGTCTGTTCGTCGATGTCGAAGACGCAGCGGCCATTGAAGCGGCCACTGCTGCAGCTGCATTCGATCCCAGGCCACTTGAATTTTGCCCGCCGCGGACAGCTCCATTGTACGGATTCCCGAGGAATGGATTATTGAATATTTGAGCAATGTTAGTTACTCCATTGAAGTCTAGTTGAGGCTGTCCGGAGTGTCCAAATGGACCACCGGGATTACCCGGCATTCCACCTCCTCCCCCGTTTGCGTACGCAGCAGCCGCGGCCGCAGCAGCTTGAAGCGCCGCGTTATTGCCAACGCCTCCTAATGCGGCTCCAGCGGCGGCCACTGCTCCGTTCAAGTCGGCCAAGGAAGGTTGATGAGGTGGACTTGGGCCTAAAATGAAAATTGTCATTTTTGTCCGAGTTTTTACGCAGGTTGTGCAATGCCAAAATTTGTATGTTTGCCAAAAACTGAATTTTATTTTTTATTTTTATTTATTTATTTTTTATTTTATTTTATCTACCTCTACTAGCCACAAAAATCATATAACGTATGGAAAATAAGGAATTGATCTAACTGTTACATTTACAGTATATTTTGAAAATAGAAAATATTTATGACATAATTATTACGCCATAACATGTTTTTAATTAAAAACCCTAAAAGTCAGTGTTATTTGTTCAAAAGTTTATGATACAAAATTTTCACACTATACAAATTAGCCATTCGTATTTGTGGTTTTATTACAAACAATGTTAACGGATTAAACTACAAAAATTGGATTTGACGAAAATACAATAAATGAAAGCCAATCTTTTTACGCAAATTAAGTATACTCTTTGTTTATCATAGCAATTCCTTTTGTACTTTTATTACAATGTAATAAAGCTAGACAATACCTGGAGATTCGTCGTCAGAATCAACGCCGACTCCTTGCTTTCCTTCTTTGCGTTGCAATGCTTCCATTATATCGGAATTGGTTCGACTTTCGTGCGGTTCATTGTATTCCGTATATTTCAGCAGGACCTACAAAATAATTAAAAGGTTGATCTGAAGTGATATATCGCCTTACCTTATCCATATCAGTACTCGCATATTGGAAAAGACGATTGGTTGAATTGAAGATGATCAGAGCAATTTCACAGTCGCACAGCACAGAGAGTTCATACGCTTTCTTCATCAGACCAAACTTTCGCTTTGTGAAGGTCACCTAAAAATGTATAAATTTAGTGACAGGAAATCGCGAGATTAATTTCTTAAAATTCAATTTTCATTATACTTTCGTAAATGTGAAATATAAAGTAAAAGTTTGAAAGTTTACGAAATATATTTTATATGTTCTCGGTTTTACGATAACAAAAAATCGGTATAGATTATTACATAGTTGTCAGCAGATTTCGTATTACAGTAAGAAGGACAAAGTAGCATTGATTTTTATTGTTTCGAAACATAATTTAATTTTTTTGTAATGAAGTAGTAGAAAAAAAGAATCAGCTAAAGTTTGTGTCAATTTAGAAATTATGCTTCAAGAAATCTCTGTTAGAAATTAAGGAAACCAAAATATATAAAAAATTTGACATGTTATATTTATGAAATGAATTCCAGAGAACTGTTGCAAATATTATTTGAAAATATTGCTCGTCTCATTTTTAAACAATAGAATAAACTGGGATTAAAAATTTCACCAGACGCTCACTGATGAAACTAAGTAAACCAAAAATATAAAATGTTTTAAAAATTTGATAGAAATTAATCTTTTTTCAAATTTCAGTTCGACGGTAACATTACTTGATTATTTTTGAACAAAGGTCTTTATTAAATGTAAGAAATAAAGCAAAACTTACTTGTCGATTACGCTCATCCTGAATCCGAGTGATTTGGATCTTTTTTCGACCCATTCGTCGACGCGGATTGGGCTGCCCGATAGTGGCCGCCTGCGGGTGCGGGTTGATCGGGTGTCTTTGACCTGTTAGGTCGGTGCGCCCGAAAGAGGGCTGGCCCAAGGGCAGGAGCTGGTGCTGTTGAGGACTGTGCTGATTGCCTTGGATTGAGTTGCTTCCTGGATTCAATTGCGATTGCAAATGGAGGTGCGAGGATGAACGAGGGTCAACACTGCCGGCGAGATTAATATTGAGTTGACCGACGGTTTCGCCTTCAATTAGCCTTCCAACGCCGTCAGAATATTGCCCTTGGCGTGCGGCGTTTTGAGGGTTACTGAGTGATGTGGCTGCCGATACTGCTGGCCAATTGTTGCAATTGTTCTCGGAAGAAGCAGCTGGAACATAGGAATGAATGAAATACAAAATGTAATAATGTTAAATAAAAATTGCATGAAATTATTAATGAGTTAGAGTGTAGTAATTTAAGTAATGTAAAGTTAAATGGGTTTGTTTATTTGATAAATTTTGCGTCGAATTCAAAGGCTAAAGTTGAGGTGCCACTTTCATTTCTCGTCAGAAAATAATAATTTTCTTTCAAAGTATACGTAATTGTATCCACAAAAATTACGATTCATTCGCCAAAAGCTTTTTTTGGTACACCTTTTTAACACAATTGAGTGTTATGTAAAAAATTACCCGGATTGTTGTAGTACAGGTACAAAGGATTATCAATTGCGAGACCGGTCGCCAGCGAATTCGGCAGCGCAGATGCTGAACAGAAGAAAAGTGCAGGAAGGGAAGCGGATTCAAAGCCTGTACTTGGGGTGGAGCGTGCCTCTAGCTAGCTTCAGTAAGGGCGCTGTTGTTATGGACAAAGCAGCAATTGATTATTATCAATGAAGTGGCGATGGAATTATCGCTCGAGAAAGGAAAAGGCAAATAAACACCGAATCGATGAATGAAGAAGAATGGATATATTCACCGGACAGTAGCAATAGGAGAGCGGAAGAAGTGTGTACGCAGGTGCCCACTCCAATGAGACTCTTCGCCAAATAAAGTTCTTTGCTCTGGAATTCACAAAATATTAACGGTAAATATTAACGGTAAATGATAATGTGTGCGTTTATAAAATTTGAATGGGGTTGGCAGTCCAGTATTTCTTAACTTAGCTTTTCTTTCTTGAAAATTTTTCCGTGAAAACGTTCCTTAGGCAATAGAGCACAAATTATGTTATCACCTTCTCAATAGATGAACTATTGCTAAAATTCCGTATATTTTTCGCGAATAAAACTTAATGGAAAATTCAAAGTTTACAAAAAACAATGACATTTGTTTGAAATTTTGTAGAGCGGAAACTAAGTAAATTGTAATTTTAACATAAAATGTTTGCAATTATTAGAAATGTCATGAGACGATGAAAAGGTCTTTAGCGATATATGCGTGACAAAATAGGTATTTTGTATCTAGTGGGGTTAGATACAGGAGAAAGCTACAAAGTCGAGGTTAAGTCGAACGGTAAACCAAAGAAACGCAAACTTTCGCGAAAATTAAACCATTGTAATATTTCGGCAACAAAATTAAGAAAATACGAATTTTTGATACGAAAAAACACGATAAAATTGTTTATGCGTCCAAATTTCAAACCGGGTTTACTTTCGGGAAGTATCCTTTAAGAAAGACTTTGTTTAATCACGCAACCGAAGGCAATAATCAAAAAAATACTATCATATCGATATTATATTACAGTTTGGGTGGGGCTGGCCCCAAGCCGCAATGTTTGTGCGCTGAAAAACGTCACGTCGGGCTTTTCTCTATGCACATCTCGTAAAAAGGCGATTGTGTGCGAGACAAAAGACCCAAGCCCCGACGGTTTGGTGAAGTTGGTCGGTCGGTCGGCGGCTGGTAATGTAATATAGTGGAAAATCGCGGACCCCTTTCCGACAACTCTCCGCTCGGGAATACAGTTTGGGTGGGACGACAGCAGCACTGGTGCTGGGGATCCACTCGAGAGTCGCCCCCTCACACAGCCAATTCATGGACTTTGGTGGTCCCCACTTGCGGGGGACGACGGCGGGACAAAGGAAGCAAAACTTGTGGGCCGGCTACGGGGACACTAAGGCGAGATCGATTCACTCTATTTTGTTTCTTAAATCAGGTGGTTGCCCAAAAAGATAGAATACAATATACCCTTTCTTTTAGAAGTTCGAACGATGATAACAGCAATCGATCGATCAATCAAAGAATCGATTGGCGCGGCAGTCACTCCTCGCTATCGAAAAAAGGTTCCTGGCTGCCACTAAAGCAGAGAAATATGAAGGACTGTTTGGGCCGACGATGGCCCGCTTGCAATGTGTTTCGAAACCATCACTTGGAAATTTTAGCAATTCGAGTTTGGAGAGTAAGATATCTCGAGACAAATTTCCATTAAAAATCATAGAGAAGGACCAGTGTGGTAATCAAATGTTGGCAGGGGATCATAAAGATGTTGAGAAATTCATCATGCTTAAAAATTTCCGAGTACGAATCCATACAGTATTGAATCTCGATCCAAACCTCGATCGAAAAATTTTATTTTTGGAAGATTTCTACACGAAAATTGTAACATTAAATTTTTATTTACAAAAACCTCAGCAGATTCGACCCATCTCGCACTATAATTGTTTCCTAGAACGGACCAGTTTAGTGACAATTATGGCAAAAATTGTGTAGTTTTCGGAGAAGGAGAACTATTAGCGATGGGATTCGAAAGGGCGTTTTCGTCATCGATGAGAAAACCGATGATGGAATGTAGGGAATGTGGAAAGAAGAACGAAGATCGATAGCCAGAAGAAGTTATAAAAAGATAGGTTCATTTTTGCGGTGATTGCGGCGATTTTGATCATCTTCTTCGCAATGTATGGAAAATGTTTCTCAAAATAAAATGCTTTTCTTGCCTTTATCCTCCACCGTATCCGTCATTTTTAGCGACGGTTATATAAACATACGAGATTTGCTTTTATAAGGGCACATCCGGCATATAAAAATATATTCCCGGGATATTAAACTTCTTACATATACGACAAGTTTGTTTACGGTTAGCTATTATATTCACCAGAACCACAAGGCTAGAATACGGAACCTGCGCATTTGAACTTTTATCTCGTCATTTATTTCCTTTCAGTTTAAGTGTTCATTTCGAAGCAGGCTTCTTAAAATAGAATTTTGTTTACCTCCTTGTGATATCTATCACCTGCCGTAGGCACGTCAAACTGCCACCACACATACAACGTATTCTGTGCTGTTTCTCTTTTAACTAGCAAGTTCCGCGTTATTTCATGAAATCTTAAAGAGGGAATTTTGAGAGGTCAAATCCTATCCAGAAAATTGATCATAAACACCCGCTCATAATTCCAAAGATGGTTCATCACAAATTTCCATAAACAGCGAATGCGATCGGAGGACATTTTTCAGAAGCAATCCCCGGAAGTGAAATAACCTGTGAAAAACACGAAGGTGATAATTAAAAAGCACTGTGATGCGTTTTATGGGCCCTAGAAACTTGACATCGTCATTATGAAAAGTTCGTAAGAAACTGAGAAAAATTATGTGCGAATTCACGGGACAAACTGGCTGCGTCAAAAATCGATCATGTTGTGGGCAGTGTAAAATTGGAGGGCGGTGTTTGTTTGGGCGATAATGAACGAAGAGGAGCCTCCGTCCCAAAATAGAACAGTTTCGGCAGTCACTTGCCTATTTTGGGGATTGGCCGTGAAAGATCGAACGAGAATGGCAATTGTTGTAATTGATGGGTTTAACACAAAAATGTCATCAATAACGAAAAATGGGAAATTATCAGAAATCGTAACGGCAAATTAACAGTCCACCACAGAAAATTTCGGGTTTAAATAAAAGGTCGGTTCAAAAGTCGTCGAATGTGCTTTGGAGAGATAAGCACATTCCGCGTCACAAAATCATTTGAGTTCATCAAAACAGCGTGACCACGGATTCACTGTTTGTCTGTCTGTACGAAACATTGAACTGTTGAAAAAAAATGCTAATTACCGTGGCCAATAAATATGTTTAGTTTCAAAAAGATAAGGATGGAATGCATTTGATGACTTCACAAGGGCGGCAGTCAGGAGTTCGGACAATGGAAACACCACTGTTCGATTAATTATTGGCCCTACCAGCGACTCTGAACGGCCCGGAAATTTCATTTGATAGCTTAACATGAAACTGTGATCGCAACATAAACTGCGGTCAATTTAATTATTTTTCAGTGAAAACGTAGATTGTCGCTTTCAAAGTGGTTATTTGTTATAACGTGCGTATTATTTTGTTTTCACTGTTTATCCTTCAAATTCCTTGGAAAGTGTTAATATTTTCATGAGCCTCCAGGGTACTTTCCGGTTATCGGGGTCCCCAAAAGTCAAAATTTCAAAATAGCCTAGTCAGTGCCTTCAAAATGATTGTAAAAGTGATGAGTCATTGCTTTTATTCCTCTATCTTACAAATTACAACCGCTATAAAGCAATGACTCATCACTTTTACAATCATTTTGAAGGCACTGACTAGGCTATTTTGAAATTTTGACTTTTGGGGACCCCGATAACCGGAAAGTACCGCCTCCAGCAGGTGACAATTAATTAAAAGTGCATAAGAGGAATGTTATTTTTAATTTCGAATAATTTTTGGTTAGAAAATGAGTTAAGTGAACGATAATACGATGTCCATTGTATTATCGCAAATTTGAAACGGAGCCGTAGTCAATGTTTACTTTCAGAGGATAATTATTAGAGAATTTTTTATAGGTTTTTAAGGAAAGAAATTTACTATGAAATCATTTCGTCCCAAATCAATTCGAATTAAAAATTTCTAATGTGGCTTCGAACTTCTTTGGATGTTTAATTAGTCAAAGCCTAAAAGGGAATTCGATCATGAGTCTCGACGGTCTTATTAGCCTGAAGATATGACTCAATAACGGTGAGATGCCAATAATAGTTTAACTACGGTACGTTATTTTTGAAACTAACTTAAAAATATACAAGAGTGAGGCGCACCGCGAAAACTAGTAAAACACTTTCTTTTTCCTACGAACTTTTGAATTTTATTTCCTTAACGGAAATAAAGCGCAAAATGTCAATTTATGCCCGAAAGCCATGCAAAACTACTATTGAAAGAGACCCACGACCAAACTGGTTTTAAAATGATGATAGAGTTGAGGCGATTAACCGGGACAAAGGCTCGGATTTGGAGAGACGAGACTAAACAATCGGAATTTTACGGAAATATTAGTGGAAGAACAAATCACGTAGCATGTTGCGTTTTTATGGCAACTAAGAATGCTCTCACGAAATCTTTGCTGCGGTATGGGAGGAGTTTCCAAGAGCCAGTGGCCAAGCACCAAAGCTGCTATAAAAACAATACAGATATAGCGGCTGCATTTTGCCGAGAATGCGCGCAAAAAGGGACATTTCGTTCCCACAGAGCGCAACCGAACAAATCGGTGGTGTGAAATAAAAACACACACATATAAATATATGGAGGACAAATAAAAGAGTGTGGAGAGCCAAGAAAAGTTGCTCTCGCTGCTCATAAGAATAATGGTTGGATGACCATCGTAACGCAAATACACTCAAGTGAGTGGTGGGGGAAGGGGGCCGGGAGGGGTACTCGTTCATGAGCCTCAAACACGACCGCGACAACTTATTCTTTAGCATACATACGGGGGCTAGGCTTGTATACACGCATACACCTGCGGAGGGCTAGGCATTCGGCCAGTCGGGTATTAGCACTCTGTATAGCTGGTTGTGGCCGTCGCAAGCTTTTGTCTACCGCGATAAGCGGCTTTGCAGAGAGAAACCATGACTACATGAGAGAACATGGAAGTCAGCGCAAAAAGTACCAACTCTGACTCAGAACTTCTGGAGCGCGGTCTATAGACTGTAGAGAATCTTACAACGCGTTTAGGCTTTAGTGATCGGAGAAAATGCTTCGTGGCTCATTCCCGGGCAAATATCCAACAGCCTCCTTCTAATCCCCTGAGCCAGACAAGCAAACAGCACAGAGTGGCATGTAAGCAATTGGCTAGCGTGTTCCCGGCACCCGAAAAAGAGCCAGTAATTGAAATCCACCGCCGCGGCTAGCCACCCAACAACTTGTCAAGTCGAGCTCATTTCTGGAGTGGCGAGAAGAGTTTATCCCTCCCACAGCCATATCTGCTCAGTGGATAGGCATCTATAGGATTCTATCAAACAGCGGGGAGTTCACGCCATCCATCTCTCCGGCCAGTTGTTGTTTGAATATCTGCTCCCCTCGATTAGTTCACAAAGTTGCCCCCACTCCCAAACTTAAACCCACGGCCGAGTCGAGTTAGGTGGGGGAATTGGGCCGGGATAGCGCGCGCCCCTCTGCTTGACTGCCGATTGACGTCATTACTGACTGGCTGGCTGCTCGTAGAGGAGCTGGCCAGGCTAGCCCGGGATTGGGCGACAAGAGTTGCCTGCACGCACTCACATAAATAAATACTTGCTCTCAAAAAGACATAAAATAGACGCACATATAGTGGGGGCGATAAATAAAAAGCTGCCTAGGGAGCCACAGGCAAAAGGGCGGCCGAAGTTGCTAGTCCAAACGGGGACTAGCTCCTATTTTAGTTAAAATCGAAAGGAGAGAAATTGTCGCCAGTGGAGGTAATTAGCACATTCACATAAGTGACAACTTAGGAGAGCAATAACCGACGTGAAATAGGACGCTGCGCGTGATTCCCGGAAGATCGTCGATGCTCGAGTTCTACCGGGCCAGACTTTAATTGAGGGTTCGGGGTGGACCTGTTGTGTCTGGGATAACGTCAAAATCAAATGCGTTTATTATTTTAAGAAACGTCTCCCTCGTCAGAGACTTTTAATTAGCACGTTTAAATGGCTTAGAATTACGTTGTCTGCAGTTTTGTATATTATAGCAACTGTTGCGAATATTCTTATATAGGTGGACTGGAAATGCAACATAAAATTACAATGTTAGGTGGAAACTCTTGAGGAACAATTTGACAAAATTGAACTTTCGGGTGGCGATGTAATAGCTGACAGAAGTTTAAGGATTGCATTGAATCTCAGGTATTTGATTAAAATACATATGACACGAGCAGATACCTATACAATGTAGATAGCTGCAGGGCCCTAGTTTCATAGGGGGAAATAGGGGAATTCCCCGGGGGTCAGCTTTTGGAAGGAAGAAAAAATCAAAAGGGGGTACCAAAGGAAATTTTTCGGTGGCGTGGACGAGAGGAGAAGAAAGAAAGGAAAAGAAAAGAAAAAGGAAGAAAGAACTTATGGCAATTTTTGGCAAACAAACTTAATATTTTGAAACAAATTTCGCCTGCGGCGCTATTTTCTCCTTATCTTTGTAGTTTGTCCCATTTTTCCAAAATTTTGGGCCGAACATTTGTGATATTTTCAATAAATATTCAAAAAATTCTATATTATAATTTATTTCAATGATAAATTTTAGTCAATTTGTAAGTGAAAAGCCAATTTTTTCAAAAATTTTTGCCTGCGGCGCTTTTTTTCGCGAATTTTCCATATAATTTATTGGCATTATAGTTTTAGCGCGAATTTTAAGAATTTAAAAAAAGCACCCCTAAGAATGCAACTGGGAAAAAATTCCCCGGGGTTCAAAAAACCTGAAACTAGGGCACTGGATAGCTGTACAAAACAATAGAAGAAAACTGACACCTCATGTTTGAAATTATTGGAATTTTATGGTTTTAAGAGACAGCATCTTAAATAATATTACTCTACGCATATTCGATCAGACTCAGTTTCATATAATCACGAAAAAAGAAGCTTTATCCCCAATTGGAAATCTCAAAGGGCAAAATCACATGCAATAAGCAGACACCAGCGGAGGCATCGATAGTCTAGACGTATACGTGACCGTGTAAAGTTCCTGGTTCAAAAAATTTACTGTGCAAATATTACCTATCAGGTGATATCAATTGTAAGGCATCGTATAGTTGAGAGATCAATAACGCATAATAAATGATTAACACGAGACGATAATCAACAGAAAAGTGATTATTAGCTGAGCCGCTTTTGGGAGCTTACACGTCCTAAAGAGGAGATAATTAAAATAAATCCGTCACGCACGCGTTTGTAAACGTTAAGTGCGTGACCAATGAAAAGCCCGAGAAAGATTATCTAATTGGTCAACAACTTGCCACTTATAGTGTCGGGCCAACCGATAGCGAGATCTCGATTTCAGAACCCAATCCACGCCCGACCTACTCATGGATTTCATGGACTCCCCAAAGCGTTAGCAAAAACCTATGCACTCTCTCCTAGCACACTTCGCTTTTGTTGTTTTTAATAAACGTGGAAAGGCAGCCCGCACGATAGGCCGAGAGCGGGAGACGTCTCATGAACCCATGGGGGGGGGCTGGGGACTCGGCAGTGCGCTAACAAGGGAACTTGGAGCGGCAGGCAGGGACAGTCCAAAAACGGGCTGCCTCCGACTATTTTTAGTGGCAAGGGGACACATTTAGAGCAGACAGTGAGAGAAAATAGCCGCGGCTGGTAGGAGGCAGAAAGGGAGCGCCTCGCAGAGGCTCTCCTTTTAGGGCCATAAATGGCACGGGCGTGGGCAATTTTTGGAATTGGCGTAAAGGAGTCCGCCACAAAAAAGCAACAATGGAAAAGACAGCGGAGAGAGGGCCGGCTCTAAGTGCAGTGTTCCGCTAAAAGTCGGTGGCAGAGAAGAGTAAAGTATCAAAATATGTGTAAAAGGGAGAATAACGAAAGAATTACACAAACGGCCGTTATAATTGAGCAGAAAGAGCGGAAGTCAAACTTAGAGACACACACATAGTAATGTGAACGAACGTTTGTGACAGAGAAAAGGCAAACAAACAAAAATAAGTGAGTCTTTAGACGTGTCCGTCGGCCAAAGTCGCATTTTTAGGGTCGAAGGGAGGTGGGAAAATCAAAAAAGAATAAAACAGAGAAAAAATATCGATGATAGCCGCAACGGCAACGGAAACACTTTAGCAGCAAACACGACAAGTGGGAATTAATTAAGGAAACGAACAGCCAGCTCGATCCAGCATCAGCCTCACATTTTCTAGGCACGAAGGTGCAAAAAATGTGAGTTAGTGAATTTTATCTCCCCCGGCCGTGGTCGGCTAGGTAGGGCTTCCGCCGCACGGCCATTGACGTAAACTGCTGGCTCTAACGGTGAACACCCGTCGGCTTAATTCCCGGTTTAGTGGAATTAAATACTGCACATGAGCTCTTTTAATTCCATTCGCACATACAACATTGCCACTAACGTTCGATTCGCGCTCGGAAACACTTTTAATTAAACAAACCAACGCGGTATCTAGTCAGGAATAGTGTCGGGACATGGCCATTTAGGGACTCACGGGGCTATGGCGGGGAAACTTGTCAGGAAATTGGAAACCGGCTCATTCGAGAAGAAATGTGCTTTCTGGCCGATGGCTGATGGCGTTAGCAGCAACCTTTACCCGGAAACCACCACAGGTTGGCCGGTGGGCTAGGTGGAGATTGCTACCGAGAAATACTTTATTATGCAATCCACCGGTAAGGGAATCATGATACCTAAAATAACAGCATAAAACACATAGACTGAATTGAATTAAAAATAAGGTACAAAATCATTGCACTTCCTTCTCCGATATATCGCAAAGGTAAAGGTACGAAGAGGTTTAAAGACTGGTGTGACTGTGGACAACTGATGAATGCGATATGAAACAGATATTATATCAAGAAACAGACAAATATGAAACATGAATTTTATGAGTCGTGATATTATTGAACATTGTCAGGTTAAAGATTAGCTGTTAAAATACGAGTGAAGACAACAAGCAAAATATACTTATGTATTCTTTATTTTGCATAAACGTGCATTTTTACATGAATTTTCCACGAATAGACCCACTGTGGAATTTGGTGCTATGTGATTAAAGCAACTAATAAGTTATAGACTGATTTTCATGGAGAACTTAATTTACAGTAAAATTGCCTTCTTAATATTCCAGGTTATCACAAGCATCTTGATACAAAGTTGTCTGATGCGTTTTGTTTTGAAGTTTAATTGGGGTATGTTCTAATTTATGGTTTCATTAGTGCAAAAGGTGTTTCTAGGAGAACGGCAGATAGCACATTACCTGCATTTTTACAATTAGATTTCCTATACCATACAACTGAAACATTCTATATATATTAAAACGATACAAAACTAGCAAAATTTGAAATAAAAATGTTTGAAAACAATTTTTACACATTTATGTCGACGTTTTGAATGTGAAGAAAAAAAGATTGGCAAAACTGTACCTGAATAATCTCCTTAACTTTTCATTCCACCCTCAAATAGCCTCAAGTCATTTCGTGTCAGAAGGTCTTGCGATATTTACATTTTCCATAAGTGTTCCATTTAATTATAGTTTTTGTAAAGCCCATGATATCAAGACCCGGAGTGGAAACAGAATTCCAAACTAGAACGCAACGAGTATTAGGAGCTTTTGTTACTGATTGGGATTTTCCATGCATTTTTCAAAAACGTTACCTAAAAGAGAATTACTGGAAAGTATCGGTTTTTATTCCGTGTTTATAATTACACATCTTTAAAATTCTAACATGTGTGCGTCTAACTATCCTGATATTTTTGCTTCTATAAATTCATTCTACCCGCATTCCTCTATTTTCTCAATTTTCATTTGTCTGTTTCATTCTTCAAATTAATATGTGAGCACATACTTTTTACTCATACTCTAACTGCGATTCAATTAATCGTGGCATCAAATCTATATTTTTTTGTCTGAACATAAAAAAGAACAAGAGGATATCCAGTCTGATTTCTAGAAAGTTCTATACAAATTATAACGCATCGGTCTATTTCGTTATATTTTGAGAACATATTTCTGCGATTCTCACATCAAAACTGACTCGTTTTCCTATTGATAGTCCACTGATACGGAACACGAGTCAGTTTTGTCCAACCGTCGTAGGAGGATAAATAAGAGGTGGCCTGAAGCTGTATGTTTTTTGAATTGTGTAATTGCGGAGTTAACCCAAAGAATTAACACAATTCTTGACCCAAGCATTTGCCCTCCTTTTACCGAATTGCCTTTCCTTTTATTCCTACATGGAGATAGTTCAAATATATTGCAGAACATTTGTAACAATTTTGGCGCCAACATTTCTTTTGAATCTAACATTTGTTTCGTGCACATTTTTAGTGTGGCTAGAAGTTTGTACATTTTAGTTATAAATTTAGACTCACGTGTAATTTTGCATGCTCTTCAAAAGGGAATGGACAATAACGTAAGTTCATTAATAATGAATACCTCCGTCAAATTGTTATAAAAATTTTTTCAAATTAATCTTCAAAATCATAAGATATCTTGCCAAAGATATGAAAGTTGAAAATTTTGGCTTATAAAACATAAAAGTAAAATTAATTTTGGAATTTGAAAAAAGTTCGAACTGAATCCCAACATATCGGTCTACCTAAGCCTTTTCCCGCTTAGCATTTTTTACGTCAAAACAGTGCTTTAAGTATTTCAGTCTTTATGGATTTATAATGGAAATCCTAATGATTTAACGCGAGCTGTAGTAAAATGTATGTAATCGATGAGGTGGATCATCTCAAGAAAAATATAGAACCCTATGGAGCAATAGAACCATGTAAAATCATGGCTCCTTACCTTTTACGCCCAACTAGGCTATAGCCTTTCGTTAATATGGAACGAATGCACTTTAACTAAAACCATACTTGTCTGTCAGCTATACATTACCTGTGAAATTGGTCGATTTCATGTCTAAAGTTTGGTACCGATAATTGTATATTCACTGTTTTCATTGCTTAGAATTTAGTCAGTGAAACGAAAGAACGCAGATGATTCTGAAAACAACGGAGCACAATTTAACATATCGCTTCCGAAGCGTCAGCGCCAAAGCTCTCAGAGTGACATCGAAGAAATAAAGTTGGAGGACTTTCACCTTCGTGTCCCTAGCGATAAAATCGATCTCCTGCGCGATCAGTTCGGAAAGTATATCATCTCAGATGAGGTATTTTTGATATTCAAAACTGCATAGGGATACTAATTCGTTTTAAATTTTCTTTAGGAACATAAATAACCATAACAGGTGTTTGAAAACAGCTATATAAATTTATCTATTCCAATGTATGACATTTGTTTTTCTAAAAAGAACAGCTTTTTATTCATTGATTTTATTATCGAAATTAGGAAGTAACAGTTTTAATGAATTTAGTTAATTTTTATATAATAAGTTTATTGTAGTTTGAATTATACAGTTAAGTCTCTTTATAACGCGAGCCTCTGGACTGGATGAAATCCGCGTTATAAAGAGGCGTGTTATAAAGAGACTCGACTGTACTTTGATTTCTGTTCCTAGGAAACGACTCCTAAAAGGTCCACGCCGAAGTCGCAAAGAACTCCGAGGCAGCTTCTAAAGCAGGAAGAAATCGAGAAAAAACGTCGTGAAATTGAGGAGCGCAAAGAGCAGAAACGTCGGGAGGAGGAAGAGCGCAAAGAACAGAAGCGTCGAGAAGAAGATGAGCGTAAGGAGCAGAAGCGTCGTCAGGAGGAGGAGCGTAAAGAGCAGAAACGTCGCGAAGAGGAAGAGCGTCGGGAAAAGAAGCGCCGAGAAGAGGAGGAACGTAAGGAACAAAAACGACGTGAAGAAGAACTCAAAGAGCAGAAGCGTCGTGATGAAGAGGAGCGTAAGGAACAAAAGCGTCGTGAAGAGGAGGAGCGCAAAGAACAGAAGCGCCGCGAGGAAGAGGAACGTAAAGAACAGAAACGTCGTGAAGAAGACGAAAAGCGACGCCAGCAAGAGGTTAAATAATCTTTACGCTAATTGATATCACCAATGTTTTTTCAAAACAGAAATCAGCGGAATTGAAAAACAAAATGCATTATATTGCGCTTGTTTTGAATATTTTGCAAAATCTGTAAAAATGCCATTTTGTAATACAATAGTGTCATTTGAACGCTTCATTATCTTTGGACTGGATACATGAATTCCTTAAGTGATTAACATATTGCAAATTGTGGGATATGTTATTCAAAATCAAGATGCATGCAGCTGCGGTGTGCGAAAATCTTTCATAGATCATACTGTATGTTCTGTTTTCGATTTCGGAAAATATTTATACGATGATGGACATATAGAAATAATGAGATGCTTCCATTAATGCAATTCAATTTTTAAGCATAAAAATTTTAAATATATTGCAACAGTTCCATAAATTTAGCTTGAAGAATCCAAGAAGAGACGACAGTCACAAATGTTCATGAATTTCTTTCAAAAGCTGGATAAGCCTGCGACTCCAAGAACTCTCGCTTCAATGCCCAGCTCACTTTTCAAGGAATTTGAGATAAAGCAAAACATGGAAGTCGCACCTATTCATTATCGGGATCCACTTACATCTAAACAATATGATTCGCTTTTGAAGCACGAGGAAAAAGATGTAAGTATTAATTTATTCTGATCTCATTTGGTTTTAGGAAGCAAAACTTAAAAGAGTATTTATTTGGTAATTAGGAAAAAATCTCGCCTGTCCTTTGAAGAACTCATTCCTAATTTAGTATAGTTATTATTTAACTTATAATTAGTATTTTATTTCACCCATGAAAAGTGAAATTCGTTTTAGATCGCAGAATGCTTGGCTGAAATTAAGCAGAACAAACGAAGGAACTCACTCTCGCGCAAACCTGATGTCATAGAAGTGTACGGATTTTAACGATGATAATGAAAACTCGAAATCTAATTTAGTGACCGTCGAAAGTGGAAACTCTTTCAAATTCATACGAATTATCGTCCACCGTATTATGGAACCTGGCGCAAGCGAAGTACACATATCACTGGTCGACGACCCTTCTCGACAGCGGAACCGGTTTGGCTATTATAATTTTAATAACAAATTTCAATAATTTATTTATAGAGCCTCAACTATGAGTACGATTCTGATGATGACTGGTAAGCAATTTTACGTATTCAGATAAATTAGATAATAGCACAGTTCAATTGAAATTTTTATAAAATACGGAATCAATTTCTTTGTAAAGAAAGGTTAAAGGCTTTTGTCAAGCGTTTACAAAATTCTTCATTTTTATGAACACTTTTAGGATATTTTTCATAATTCGTTGTCATTTAATGTGTTTCTTTTTCCATAAAAATAGGAAAACCATATTTTCTTTCAAAAAGATTTATTATTCTTTTCTGAAAAATATTCATAAATATGCCGAGCATATAAACTAACGAGTTGTGCGACTAAATTTATGTATAATTATAAGTATATTCCAATGACAAAATTGCAAATTATAAAAATCGTAAGCAATTTGTCGCTATTTCATTTCTGAGACATTTATATAGAATTAACATATGCCAAAACTATATGATTTGAATAGGTTTAAGTAAAACTTCAAATGGGTTTAAATAAAACTTCTTGGTTGAGGTTTCGCTTTAGATAATCATTTCATTTATATTAATCTTTATAGGGAGGACGAGCCCAGTGATGCCGAAGAATGTAAATCAGACGATGAGGACGCCACTGAGGTTTGCTATAATATTTCAACAATGTGAACAAATTTTTGTGTTTTAGAAGGACGAGGAGTTGGATGAAAGTGAGAACGAATTTTTTGTTGAACACGGTGAGTTATACTGATTTTAGCTCCTGTTATAGAATATCAACCTAGTTCATGTTTTCATTGAACTGGTGAGCACCTGGACGGAAAAATCTGTGTTCATGTACAGTTTTGCGATCAGAAGCATACAGGAAAAGCTGATAATTTAATTTGAAAGAATTTGTTATTAGCTTTATATACTTGATGTAGACGTTTACGATTTAGTAGAATCAAAATTGCATTGGAATATATGCTCATTTGTGTTACAATATTGACGAATCATTTTGTCGTCAGCTGTTATTTAAAGTTATTGTTGATCTCATATATTTATAATTTTTATAATGCATTATTCAGGCTACCTATCATCTGACGAGGGGTCAGGTGACGAAAAATCTGGTGAGAACATTCCTCGCGACCCCAAAGAAGATGCTGAAAAGCGAAAAAAGCGACTTTCTAAGAGGGCTGAAGAGTTTAAAGTTTGGCAACAGCAAAAAGAGAAACGAACCAAGAAGCGCGAAGGAATTCATCCCATCATATACGGACCGTGCTGGAAGACTGAGCGAAGCGTTCAAGAAAATGTGCCCTTTAGTGCTCTGCAAAATTTGAAAGCCGGCGTCATATTTGACTATTCTTCAATTGACATCCCTGTAAACTGATAGTATTGTTTTGCATTGTTTTTGTTTCAATAAACGTTTACAAAATGTTGCTATCATTGCATAAGGAAGTATGTGTGCGTACGCACTCAAGTCACTTGCGTCTAGAGAGAGAGAGTAGCGGCTCTCTCGCTCTAAAGAGTAGCGTGTGTCCGTCTGTCCACGGCCTTAGTGTGTGCTGCCCGGGCTCAAACGCGACGCAGGGTCTCCCTTTTCTCTCGAGTTAATTCGAATTTTTGCCATATTCTTGTAATAACGATTGTCGCAAATATTCGGTTAGAACGATTGAAAAAGACAGCTATCCCTTTAAATTCTCTCCTATTTTCCATTTATTTGCGTCTATGATTCAATATTGATATGCATCGCCGAAAATTACTATAATTTACGATTAATCGATCCGTAGAGCCGCAGCGAACCAATATTAAAGTAAAATATTCGCTGCCAAAAGTCTGGATGACTGCAAAATTACGGCAGCATTCATTATCGTCTGTCCGAAAATTACAGGAGGTAAGTATTTTGGTGATTCAATTTAGTACAACAGTGGCAAAAATTCTAGCTTCTTCATGACTGCAATGTGCAATTAGCGACGTTTCGGAACGCAATCCAGCAAATCGGTACTGTGTCAGATTCTTCACAATTGAGGCGTGAGATTGATATCAGTGCAAAAGCGTGTGTTCGGTCATGCGAAGCCACAAAAAATTGTATACTGCCGCAGCTCAAGCACGAGGGTTTGTTCTATGTATCTTTTTGTGAGAAAATAGTGTAATACTTTGACGAAGTTTAAACATTTCTGGATAGAATGATCTATATATTGATGATTAATTTTAATAAGCGCTAAACTTAAACGAGCTGGATACCCGTCATTGTATTTCTCGACACGATTTAACATTAATAAAACTCACCATTTTGTCCTACCGAAACAATTCCTTTAAAAAAGACCACATAACTCGAAATAGCAAAAAAGCATTGTCATCGAGCGTACGGGGGTTCGCTATGCCGTAAAAACAGCGTTAATGCTCTAGGAAGTGAAACGAGATGGTTTGCGCTAGGCAATACATACGGCTAAAACCCAACTGGGGGAGTTACAGTTGGGGGTGTTGCTAAAAATGGGCATAACTCGCTAAATACGACCCACATCGTTTTTCTAAGCGCACTTTTCCTACCCAACTCTTCCGGAATATGGGGGTCTACTTTTTGTATTTTTCGTAAGTACCAATTTTTGGCCGGAAAATGGCACTTTTAGGTTTTCCGCCAAAAATTTCCCGAAAAATAGGTTTTGAACGTCGAAGTGTCCCCAAATTGGACGTCTCTCAAAACTTTTTTTACGACCATTCTAGAGCGACTCCATGGGGAGCTCCTGGTAAAATTAGAATTATTCATTGAGATATCTTTACCTTTTTGGCACGCGTTGGCGTTCGTAAAAATTCAAGTACAATCCCTCTTCACAATTCTTTTTTAGGGCAAACTCGATTTCAAATTAGCTCCAAAATATAATCGCATGCCAAAGGGTAAAAAAGGGGACGCTGAAAATTTTTAATGAGGGGGATTACTCGGCAGAGGTCTCCTCTAGAGATTGGTAAAAAAATTTGAGTGGGGCCTTATTAGAGTAAAAATTTTCACAGTCAACACTTTTCCCTATTAGAGGAGGCTCTGTTCAGCATCAGGAAAAGAGCCTTCTCTAATAGGGAAAAGTGTTGACTGTGAAAATTTTTACTCTAATAAGGCCCCCTCACCATTAGGAGACCTCTGCTAGAATCCCCTCATTAAATTTTAGGCTCCTTTTACGGATGGATTTTTTGGCGCTAATTTGAAATTCCTAATTGTGAAGAGGTCCCCCAATTGGGTGTTTGCCATACATACATGTAGCAGTTGTCAGGGACTTCAAGATCAATAAAATTATAGTTATAACGTTCAACCTCACAGTTTATGCAATAACCCCCATTCAATTGACTTTAATTATAATGAGGGAATGTTACTTTTGTAAACACAATATTTTCAGGTGTTGAATTCACTCGACATGCGATGCAATTTATCGCATGTGCCGGTGCTTGTGTAGTCGAATTAAAAAGATGCGACGCCTTGGAGAACAGATTCAAAGTGCAAGACGACTACACAAGCCCGATAGCTGCCGCTCACATTCCCCTCATGGAGGAAATGCTGGAAACCCTAGAAAACCTCGTCACAGTTCATTTCTCTACCAGCGAATCTGCGCCAGAAACTAAACCTGTCCGTAGAAGGAGAACTGGTACTTGCAGGCCCCAATGTATATGTTCAAAATTAAAGACAAGTTATGCATAGCACATTTCGCATTGTTTTTATTCGAATACACAAATGAATAAAGAATAAAATGAAGTAAAATGGATTAAATAATCGTGATAAATTGGGAATAATGTTTCATATCGGTCAGGATTGCGAAGGTTAAATTGCCGACTAGCGCTGCTCCTGCAGATAGCGACGGCCAGCCTCGGAAGTGCGGACGCTAAAAATTAATTATGACGAAGCAGTAATATAATCAAAAATGCATAATTGTGTACTACGACCATAGTAGGATGTTTATACCAAAATTTTTATGCCTCAAATATATTTTCAAAGCAAAAAATGCTCCCAACGTTTGTTTGGGTCACAGAAAATAAGTTACTTGTTTTTATCGTAAAAAGTAAATGTCTATTTTACTATCTGCCAATGACGGGAATCATACATGTTTATTCCTGTTGCTCAAATATTACTTCTAGTTTCCCTAATTAATACATGACAAGTGGAACAAAGCGTTATTAATAAAAATTACCTCTGTTGCAGCAAATATTGAGCTTGCTGAATCTGGTATTGTGTGCCAGTGATCGTGATGATACGTTCTTCGTTGCCAGTCGCGCTTCCGACGTCGATTTTTGCTCCAGAATCAGAACGAATGCTAAAACCGAAAATTTATAGCATATCTGTGAAAATCGAAATTATGATATTACCGGTTAATACGTTCTCCGCCTTTGCCAATGATGGTTCCTCCGAGTTCATTCGGGATGGTAACCTAAAAATTGTTTACAATTACAAATATTGTTTTGTGCAAAATCCAACCTGAGTAGAAACGACACCAGTATCACCCATATATCCACCGGGACCCATGCCGCCTCCGCCCATAGGAGGCATTCCACCGCGTCCATAGCCCCCACTGCCGCCACCACCACCACCATAGCCTCCTCCAGGCGGACCGCGACTGTAGTGATCATAAGATGGCGGGGGCGGACCGCCACGTCCACCACGAGGTGGAGGTCCACCTCCCATAGGCCCACCAAAACGCTTGTCCATCTCAAATCCTCCGTAACCGAATGCCATACGCGGATCGTAATTTGTTGCATCGTAGGGCTTCTGCATGCCTTTTACGGGAATCTAAAAATAAATATTTTATTACATAAGGAGAGATAACAGAGTTAGGCTCTTTTGTACGTACAGTTTGAGATTAAAAGGCACTTTATGGTAGATCTTTTTTAAATATTTCCAATTTCTATCTTACTTAAATATATACTAAAGGGAATTATTAATTAAAATGAGTATGATAGTTTTGAATATTTTATCCAGCTTTTTAGGATTAAGAAATATTACAAAACTGATGATTCATCGTATTTCCAAAATTAGTTTACCTCCTTAATAAATTCGATGATCGTTCCAATCGCATCAGGAAGCTTGTCTTGAGAAGAGGTAAAGAGAACAACGCGATCTGTCGATTGCGGGCAGCATTCCTGGAAAACCTTGATATTCGCTCCAGTTTGTTCTCGGAGTTCCTTAATCTTGGATCCAGCACGGCCGATAATTGCACCAGCGTGGCTCTGATGCACAAGCATACGAATTTCCACCTGTGCACCCTTTTGCTCCTGAAAATAAGCAATGTTAAAATTATGGAGAACGAAAAAAGAAAATACCTCAGCAAGTTTATTCAAAACATCTGTGAAGCAACTCTTGACATCATCTTGCCGACAGAGAATCGTCAATACTCTAAATACAGTCAAGTTAATGCTACCAGGTTAACAATCGAGTAAAACCTAGGAAACTATTCTAGGAAATCAGGTGAATGATTTGAAGCATTAAAGGAAGTTTTTGCGTCGGGAAAATCCCGCAATAACATAAAGTCATTTACATTTTTGTTCAAAATCCTTCTCAAAACTTAGATAGAACAGATTTAGAGCTTAAAATGGAAAGAAATAATATGAAAAGCTTGGGCGCATTTGCGGGTCCCGCACACAAGGCTAGGTAAGAACACGGTGTGGGCTGGAACGGGCGGATACGTGGGCTCTCAAGGAGATAACTTGGATTCTCACCTCTCAGGAGTCGACCTATAATAATGGGAGGTAAAGATTATGTTATTTTGGAAAAGGGAAGGTAAGGAAAACTCGCCGGTCAGGGACGGTGAGGGTGGCATCATACTGGAAACAAATGATAAGTATAGGTCATGGGTAAACGTGGTCCTTGTATTGATGCTGTCAGATTATTAAATCGGTTCTCATATAATATTTGGCTGCCAGTCATACACTCTAACCTGGGTAATCTGTCACGACTGGTTTGGATAACATTTAATTAAGTATCAACATAGTTTTTGTTTTAGCAAAATGTAATCAGACATATTTAGACGATTTGTCGCGTTACCCAGTCATGACTGTATTTTTAAATACTTAATTCTGATTAGTAAATTATTTAACTACATGACTAAACTACCTAAGATGTACTTCAAAATTTCGATAAATTTTTGTTGAGCGTTGCTCTCTTTGTATCGAAAAACAAGATAAGTACTTTGCTTTGACGTAAAATCAATTCAACTTAATTAACAGTAAAAATACATCGTAAATAAGATTTTAAACCTAAATATTCCGTAACCATTCTCTGTAAGCGACGTTTAATCGTTTTTACCAAAACCTTTCGCAAATTTGTTTGGAACTGAGCTCTTTCAATATAATTTTATCTGGGAGCCATGAAAGTTTTTATATTAATAATAATTCATTTACTGCTTACCTTCTCACGCAGTGACTTAATGTATTCACCGCCCTTTCCGATAACGGCACCAGCAGCTTTGGTCGGAATTAACATACGAAGTTCAAACTTCCCCTCGGCCAGTGCATCGTTGTACGGATCCGCTCGATAACGTTTGTTTCCTCCCTGAGGACGATCATCTTGATTTTGTCTCTTCATTTCCTGTAAAGATAACCAAAATACTAAATTTATGCACAAAATAAAGTTTAGATAAACCTGTGGAATGAAAAAGTATCTAGAGTCCAGCTCGCCAAAGATTTGTGGTAAACGTGGAACGGAAAATCTAGAATAAAATTGACTTATATCGCAGCTAACAGATTATGAAATATCGTATAATGCCAACGATGAAAGACATTCGCCATCTTTGGAAGCCATTCCAAAGGCATAATCAAGTTTTCTTTTTGGGACCAAAACACTTTCATTTGCATTAAAGGTCGGTTATTTTTCAGCGACACAATTCAACAAACCAATCCTTGAATTTATGCACTATAATAAGATGAACTGAAGAAGAGAGAGAACGTGTCTAAAACCCGTTACTGTGCGCGCCAATCAATTCAATGTCCATTTCTTTGTACAGCATAGGGATGGCATTCGTTCATTTATACAGATTTATACGCATAGAAATGAATGAATGATTATATTTACTAGAAAAGTGGTCGTTTTCAGTTAACCGAATACCTGTTAATTTCTCATTACCGTTTCGGTTAACTCAGGGCTCAACCAAAACTGACAACATATTTACTTGTGATAAAATGCGCTACCAAGTTATCGAGTTGGGCTCAAACAAAAATTTTCACACCGTCATTTTGACAGTAACAATTACAATAGCACTTTTTCATATTGGCATACCTTTATAAACTAGTAAGGTGGAAAGGGCGCGGCAAAGCCGCGCCCGTCGAATTCTCTTGTGTTTGGTATTAGTTTTCATATTTTTCAATTTTTCAAATTTTCGATTTTTCAGTGTTTCCATTTTCAATTTTCAAAATTTTTCAGTATTCTTCGGTATTCTTCAGGATTCTTCGGGATTCTTTCGGTTTTTTCCGTTAGAATCTCTGGTGGTTTGGTATTAGTTATCATATTTTTGTCAGTTGTCCTCCCCAGGGTTGGCCAGTTGTTCTGTCTCGAATCATGGGTTTGGTAACTTAAATCTCGAATCGGTCTCTGTCAACTTCAATCACAAATCATGGATTTGGTAACTTAAATATCGAATCATGGGTTTGGTAACTTAAATCTCGAATCGGTCTCTGTCAACTTCAATCTCGAATCATGGGTTTGGTAACTTAAATCTCGAATCATGGGTTTGGTAACTTAAATCTCGAATCGGTCTCTGTCAACTTCAATCACAAATCATGGGTTTGGTAACTTAAATCTCGAATCATGGGTTTGGTAACTTAAATCTCGAATCGGTCTGGGTCAACTTAAATCTCGAATCATGGGTTGGTAACTTAAATCTCGAATCATGGGTTTGGTAACTTAAATCTCGAATCATGGGTTTGGTAACTTAAATCTCGAATCATGGGTTTGGTAACTTAAATCTCGAATCGGTCTCTGTCAACTTCAATCACAAATCATGGTTTTGGTAACTTAAATCTCGGATCATGGGTTTGGTAACTTAAATCTCGAATCGGTCTTGTAACTTAAATCTCGAATCATGGGTACTTTGGGTAACTTCAATCACAAATCATGGGTTTGGTAACTTAAATCTCGAATCGGTCTCTGTCAACTTCAATCTCGAATCATGGGTTTGGTAACTTAAATCTCGAATCGGTCTCTGTCAACTTCAATCACAAATCATGGGTTTGGTAACTTAAATCTCGAATCATGGGTTTGGTAACTTAAATCTCGAATCATGGGTTTGGTAACTTAAATCTCGAATCGGTCTCTGTCAACTTCAATCACAAATCATGGATTTGGTAACTTAAATCTCGAATCATGGTTTGGTAACTTAAATCTCGAATCATGGGTTTGGTAACTTAAATCTCGAATCGGTCTCTGTCAACTTCAATCACAAATCATGGATTTGGTAACTTAAATCTCGAATCATGGGTTTGGTAACTTAAATCTCTAATCGGTCTCTGTCAACTTCAATCACAAATCATGGATTTGGTAACTTAAATCTCGAATCATGGGTTTGGTAACTTAAATCTCGAATCGGTCTCTGTCAACTTCAATCACAAATCATGGGTTTGGTAACTTAAATCTCGAATCATGGGTTTGGTAACTTAAATCTCGAATCATGGGTTTGGTAACTTAAATCTCTAATCGGTATCTGTCAACTTCAATCACAAATCATGGGTTTGGTAACTTAAATATCGAATCATGGGTTTGGTAACTTAAATCTCGAATCATGGGTTGGTAACTTAATCTACAAAATCGGTTTGTAACTTAATCACGAAATCATGGAATTGGTAACTTAAATCTCGAATCATGGGTTTGGTAACTTAAATCTCGAATCATGGGTTTGGTAACTTAAATCTCGAATCGGGGAATTGGTAACTTAAATCTCGAATCATGGGTTTGGTAACTTAAATCTCGAATCGGGCTTCTGTCAGCTTCAATCACAAATCATGGCTTTGGTAACTTAAATCTCGAATCAGGGCTTGTAACTTAAATCTCGAATCGGGCTTCTGTCAACTTCAATCACAAATCAGGGCTTTGGTAACTTAAATCTCGAATCATTGCTTTGGTAACTTAAATCTCGAATCAGGGCTCTGTCAACTTCAATCACAAATCATGTATTTGGTAACTTAAATCTCGAATCATGGGTTTGGTATCCTAAATCGCCTATCATGATTTGGTAACTTAAATCTCGAATCATGGGTTTGGTAACTTAAATCTCGAATCGGTATCTGTCAACTTCAATCACAAATCATGGGTTTGGTAACTTAAATATCGAATCATGGGTTTGGTAACTTAAATCTCGAATCGGTCTCTGTCAACTTCAATCACAAATCATGGATTTGGTAACTTAAATCTCGAATCATGGGTTTGGTAACTTAAATCTCGAATCGGTATCTGTCAACTTCAATCACAAATCATGGGTTTGGTAACTTAAATATCGAATCATGGGTTTGGTAACTTAAATCTCGAATCATGGGTTTGGTAACTTAAATCTCGAATCATGGGTTTGGTAACTTAAATCTCTAATCGGTATCTGTCAACTTCAATCACAAATCATGGGTTTGGTAACTTAAATCTCGAATCATGGGTTTGGTAACTTAAATCTCGAATCGGGTTTGGTAACTTCAATCACAAATCATGGGTTTGGTAACTTAAATATCGAATCATGGGTTTGGTAACTTAAATCTCGAATCATGGGTTTGGTAACTTAAATCTCGAATCATGGGTTTGGTAACTTAAATCTCGAATCGGTCTCTGTCAACTTCAATCACAAATCATGGGTTTGGTAACTTAAATCTCGAATCATGGGTTTGGTAACTTAAATCTCTAATCGGTATCTGTCAACTTCAATCACAAATCATGGATTTGGTAACTTAAATATCGAATCATGGGTTTGGTAACTTAAATCTCGAATCATGGGTTTGGTAACTTAAATCTCGAATCGGTCTCTGTCAACTTCAATCACAAATCATGGGTTTGGTAACTTAAATCTCGAATCATGGGTTTGGTAACTTCAATCTCAAATCAGGGCTCTGTCAACTTCAGTCACAAATCAGGGCTCTGTCAACTTCAATCACAAGTCATGGATTTGGTAACTTAAATCTCGAATCATGGGTTTGGTAACTTAAATCTCGAATCGGTCTCTGTCAACTTCAATCACAAATCATGGATTTGGTAACTTAAATATCGAATCATGGGTTTGGTAACTTAAATCTCGAATCGGTCTCTGTCAACTTCAATCACAAATCATGGATTTGGTAACTTAAATATCGAATCATGGGTTTTTGTAACTTAAATCTCGAATCATGGGTTTGGTAACTTAAATCTCGAATCGGTCTCTGTCAACTTCAATCACAAATCATGGGTTTGGTAACTTAAATCTCGAATCATGGGTTTGGTAACTTCAATCTCAAATCAGGGCTCTGTCAACTTCAGTCACAAATCAGGGCTCTGTCAACTTCAGTCACAAATCAGGGCTCTGTCAACTTCAATCACAAATCATGGGTTTGGTAACTTAAATCTCGAATCATGGGTTTGGTAACTTAAATCTCGAATCGGTCTCTGTCAACTTCAATCTCAAATCAGGGCTCTGTCAACTTCAGTCACAAATCAGGAAATGTGAATATATATTACACATTTCCTGCAATTTTCAGCTTTTTCGGCCTTCAAGAGTCAAATTTTCAAAAAATGGATTTTTCTGGAAAAAGCCACTTTTTGGGTCAAAAATCCCGAATCTGACCTTCAAAACGTCTTAGGATCACTTTGTCTTGCATTCCGAGCGTTTTTGGTTTTGGACCCCCCCCCCCCCCCGGGAACCCCCTGGAAATCTAAATAAGCCCCCCATGAATTTTTTTATTTTTTTTCCCCGATAATTTTTCATCCTGAATCCGAATCCGTCGTCACTTTTTTCCACCGCTTGACAGATCTTGAGATATAAGCCTTCCAGAGTCCACCTGCACATTATATATAGGACAATACTTTACAATGTTATATTCTAAAATTTCTTCTAGAATGTACCATGTTCATTGCTGAGGGCATTAATATTATAGAAGAATACATAATATTCTAAAGTGGAGTCTAGGTCAAACGGGGGGGGGGGGGTTGGCCGGGGGTTTCCCCTAAAGTGTGTAGAAAGGCACCCCATATGTGCGCTGAAGGTATTATTGTAAAGGAGTGCCGGAAATCCAGCAAACTATGTCTGGAAATTGATTTCAATTGCATAGCCACAAGCACAGCCGCTCTCATTTCGTCCTGGGGCTGATAGCTATCAAGTGCTCAGATGCTCAGAGTTCGTTTTCAGCTGTTTTTTGAAAAAACTCACGATTTGCCAAGAATGAAAACGTATGAGCATCAAATATGTTCAGAATCAGGAAATTTGCTCAGAATACAAAAATACTCAAAATTTTTATCACAAAATCGTAATATCTTTCTTAGCAGCAATTTACCAGGAGATGCAATAATGTGATAACCCAAGAAGTGTTTCACATATCTTCCAAAAACGTTATCCTGAAATTACAATTCAAACGATAATTGCTGACTTGATCCCTTCAGGCCTGGCTTAAATCTAAGCCTATATAAGTATTGGCCTAAGGGTTCACTTACAATATCATTGCCAAATCAGTGCGGCGAGTGGACCTCATCGTTGTGGTGAACCTCACCGCAAATGCTAGGACAGTCCAATATGAGATCTGGCTCGTTATGTATTCATTCTGACCATTTATTATTCCAAAACCCATTTCACGACAAAACGGTTATTCTGTATTCAGTGAGTTGCCAGCATCGGTTTACTCTCACCGATAATTGGACTAATTTTGCTAATTTTTCCAAATTTTTGAACGACTTTTGCAAATATAAAGAAACGTTAACCTAGATAATTAGAGTGAATTCAGAAAGAGTAAACCGATCTATGTCCAGCATTCATTATTTTAAATAAAATACTTGAAAGTACCTTCGTTCTTCATCAATTCCTGGAGTTGTATCATTACAACTGCAGCATTGTGCGGTTATGTCACTGTTCCAGAGAATTTGTGCTAAAATTGATAAAGATATAATATCTTCTCTGGATTTAAATTTCGATTCTTTTTTATTTTGGCGTTATCAGCGATCCGAAAAGCGTAGGCCGATGGATCAGTCGGTCGTAGGCTGTTGGTTTTATTTATTTGAGCCGCCGCATATGTTTCAATTAATAATTCACTCAATTTTAAAATCAAATCAATGTGTAGTGGATTATTTTTCACATGCTGAATTTGTTTTCAATTAAGCTGTAAATGTTATTCCTATGTACCAACCTTTCTGTTACAATGAATAAATCTTTTTTGAAAACGAAATTATTTTGTCTAAAGCCCAAAATTGGCAGAAATTTGTTTGTGTGAGCCTGGGTTTCGCTGATTAAACTGTGACGACCTCTGTGCGGCTGCTGGAACACCACCATCGGGAATGGCAACCAGTCGGGGTGGCGGCAGCGGTTTTCCTCCTCTGCTCCGCTGCAATATTCAATATTGGGGTTGGAGTTTCCCTCTCCACAACCGCGACTACGACCTTCCCAGAGCTGTTTGCGAATCTATTTTTGTCCCGGCTTTCCAACAGGCTGGCCAGGCAATGACGGCGAGAGCCACTCTCGTTGTAGACTCGGCTCTCAACGATGTGTCTACGACTTTCATTTCTCGCTTCGCTCTCTGTTAGCTTTGGGCTCGGCTTTTTATGAGCGACTGTTCTATAGCCCGTTTCTATTGATGTGTGCGTTTGGACCACGGTTTTATGAGTAGAGGTGGAAGCCGCGGCAGCTGCTGTCACACTGGCCAGCAGTCGAGACTCTGGCCATCCTCACACACCCCTTTTGCTTTTTCCTCACTATATGACTGGCTGGTGGAGAACTGATGAGACGATCTGATTCTCACACTCAGAGGAGCCTGGGTGCAGCAGTCTTGTGCATCCTCTTCTGGAATAGCTTTATGTGTGCCCCACCCTCTTGTGGGCCTTTTGTTTGCCCACGATCCTCTGCCTCAAATGCTCCCTCAACAACCAATAATTTTTCTACTCTCCCCATATTCCTCGAATATTGCTACCCTTATGTTTACCCTCTATGTCCTTCTTCCTCACTAGCCGTTCTGAACTTACTGCCCTTCTCGCACTACCTCCTTAGTCCATATTCTTAGTTTCTTTAGCGCTTCTCTTACACTTTCCCAGTCCAAGTATACTGTCTCATTCGAGATCACTCTCTCACAGAATGGCTCTCTAAGGGTATGTCCGTGCGAGGGCTGGATAAGAAATGCTCGTGTGGCACAGCAGCTGTCCCTTTCACGATGCGTCCGTGGCGATAGATTCAAGACACACTCAAGACTTTTGGATATGTTTGTCCGGTGTGGTGCTGCTAGGAGAGTTTTGGCCCAAAAGCGAGACCAGCTCTCGGCTAAATTAACTGGCCGGTTTGCGGTTCTAGCGAAGACGAGCATTTTCACTGCCTGCCCACTCCCTTTGTCCCGGCTCGTCCTCGTGGATATTTTTCTAGTGTTGTGTGTATGTGGCAGCCTTTATGGTTCCCCGTCCTCACTTGATTGTTTGCCCCTCCTCATCGGAAAAAGACGAACAACGGATGCCGACGCCGCTGCAGCCCCACAAAATCATTGCTTTCTCGTGGCACTCGCCCCCCACGCCCAACTGCCCTCGATTTCGTTTTTACAAGGATTGGGAGGAGTAGGAGTAGAGGATGAGGCGGCGGAGTAGGAGGAGGCATTTCTTGGCTTCTTTCTCGATTTATTCTGTCTGGATGGGATGAGGCCACAGGCAGGACCGCAGCCCGCAGGCGGCCACGGGCCTGGGTTTTCGATTTCAATAATTATTTCGGAGGCTCTCTTGAGAACAATCGATAAAACGGCTGTTGTTGTCTTTGTTCAATAAGCCTCATAGAGTCACGGCTCCGGTTGTTCATCACTCGTCGCGGTCGTTGTCTTTCAATCGTGGAAAAGACGTGATGAGACGTCTCAATAGCGCCTTCCGGCGTAGCAATAATGATGCCATTTATTGTAAATATACCTTCAATTCCATTGGAAAATGGGTTTTGGTCAAGTGCTTCCTTGTATTTTTGTGACCCAAAATCCCATGAACTAATGCGTTCGAGCGAAATGCTCTTCAGTTTCTTAACAGTCGTTTTGTGAATATGCTACTATTATTTCCAATCGTAATTTTATGAATTTATGCTTGTTTATAATGATTTGTAACCGTAGGTTCGTATTTGTGCTTTCTTGGTCATTGTTAGCAATTTTACGGACATTTTGGAGTATTTACACGCTTAGTGCTGTTTCTATATGAGCAAGTTTATAGTACCGACGTCGAATTGAAGTGGCTGTCTTGCTTCTTTGATCATCTATACCGTAATCTTAAAACGTATGACAATATGCATGATTTTACTGTATAATTATACGCCTTCGGTCGCTTAAAATTCCGTCTGAATGATCTATTTATAGTGCGAATTCGATCATATTCAAAAAATTATGCATGCTATTTAACATGTCACTGTAAAAAACGATTGATTTGAGCGAATAAGTAGGCCTTGATGTATATGATCTGTTTGCAAGACTTGGATTGTAAGAGTTGTTGGAAGAGTTTTGTTCAAGTTAGTGATCATTTGCACCGATAAGTTTTGTTATACCTAACAACGCTAACACTTACAAAGCTGGGATCGATTATATATTTAAAAACGATCAGAGTAATTTAACAAAGTTCAAGTGAAACAAAGCCCGCACAATACTTTTCGAGTGGCTACACTTTAATTTTGGATTGTATTGATCTCTCAAACAAAATATTAGTAATTGACACAATCCGACAAAGCATTCGTGCATTACAATCCGAAAGTCTGGAATATCCAATGTTTGGACCATTTTGAACTCCAAATTGAAAACATTGTTGCCACCGTTACCGCCCATTATCGCGCATATGTTGCATTGCATATTTCAAAAATTTTCTCTTATATCGAACATTCTTGCTTTATAATCGAAATTGGTATACAAAATTCAAACTCATTTTGTTAGACCTTTGATTCTCACACGTTCGTTGTATAGAATCTATATATGAAGTGAGAATCCAAAAGTACACTTATTTTGTTAATTGCCGGTTATTTAACTGATTTTGTCAAATTTCAGAGACTCTCTTGCATTTGATTTTACGTCCAAATTTCCGTTACACGCTTTATTCTTGTGTGATTGTCGCCGCTGGCAAACAGTGTGCGACGACCGGCGCTCTTACCAAAAATTTGACGTGCTGATTCACAAACCCTTACGCGGCAAAGATTAAGGTGGCCACTGCGCATAGCTCCCCTCCTTATTCTCCAGTGATTGCACACAACCCAAAACCGAATATATATTCCGGCGAAAAATCCAAACAAGGAAAGCCGAAGCTTCAAGACAGCGCTCAGCATAACGGCGTGCAGTTGGCGGAGGGCACGCTCCAGGGCATTAAATCGAACAACCAAGCCAAGGTGTCCACGATTCCGGCCCATTCGGCCATCGATTCCACCTCAACTCAAGTCCATCCTTTGAACAACAATTCAGTAGAACAAAAACAGCCAAAGGAAAAGTCGCTCAAACAGCAGGACTCTAAGGGCGCATCGCCGGGCGCTCCCGCCGAAGGGCGCAAGAGTGAGCGTCGTTCCACCTCGAACTCCAAAAAGAAAATGCGTCTGATGGTTTGTTGCTTTGATTTGGTATTCGACGGTTACTGATAAAATGTCAAAACAATGTATTACGAATGAAAAATTATGAAAGAGGCAAAAATTGTGATTAATGATTTTGTTCTGCTTAAAAATGTTCAAAACTAATAGTATTTTTGTTTTTAAATTTATAGTTTACCTATGTAAATTATTTTGAAGTAAAAGTAGCAATAACATAAAAATTTTTATGGAAGAATGTCGTTTCGACCCCAAATCTATACGACTCCATGTAGACCACATGGTATTTAAACATTTGTTATTTTTACTTTTTAAGAAAAAGTGTAGGAATATTTTTGGAAACAATATCGAAAAACCAGTGTTCAGCATAGTTTTTCACTATGCTGAATTCGATCATAGATTAATGTTTACTAGTTAGAACAACTAAAATAATTCAAACATGAATAGAGCCGAAAATACATTTTTAAGTGTTTTGAGCGCCTACGATTTGAAGTTAAAGCCTTAAAATTAGCTTTATGGGGACATTATATTACACCCAAAGGTTTAAAGTTCATATAATTTCAAACAATTTCATGGTGATTGTTTAGCGAATCTTCTGAGTCAAAATGAAAGATTCAAATTATTGTTTCAAAGTTTGAGATGCTTTTGCCCTCGTTGCAAAAGTTTTAATTTACTTTTTCTTAATCATGGTAAACTTTATTACCAGGAAGGCAGGTTTTGTCACCGTTGTAATGGAATTAGTAACGTTATTTCGAATGTATAGAAATTTTCATAAAGAAATTGTCACAAAATATGACTTCTCCCTTCAGATATTTAGATTTTTTAAAGAAATAGAACGTTTCGTTGTATAGTTCTGAATACGTTAAGTCTAATATTTCAGGGCTGCGTTGTCGGACACTCCGGAAGCGCGCTTGGAGAGGTGAGCTATTCTTTACAAAAAATCTTTTAATTACAGTTTACTGTGTAGGAGGAGCGAGAACAGCGCAAAGTGAACAAGCAGATCAATGAACAGCTTCAGAAGGACAAACAAGTGCTCAGGGCCACGCACCGCCTTTTGCTTCTCGGTGCTGGCGAGTCGGGCAAATCCACGATCGTCAAGCAGATGAGAATCCTGCACATAAATGGCTTTAACGAAGCTGAAAAGCGGGAGAAAATTCAGGATATACGAAGAAATGTTCGCGACTCAATCACAGTATGTTTTTATGGATAATAAAATATATGGGACACATGATTAGGCGTGATACATCAGAATTTCATCACATGTTTTTCGTAGATATTGATATTCTTGACTAAAATGGATACCAAAACAACAAAAAGATAGGATATACTTCTGCAAAGCTTTCAATGTTTCGTTTTATAATCTTGATAAAAGAGATCAATATGTCAGTTTCGTTTATTTATGTCATATTTAGGTGATTTTGAAAGCGATGGATGAGATCGATCCACCAGTGAAGCTGGACGACCCGGCCAACGAGGCCAGCAAACAGTATTTGCTCAGCCTGAATCCCTCACACGATTTCGACTATCCACAGGTCAGCCTATCAGACATTAAAATTTTATCATTCCGTATTCTGTTCTCAGAGATCTCCTGATTCTAATTCTGCAAAATCGTTTTGAGATTTTTAACATTTTCGTCGAGATGAAAATGGAAGCGAAGGCATTTTGGGAGTGTGATTCATTTCCCCTTCCGCACATTCATAGGTAGGACCGGGAAAGGAGAAAGCGGCTCCCCTTCGCCATTATTGCGATATGATTTCGTGTCTGTTTTCCATTGTTTTTGCACTATTTTCCTCATTCGGAAAGGGAGAACACAAAGCAAACAGCTATTTTTGGAAACAATTCGTCCACCATCCAATTTGTGTGTGCGAATGAGGGAAGTCCGCACCGAAGCCCAAGACAGTATGTGTGTCTTTGATGGGAATGTGTTGTGGTTTTGTGCGGTAGCAATCGCGGAAATAATTCCCTCTCAAAAATTTTTGATCAAGAAATGTCGGAAGCAGAGAAAAAGTGGTTTGATATATTCCCAAAATACACCAGAAATAGGGCACAGGAAGTTTTAGGACTTTGGGCATGGGAAAAACAATAACTAAACATTCAGCAAAGAAATTCAAAAATGCAACTTCAAAACTTGTTTGCAATCTGCTATTCAGAAATGGCTGAAGAATGCGATAAAAAATAAATATGAATACTATTTTTGCCTATAGAATATACAGACAGGCCGGAGGCACAGTAAACAGTTAGGCATGTAATGTTTCTCATTTTTGCTTATTTTTGAAATAAAATTCTCTAAATGGGAGGAATTGAATATTCTGATTGAATTGTAAGGGATTAAATATTGCATCTCTCCTTTGTAAAGAAAGAAAAAGTGTGATAGTTTCACTTCCGAAAAGATCAAAATATATATTGCATTTAATCAACGATATGTATGTGCAATTTCTTTCTCGAGGTTATTAATTCCAACGAGGTCTTATCAATGTTTCTACCAAATAAGCATTCCCTGAGTTATGATCACGGATCAATTTTATGGACATTTTTTCAAAATTGATTTGATGTAATTCGGACATCTTGAGTCCGGAGGATCAACAAGGACGAAATTGGGCCAATAGTCTGGATCCTATGCGCCCTACCGAGGAAGTGCCCACTATTGGGTGCGTCGAGAATATCAATGGAAGACGTTGGTTCTAAAATGAGAGCCAATTTTCGGCGGCATAAATCTTTTCTGTTCTCAGTCAGCAAAAACCATAGACTAAATTCTGAATGGGGAGTAGTTCTGTCGGATTGGGGGTTGGAGTGAATTCCGGGTGAGAAAACGGTGTGCCTAAATAATCAATATTTTCAAAGGTGAAAATCACATATAAAATATTGAAACAAAATGAACGAAAACAATCAACGTTGAAAATGCGGATTTAGGTATTCTACGACCATGTGCTCAAGTGCTGGGCAGACAAAGGTGTAAGGACGTGTTTCGAGAGAAGCAACGAGTATCAGCTCATCGATTGTGCCAAATAGTAAGTGATAAAAGGATATTTACTATGCTAACAAATATAAGCACAAAATACATCGAAAAATAGATTTATTATATATTTGCTATCTTGCATGACACGATTGTGATTGATTCAAATTGTAATATTACGCATGCATGATGCTTTTAATAATTTCATTCGCTTTATTAGCTTTAGCAGTAAAATTGGTCGTTTAATTTTGGCAAAAAATTTGCTTGTTCACCTTCGATCAAATTACTCACAAGTTTGCAAAACTCAAATATATATTGTGCGATGTTCCAATTATAGTTACTTGAAAACTTACAAAATCGATTTCAGCTTTCTCGATAAAGTGAACGTGGTTAGACAGACAGATTACAACCCTTCAGAGCAGGTAGAGTATTCTTTATCCTTTGCATGTTAATAATTATCTATAATCATGAAATGCGAAACAAAAGTGATGGAATTATCAGATAACCATTTATCTTTGCTTTTAGAAAACACATTTTAGAATTGTACTATTATTTGAGCGTTTTCTGTACCTGCTTTTGTACTGGAGGGGTAGTTATGGCGCAGTAGCGCCAAGAGGAACTGTCTCACCTCTCTTCTATTCTCAACACTTGGTGCTATTGCGGCATAGTCCGCCAGTTCAAAGAGGATGAAAAATATAATATGCACATAATAGTATTGTATTATTATTATTAACTCGGCACCGTTATTACAATGAAAATTTTCAGGATATCCTCAGGTGCCGTGTGATGACTACAGGCATATTTGAGACAAAATTCGAGGTGGATAAAGTGCGCTTCCAGTAAGTTCATCCACTAAATTTATCTAAACGTAAAATTTGTCTTTAGTATGTTTGATGTGGGTGGTCAGAGAGACGAACGTAGAAAATGGATCCAATGCTTTAACGATGTTACAGCCATAATATTCGTTTGTGCCAGCTCATCCTATAATTTGGTAAATAAATCTTCAAATTTAATTACAGGCAGATTTTTCCATTGTTTAGTTCAATTTTAATTCAATCTTGTTATCCAATCTTATTATCCAGTATATCTAAAATTTTTTACAAAATGTTTGTGTTATAGGGATTAAAATGTTATGAAATGATACCATAAATGGAAATATGTTTTCAACGTATGAAGGATTATTTTAATTTTCCTCTATTTCAGATGTTAGCAGAGGACACAAGTCAAAATCGGCTAAAGGAATCACTAACACTCTTCAGGAGTATTTGGAATAATAGATGGTTAAAGCAAATTTCGGTATTTTATGTCAACTTTTTGTTCCTTTTTAACCCTGACTGAATTTAGGTTATCCTTTTCCTTAACAAGCAGGATATGTTGGCGGAAAAAATCAAAGCTGGCCGACACAAGCTTGAGTCGTTCTTCCCTGAATTTGCAAATTACCAAATCCCCCAAGAAGCACTCAACGCCAACGGTCAGTCTGAAGATCCGCAGGTTAATTTTGTTATCTAGGCATCCATACCATATTTTACTTATAAGCCAAATTAGGCTTCGGTGAATATAATCATTTTTATTTTCAGGTGATCAAAGCCAAATACTTTATCCGTGGAGAATTTCTCGTAAGCTTATTTTTAGCAGTGTAATAAATAACATCATAATATCGAAATTTTTTCTCAAAAAAATTTGTGTAAATTTAAATTTGTTTCAATCTTTTTATAAAAAGTAACAAATATTAGCAATCATTTCTGATTTGGAATCAAGTCCAAAAGTTGCTGTTTGGCACCGTTGGACGCAATCAATGGTAGCATGTGAGAAAGTATCGTGGTTACAATTCTTAGACATTCTTGTTTTAACATTTAAAATATGTTGCTTAATCGTTACTAAACTTCACCTTTCCGATGATGCGAAAGTTGTATAGCATGTGTGTTGCGTTACGTTGAGTTATGTTTGGCACAATTGGGTTGTTTGGTGGAATGAGGGAGGATCTCTTTTCCTCATTTCTAAAAATAGCGCCGATGCTATTTATAGAAATTGTTTGGCAGCTGACTGCTTTAACAAAAATACGACAGGAGGCAGACACCGAAAGTGTAGGGCGAGAGACTCAAAGTGAATTATGTCCACGGCCATCGCCCAATTGCTGTGGCCACTGTGGCAGCAATTGCCTCCTAACAGAGCGAATTCTCGGCCAAGCATGTGTCCACACGCTCTTTCTAAAGAGTATGGATTTGTTTCGTGTCTGCCCACTGAAAAACCTCTGAATACTAAAAGCGCCTCTGTGGACGTACCGCACGCGATCGCACACCCATTTGGTTGCATTAATTCGAAACGCGGCAGCCGTGGCGTTGTGTATGGAGGAAGGGGAAATTTTCTGCTGTTGGTTTTTTGGGCGAGGGACTCAGGCAACTGGACAGATGCCTTCTTCTTCCACTGATGTTTGAGGGAAAAAGCAGCGGACCCCAAAAACCACGTCAATGAGTTTTCCTCGTCTGTCAGGACATCGACTGGCCCTCCCGGATATATGTTTAATTTTTGTTCAACAACGGGTGGGCGGAGAAGCCAACCGGCCTCTGATCTGAAAGGAAACAATCGCGAGAACATGAAAGTCGAAAATCAGTTTTTGAAAGATAACATCCGGCTGACATATGACGTTGATTCGCCGCACAAAATAATATCTTCGCTGCTAAATTAAGAACGAAATATAACTTTCAAGGACCCAAAAAGGCCCAAATAATTATACCAAACATTTTCCTCAAATTGCTACACGCTTTTACGAGTTTAAAATTGGGGTTCAATGAACGGCACACTGACAGGATGGCATTTTCAGTAGCATCAGCATAGAAGCTGGGAAACTTTGGCTGCGGCACTGCAAATGGGAAAGCAATGCAGAACATTAGTTTCTAAAAATAGGCACATTGATTGCCTCCCTCGGTGTATTTTTAGCATCAGAAAATAACAACAGCGGCGGCCACTAAAGCCGCAACCATATATGTGTGCGTTGGGATGTGTGACGGCCAATGCGGCAGTACACATATTTTTAAAGCAATTTTCCGAGCAAAGGGATAATGATTATGTAGAAAAATAAAAATATGCAACCAGGAAAATTGAATATAACAGAACATAAAGTGACGAAGGCAATATTGAAAAGAACGGTAGAAAGAATGAAAAATAAAGCATTATACATCAAATATGTTTCAGAAAATCTCGGCAAGTGGAGGGCGAGAATCAGCGCGAGATCACCATTGCTACCCACACTTCACTTGTGCTGTGGACACAGAGAATATTCGGTGAGTGTTTGAAACAACAAAATTTGAACTTTTTTATTCCGCAATAGAGCAATAACGGCGATATCTTCGCTTGAGACATATCTTGTATGGAAAATAAAATGTAAACATGCTAAAATAAATTTTATCAAGTACCTGGTAAAATATATGCTGAATATTAAAGTCCAAAAGTCGATATCGCGTAGGAGTTAATGATCAGCATATAAATCCGTTGTGGTTTAAATATTATAGCAAAAATAGCGGAAATTCAAAACTGTTAATCAATTAATTTCACTATTAATGCTGTTTTTTCAGACGGGTGTTCAACGACTGTAGGGACATCATCCAACGTATCCATCTTAAACAATATGAGCTGCTCTAATCTCTTATGCACACATTACAATGGTTACTCACAGTTTCAATTCACTGTCAATTTCGGCGATGGAAATCATACTAAAGTCTCTCCGATCTGTCCACAACAGTGTTCACACATTTTACCGCAGCATTTAACGAGTTTCCGAAGCATTTTCTCTTGCTGCGCATATTCTGGTTCCATTTTCCTCCTTACCGAGAAGTTAGAGGAGCGTTATTATATGCTTAGCTGAAACTATTTCTTTTCTAATCGTTTACATCACACGGGTGATTTTCTCCTTTACATTTGCATATGCCCTAAGCTAGAATTTGACTTTGATTTATTTTTTGGCTCACCAGTGAGCCTGTAATTCTGATACCTAATGTCCAATGCCGCATCATCTTACACACAAAAATTCTCTTTATATTATATGTATTTGATGTGTCTCGAATCTGAAATGCCAGTTTAACACATGACTGTACGAAATAACTTTTACATGCTTTTTTATGAAACGATGTAAATCCAATAGCTTCAATACTCAAAATTTATTTGAAAATATAGTTCAAAGGTTGCTCTTTTTTTAATACTAGGAACCAATTTTAAAATGTTTTTTGTCCTATATAGTATGTAAGGTGGCAAAATAGCAAAAATGCCAGCATTCGAGATATATCTCAGGACTTTGGCCTAACGTTAAAACCACAATTTCGATTCGAGGCGCTTCGAATACTTCTAAATCAGTCAGTTTTGTACATAGACTCTAAATATCGTTTATTTGTTATATTCTTGCCTTCGCCGCTGTTTCATTTCTCAAATTATAGTTAAAAATCAAGCCCCGAATTTGAATACTGAAACATCACAAGTCGATCCACTTCGACACATTTGACACCGAATTGTAGAAATCGAGTGCGCGAGCGCCAAAAGCCCACATCGGTAGTTCGGTTGATTTTGCCTAAAATTGGATCCTGAAAGATCTATTGTTAAGAATTTTGCTTGATTGTATCGGTTTATTATCAGTTTTCTGCTGTCTCAATTTGTGCGAACATTTTATTCAATGAAATCTATTATTCTATTTCCATTCTCGTTTTGTCTCTGATACCACACTTTATTGGAAAGTGTTAGAGAGGTAATAAATTCGCTATGTTTTAACAGTGATAATATAATTCTACGATGTTTGTTCGACAATTTCGAAACCACCCTTGGTTATTTTGTGTAAAATATGCTGTTTCCTTACCCATAGTGACATTCACTTGATCAAAATCAAATTGGGGTTTCACCATTTGTAATACAAAATTCGCAAAATATTTTTGGCGTTATATCTTTCTTGTGCTTTGGGGTCGAACAACCTTAGCCTTAGGATTGGTTCAGGCACAAGCTTACAGGAAAGGTATGGGCAGTTGAAGCATTACAAATGTCGAGGATTATGTGGGGGCAGGATTAAAAGCGGGGGAGTTAAATTAGGTCAAACGTTAAGCTTTAGTGTAGTATCTCATTCAAGATCAATGTATGGCATCTTTCCAACCAGTCAACAAATCAAGAGTTACAACATATTGTATAAAATAAGTATGTTTTCATCACATTGTATTGGATTTACTAGTGGGATCTCAGTCTTGAATCAAACAAAATCGAAAGCTAATGACAAATTGCACATAATGAAGTAGTGTGCGAAATCCAGAAATATCAAATGGAATTTTACATGAACACTGGCGGGAATGAACAATGAAATCCATTTTTAAACAATTTTCAAATTTTCAGATAATTTGTTATAATCGAGAGGCATGGACTATTGAATTTTTAATCATAAAAGCCTGAAATGTTCAAATATCCATTTTCTTAAAACTACCTATGAATGAGATGTTTGGAGGTCTGAGCTAGTTGCATATAGCAGAGACCTCCGAACATCTCATTCTTATATTTACTTTAACTCAGACTTTAAAATTCAAAATAACTGAAATATAAAGTTGGCGATGATGAAGTTGCCTCGGATGAATGAGAGCATATTATCGAGGTGACTGTATCTGAGTTGATTCATATGTCCGGTCATCTATGCGTGACAATTGAAAAATAACACCAGGTTATGCGAAGATTTGACGTAAATTTCTGAAACGTTTATAAAAATATGAAGCACTACAAGAATTCGGGTGTAAACGATACCTTAAATTTTCGTTATTATAACCAACGACAGTTTTGTTATGATTTTCCGATCTTATCATTATGACAGTATTTTGGCTATACTTTGCTGATTGGGACGATTTATAAAAATTATGGCTAATGTTCGTCAAAATTGTGCACTTGTCTCAGTTTTTGCAAGCTGAAAATATTTAGATTTATAATGGCAAGCGCATGTCTCTACTAAAATGGTATTTGAATTACCGCCAAGAATTAGAAGCTCATTTTGTTTCGATGAGCGAGAAAACCAGGTCTATGTTAAGAAATGTGATTAATCATTCGGGTGTTATATGGGTTATGCATATGGTGTTAAGCATGAAGATACTTTAACGAGACTTTCATAATTACTATTACACTAACAGTGACAATATCTAAAATTCTTTCTATGCATTCCGATTTAGTTTTGAAAGTTACGCCATATCTGATCAATAAACCCGATTTTTGTTGCATTTCACGTGTAATGTTTGTAAACCATAGCTATATTATATAGCGCATCACGATCCTTCTTTTAAAAAGTTTTTGAAAAATCGTGATTTCTAATAAAGATGAAGTTTATAAAGAAAATGCAAAATTAGCTATGTCTTCATAGCTAATGTGATGTCTTCTTCTTCTTACCTTCGTAGTATTAGGATAGTTCTAACCGTCTAGGTTTAGAGTCGAAACGGTTAGATACTCATTTACTTTTTACATCACTCTTTCGTACTCTCCCAAAATAGTTTTGTTCACTAGTAACAAAAAGTAAAATTAATACAAAAATATATTGCTAGTCACTGTATCATATAAAACTTTGAGATCGTGCTTGATCAGAAAATTTACGAGACTGAATACACTTTCCAAAATATTCCTTCTTTTGGAACATTAATCGTTGTGTTACAGTGTGTACAATATATATCTACTTACTTTGGCAAAAAGACCAGCCCCACCATTCCGTGCCAATGATTTACTTTGAGTAAACATTCAATTTATGATCATCAAATTACTTTTTTGGTTATACATTTTACAGGGATAGGAAAAGTATACAGTTTGAAATACAATAGTTTAAATAAAATGTGGTAATTCATTCGCCGTCCCTTGTATTATGTAGTACACCTAGCTTTGACAAATATCATGTTATTGTTACTATAATATTCACAGAAAATACTGGAGTAAATTGGATACTGAGTAAAACGAATTAGCTTATGTGTATATATTATATTCCTTCCATTATACATCCTACCGTTATACATTCCTACCATATTGTGATATATACGATTATCACTATTGCATATTGATTTATAACTGTTTTTATTTCCGAAGCGGATATAAAGGATGACTGAGACAAGCTTACAAAAAGCGGTTGATTTGGTGACGCGTGCTACAGATGCAGACAGGGAAAAGAATTATGATGAGGCTCTGCGACTTTACCTAAACGGTATTGAATACTTCATGCACGCGCTTAAATGTAAGGTTTATATTTGTAATTGTTAGAGGCTTATTCACATGTTTTGGCAAAAATGCTAGGTAAAAATATCGTTACAGTGCGGAATAAGCTAGGTAAGGTTTAGTAATTATCCTTTAACCATACTTATAACTATGGTTTTTATATTTGATTATATACCAAGTGGCGACATAATTTCGCGGAATTTTATTTATGCTTTTAAATTGGCGCCATTTCCATTTGACCCCTTTAGAAGGGGGCTAGCTCAAATCTGATATTGCTAACACCCTCTAGAATATTATTTTCGAGGGGATTAGCAATATCAGATTTTAGCTAGCCCCCATCCAAATAGGCAAAAACGAAATAGCGCCAATTTAAACGCATAAATAACATTCCGCGAAATTATGTCGTCACCTGGTATAGTTTGTTGGACTTTAAAAATTGGCCTTCAAATCAATACTTTAAAATCGAAAATTGTGTAGTGTGTTTTATTATTGAGGAAATTCCCAATCTATTAAAGTTGGACAGTAGACATAATAATTGTACCTTTCAAATAAACTTTAAATATAAGGGACCAATATTAAAAGCTATTTACTATCGAACCCATATTTGAGTCATTGCAAAAAATTGAACATGGCAAACCTAATTTTTTGTTTTATTAAATTATCCCCTTTCAGATGAATGTCAAGGAGACAAACAACGAGAAATCATTCGAAGCCGTGTCGAAGAATACATGCAACGCGCGGAAAAAATCAAAGTTCATCAAAAGCAAGGAAAAGAGAATAAGAAGAAGCCCGTAAAAGAAAACAACGATAAGGACTCGAGTGGCGAAAGTGACACCGATGGCGCCACCAAAAAGATGCAGGAAACCATTAACAAAGCGATTGTTGTTGAAAAGCCGAATATAAAATGGAGCGACGTCGCTGGCCTAGAAGGAGCAAAAGAAGCGTTGAAGGAAGCCGTTATCCTACCAATAAAGTTTCCGAATCTCTTCGTCGGTGAGTCAGTTTTGTGATATTTAACCATAGTAGTCTGTGTCAAGTTTGGCCTATTATCGAAAAAAACTAATGTAAAAATACATGTCATGTTCTTCTTCTGGATGATTTATTTACCCACTGAATATTGCAGCACATCTTTAGACTATTTTGTGACGAATTTCTTGGTTGGCATCATGTATCATATGTGAACAAATTTGGTTTTGCTTTAAAATTGTATCTGGTTACCAACTTTGTCTAACAATTTGGGATTAGTTTTATTCGAAAATGTTTTGCATTTGCTAAATCAAAATATTCAATTTCAGTAAGAAAAGTGATTTATTGCGACTAAATTTTGCATATATCATAACATCACAATGTATTATACATCATCTTATATAATGTTGCGCTCAAAGATTCTGTCCTGGTGTGTGCACCTGATGGTATGAATTGATATTTTTCTGTGCTCTTGCAGTCAACGCCATATCCTCTTCTTTCATTTGCACCAGTGATAGTCCATAGAGTACTGGCGACATAAGTGATGGGGCATAGGCGAGAAACATGCTCAATATTGGAGTCAGCGAATTTGGTTCAAAACGCCATGTGCCACTCATTGTGACAAAAAAGAACGGTACTTGGAATAATGGCCTAAATTGTCCCTATATTACGAAATATTTTTGTGACAAAAAACTTACCCAAGCAAAAACGCATATACAAGAAATCGACTCTTGTATAGCCCAATACTTTGGAAAACGATGGGGCTGTGATATAGGATCTTAAGCACCTTGATATAAGCGTAATAAAACAGCATTGATGGTAGGAACACACAAAGAATCCTAAAAATGGGTTTGATAAGATTGATCTTTAAAAGCAGACTACTTCCCTTTGTAAAAAATTGTATACTAAGAGCCCTTTCGTATAGGGTTCATTTGATTTATTTTAAGGACATGAAAAATGCCCTTGAAATTATATCCTATCCTCGTTCTGAGAATTTCTATACTTTAAAATGAGCTATGTATTTGACTTAAGTAGCCATAAGAATGACATGGAATCCCAACTTACAATAGATAAGTCAAATATTTGTAGCTGTAATCGGTACTTCCCCAAACACAATGTCGCAATGCTGGATCGTATAGTACGATGTGGCTGTTAGTGACACACGGCAGAGATATGGCGAAAGCCACAATCCATGACAATATACATAAGTGGGTGGGTAACAAACAAAACATTTGATTGTAGTGAATTCTAGCAAAAGTTAGCAAGTGAACGCCGGCGATGCATAAGGTCATGAAATAAATCACCTGAAATAAGTTTACTTTTTTATATTAAACGTATCGTATCACTTACGGTCCACTCAGAGCACATTAGAAAAGTCTGAAAATGTATAGTATATATTTTGCGTTTATATCGTTTATCTCACCTGTAAACGGCAGACCAAATTGGTATTAGCCCAGAAATTTGTACCAAGCCAGAGGTTTGTTAGAAACATTGGCACTAATATTCCTAATCTAAATTATTGTTTTACTATGAGTTACGGATTCACGGAATATAATTTTTGAAGGTTTACTCTCCTCCCGAAATTAGAAATTGATAATTCTCCAAATTCTGTAAAATAATCATAATTTTGCTCTAAAACCCCTCTGTCTAATTTTAATTTTCCTTGGTTTAGAAAATGTGTAATCCATGGTGTTATATTTACCCGAACATATTTGTGAGACAAAGGTGTGCAATGAAGTGTGAAGAAATGAAGTTGTGATAAAGTTTATGGAAGAAGATGTATCCTGCAAGAGCCGCATTAGCGACAAATGCGACCATCGTGATGCCCGCAAGCGGTAGCACTAAACAAACCGATATCAACATTTTAAGTCATTTTCGCAAACCTATGGTTGGATTGGCGTAAGCCGTAGAGTTATAGGGAAATGCTGTGGGCGCAATTCCTCCGATTTTGAAAAAACTAAGGTCTTGACTGTTTGTTTCGATATCGTCGGCCATTATATCGTCAAATAGAAATTAGAGTAATATCAGTGGAGCTTAATTCATCCAATCGAGAATTAAAGAACAAAAATGTACCTTTCAGGGCATAGACTGTTTTCGGGAGAAGTTCGTTTGGTTTACTAAGCGAATAGAATTGGCTAGTATTTTAAAGGGTTTACTTAGCAACTCAAGCGACTCACTGGTTGTTTTTGTGCCAGAGGCAACGAGAGCTAGAGATAGCGAAAAAGAGGAACGAGTGAAAGCACGGTCTCTGGTTGGCTAGCTGAGGGAATATACACAGAGGGGCAATTGCTGGCGGCATTGGCCACAACAGATGTGTGTCTGTCTAGTGTGATGGCCGAAAGGCTCACAGAACATTATTGGTATTTTCTTTGACACTTAAAAGCCTAAGCCAATTGAGAGGTTTTTCGAGTGTATGCCCCTTTTGGGATTCATCTCCTCAATTATTCCTAATTGTATTTAACATTTTCAATAATATTTTCGTCAAAATTGAAAGACGTGAAAGACACCTTATGGAAATCAGACAGTGTTTCTTGGCAACATGCCTCATAGAAACCAAAAATATTTTGAAAAATATCATAAAATTTATTATTATTCCTTTTCAGGAAAACGAAAACCATGGCGTGGAATCCTTCTCTTTGGCCCGCCTGGCACTGGAAAATCTTTCATTGCGAAGGCTGTCGCAACAGAAGCTTCAAACTCCACGTTTTTCTCGGTGTCTAGCAGTGATCTTGTGTCGAAATGGCTGGGGGAGTCAGAAAAGTATGTGTTACATTTACAAAAATAATAAAAAGTTTGATTTCAATAACGGTATGACTAATTCCAAATTTAATTCTGTCTCGAAAAAATAAAAATTATTTTTTAGGCTTGTAAGACAGCTTTTCGAGCTAGCTCGCCAACACAAGCCTTCCATCATCTTCATCGACGAAGTTGATTCTCTATGCTCTCAGAGATCTGATACGGAATCTGAATCAGCCCGTCGTATTAAAACCGAATTTCTGGTCCAAATGCAAGGAGTTGGCCATGACACAGACGGAATCTTAGTGCTTGGCGCTACGAATATTCCATGGGTATATTCTTTATATGTTGCACACGATGTATATTATTTTAACATTTTAGGTGCTTGATGCAGCTATTCGACGTCGCTTTGAGGTAATTTAACTTTGATGGTGTTTAAGTGATAATTTTAGCACTCTTTGATATTTATCTTTTTTACTATATTTATTTTTAACACTCTTTGATTTTAGAAACGTGTGTATATCCCTCTACCGGAAATGAATGCAAGAAAAGATATGTTCAAGTTGCACGTCGGTGATACACCCAACAGTCTGACCGATGCAAATTACCGAGAATTGGCCGAAAAGACTGAAGGATACTCAGGACACGATATTGATATTGTCGTTCGTGACGCTCTAATGCAACCAGTCCGAAAAGTGCAGAGTGCGACACATTTCAAACGAGTATGATTTTGGTTAAAAATATTGCATGAGTTTATATTAATCATTTAGGTGAGTGCTCCTTCGCGAGACAATCCTAATGAAATTGTCCATGATCTTTTGACGCCGTGCTCCCCAGGTGATCCAGGTGCAATTCCAATGTCATGGGTAGATGTGCCGTCGAACAAATTATCTGAGCCTATTTTGTCTATGGTATGTTTTTGATTATAAATATAATGGTATTCTATGGTATTTAGCTAAATATAAAAATAATTATCAATTCGGACTACACGCAAGAAGATACGTTAACAAATGTATTTTCTGGAAAATTTTTTCGCTTTTGGATTTTTAGTGATGTTTACATGCATCTGCAAAACAGGTATTTGGTTTCGGAAAGCGATTTTTCTATTAAATCGGCAACTCAATAACTATTTATTGTGCCAACCAGGGACGAATTCCGAGTGAGAGAATGTTTTCCATATACAAACTTGTGTGACACTTTAGGACTTTATAGCATAATTTCTGAATTAGTATAGGGTTTTATGTCCATTTTAATGTAAAGTTTTCGATGGTCTGAACAAAAAAAATTACGATCTGAGGATATATTTTGAATAAGTTTCTCGAACTATTCAAGATCGCTTTTCACATTTTGTCAATCTTTATTTGCAGAGCGATATCTCGATGTCTCTAAGAAACACCAAGCCGAGTGTGAATGCCGACGATCTGCAAAAGCTGGAGCTGTTCAAAACGCAGTTTGGTGAGGAAGGCGTTTGAACGAGTATTTAATGCATCTCTGAAGCTCTAACGAAAATGAAACAAATTATTAAATATTGCACACGTTATTTCTCTGTCTTGACTAATACGACTTTGTACGTTTTTGTATAAATACTTTGTGATCTTAAACAATTTGTGCAATAAATATTACACATACAAAACATTTATCGAATATGAATTTTTTCAAACAGTCCCAAAAGAATTTCTTTACCGAAATTTAGGTAATTCTCAAATCAAAAGAACTTCTCAATCAAAAAAGAATTTTGTAAATATTTTATATGGTCAGGCAATAACTATACGTCAACACTATAAATTTATACAACAGAAATTACCAAAAACGAATGTCAATATTATGCTTGTGATACAAAGCATTTAGTGAACATTTGCATCCGTCCATATCCGCTGGCGACTTTCATAAGGCAGAGAATTATCCAGTTGCATGTGTCCGGCAGACATGCCGATTATATGCCAAAAGACTGAGCCTGTGCTCAGAGTCTAGCCGATACCCATGCTTGGGCGCACTCTTCTTTAGAGCTTACATTCCTTTCGGCGAACGACAACTGAGCCGCGTGCTATGCTGAAAAGGCATGTTGAAATTCTCTAAAGACTCACTTGTCATTATGAAGGAGCCTCCATTTTATTGACAAACGGGCCTGATATCTTTACCCTTACATTTTTGGTTTGCGACATACCGCTTTGAAAAATATTTTCAGTATTTGTTTTTCAGATAATATTTATTTATTGCGTGATACTGTTTTGCACAAAATTATGCGTTTTATTCACGTCGCCTACTAAAAATGTGCAAATGCTATAAATCCATTGTACGGTTTTGCTTCTTCGGATCAAAAAAGTGGCCTTATTTCCTCTCGACTGCCTTTGTTGCTTTATTACTGATGGTATCGACTGAAGCCCAGAACGTATACAATCAAGGTGAACAGAGGAATTATGAAGCACCACAGAGCGTTCCTTCAGTCCGTGGTCAGTGCAATTCCTGGCAGTGGATGTGCGAGGATGAACGGTACGTTTACGTACTTTATAAATCTTGATACTGTGCGGAATCCTGGTAATGTGCGAGGATTTATGATATTTCTCGATGGAATTGCAGGATTTCATTTATTGTGTCTAAATATAAAAGCATACCCAATCCTTTCGAGCATATATGATTATGTTACTTAATCGATTTCAATCTCATAATTAATGTATCGAAAAGGAAAGTTCAAAACATTATTTTAAAAGATATAATTATTTCTTACAAATTATCGGAATATTCTTCAGAGAATGCATCGCCAGCTACGATGTATGCGATGGAATTATGCAATGCTCCGACGGTTCGGATGAAAGAAATTGCCATAACAGGTTGGTGTGCAAAAATTTTTTGGATAATAGTACAAATTATACTGAAATTTCCCAAAATTTGTTGAAAAATTGGGAAATTTTTCATATAAATTCAAATTCGACCCGAAAAAATTTAAATTTTCGCAAAAATATTTAAAATAATGGGAAATGACACTATGAGGTGTTCCCCGATATAAGCCCCGGGGTTTCTATTCGAGGAGGTTGTATTTTTTAAAGTACCCTCTAAAAGGGGGCTTATATTGGATAATAATAATAACGAAATCACTCACACAAAAACTGCCAAATTTACGCTAAAGTTCACTTCAGGTTTATTCATGGAAATGACGCCCATGTTGCGACTGGAAATCCAACCACCGCGCATTCGGTGTCCACCACAGTACCTCCGAGGCCAGTCAAGCACCAATCAGAGGAAGAACAGAAATTACCGATGGAGTATCTATTAGGTAGATTTATGCCGTAATTGGAAACAATATTACCAACTTGCTTAACGGTACTCGATTTTACTATAAACAATAGGAGCAAGAGGCTTTCATCGCCTGTAAACAATCAAAAATGAAAATAGTAATAAAAATTGATACAGTGAAAAATTATGTGTGTAATTAAATGTATTGAGTACGATATTTTTCGAAAAAATTAATGGAAACATATTTCAGGTGGACTGGCACTTTTTGTTGTTGTTGCTGGTAAGTGCACATTTGCATTTTAGTTCCAAAATGGGAGATAAAATCCGGAAAAAGTGACAATACATAATTCCAAATTGAAACTTTGTTTTTCTCTCTCTAAAAATGGATTGTCAAACCAAGTCGCCCAAAGTTTCATACTGGACGATTTCAAATTGGTGTCACACCGTTTGGCTCTTTTCTGCAATTTCTTTACTAAATTCTGTAAATTTAGCGATTTTCATAGCCTACTGCTAAAAAGGAAGTATGTCACAATAAAATATTTTAAGCGTGATAGTTTCCTCTTAGCCTTGTTTCAAATAATTACTTGTTTTAGCATCAATTCACATATATCTCAGGCGAAGGAAGCGACGTTTCGCTTCAAGCGCCGTCCGAGGATTTCGCAAAGGGGAAAGTCTTGTAGAGGTATACCAATGATTTTATTGGATTGTGTCATCTTAAAGCCAATATTTAGGATGAGGATGATTTGTTAATATCCCAAATGTACACCTAAAATTTGTACCGTTCATTTGTTTATTTATTATTCATGCATTTCTCTCGGTATATTATTTTATTTATAATGAAAATTGTAATAAAGATATGAATAATGTTCGTTTAATTTATTGCACGTCTGATGAGAATTCTTTAAAGCTACCTTATAATGAGACCTGAGACTGAGCAGATTCTACCACTTACTCGTTCCCAAGTACTCTAGTGCAAATGTGATAACGACACACTTACGCTCTCAACTTTCACTATAACGAGAATACGCATTGAAATCGCATTGAATTATTTTGAAGTATATACCATTGGTTTACCTATACCTATTGGTACAATTGTGTAACAATAATAAAATTACATGGTCCACTGTTATTGTTAAAATTTCTGTTATTACCATTACTTTAAAACCATTCAAATTGGCGCAATTTTTACGCGAATTTCCATTGAAAGTATAACGGCCACACTGTGCGTTTTTAATTTGGCTTAATTCGAAGGTTAAATTCGGTTTCTGATTAAATTTCCCATATATTTATTTTTTTATTAACTCGTTTTATAATAAAACTTTGCTCGTTTTAGTGACGTCTAAAATTTATATGAAAAACTTTTCCTCCACATAAAGAACAAATCTGCTGCAACTTTTTATTTATATGAAGCCGTTTTATAAGCACGTCCTTAACTTTAATTAACTCATTCATAATCGAATTTATAGAATATGGCGGCGAGACCGTCCATCTATGCAAATCTATACATAAAACGGTCGAATCGAGCTTTGAGAACTCCACGCGTTGGGCGCTATTATCGTCCACGTCAGGTAAAATGTTCTATTATTTTTCCACTAATTGAAAATAAGTTTTTAGATTGCATGGGCGGGTCCGGGCGCGTTTACTCGTGACAGGTATATTTGTAACATTTTTCATTAGGATATGTTGCTATTGAGATAAAAAATGAAAATTTCACACGAAATGAATATGTGGATGAATGAATAATTTGTAGTAGCTCATTGAATTCAGAAAATTTACGAATCAACAATTTAAAAAATTACAATATTTTCTTCTAAATTTACTACATGCTGAATTTTTATTATTACATTCTAAAAACACTCATAAAATTATATCAGACTAAAGGTATTATTTAAGATGGTTGTTTTAGATTCTACGAATTAGACTCGTGGTACAAAGCCCGTATTCATAAGCCAGAACTTCTTCCAGAGCTCTACCTTATCGATCCCGACAGAATACAAAATAGTTTGGACGAGCGTATGCCTCGTAAGCATTTTAAATAATCGAAAATGCACTTTAACGTTGCTTTAGTGCCGAACCGGCAAACTTACAATGTTGGATTCAAACAGCAGAAGACTCCGCAAATATTACAGAAGCGCCACGACGAAGAAACGCTCAAAAAATATGCGCTTAATCATGAAAGTCAGAATTTAAATTTATTTGTTTGTTTCAATTGATTTTCGATTTACACTTCCGAATTACTTTTTCAGTGTTTTGTATTATGTAGCTCAATGAGTTTATTTAGTTATTTTGTAATTTATAGGTTTATATAAATTCAGCCGATAAGTATTAATCCGAATCGTACTGGATTTAACCTGCCCTGACAAAAAGCTAGAGATATACAATACTTTTTTTGCATAGAGGATAGAAAATATATAAACTACCATTAATGATGAAATTTTTAATATCAGGTTTGTTACTGCCAAAGAAATAAACGCTTAGTAATTGAAAATGTCTTTAGACGTAGCTGTAAATTTTTCTGGTATACGATTAATATGATAGAGATTGGAGATAGTCGGATAAATGATAGTAAATTGGTAGTAAACTTAATTTTAGTAAATAACACAAGTGACTTGTGGATATAAAAGGATATCTTCAATAATGGGCATTTGGATTAATGACTTGTTTTGTTTTTATGCTACTAAATTACGTTTGAAATTTTTAGATAAAATCGACATCGACGAAAGTTACTTTGATATGTTACCGACTCTCTTTCACTATGGAATATTTGATGATTTGTTCATGAAGGGCATTTTTTTCCATAATACCCAGTCGTTTCATGCAACTTTCCCTAACAACAAATCAGAGGATTCTGGAACCGAATACTGTGTGAAATACGGCAACATCGTCAAACCATCGAACGCCACAAACCCTCCCAATGTCGTCATTGATGTTCCTGCCGGTTCCAGCGGAAAAGCCTATAACTCGCTCCTTGTAATAAACATCGATGGCGACGCATTCTGTTCACAGGAAGATGTTTCTAAGCCATCTACTGAAGTTCAAAAGCATGTGATCCATTGGTTTGTGGCAAATATTCCGGATTCCAAGCCACTTAATGATGGCGAGGAAATAGTACCCTATTTGCAACCAATTCCATTTTACGGTACAGGTAAGTATCTTTTATGTTTCATATTGAGCCTTAATTTTGCAACAAAATTTAAACAAATCTATTTCTTTTATTAAATATCGTTTTTCTGTAAGCTGTATACAGGGTGGCCCAATTTTTTGTAGCGTACTTGTATTTCAATTATCGACAAATTTTTTCAATCATGTTAAACTGATTTTTTCACACAATAAACTAGACACTTGGGCAATTTTTCTGACACCAAACACGCCGTACCAGATTCTTTAAAAAGTTCGAAAAATGCATTTCTAGAGAAAATAATTTTTTTTGAAAATAAAAACTTACGGAATTTGGATTTTTCGTTTATTTTTTGAGGTATCTGCCGGTTATCTTTAGCACATAGGGGTTTTCGGATGCGCTGAATCCGAATCTCAAATCAGATTTTGGACGAAAATTTCTAATTTTGGCGTATTTTGGCATTCTGTAAAAACACTCGTTTTTGCCAAAAATGATGTTTTTTCGAGAGATATTAAAAAACTGATTGCAGATTTGCAATCAGCGCAAAAAGTTACACCAGAAAAGATATTTGGAGAAAAAATTTCTTTGAAGTATCAAAAAATTAATTTTTTGCCCGAGATGCTAAAAAATTGTTTTTTTGATAATTCAAGGAAATTTTTTCTTCAAATATCGTTTCTGGTGTAACTTTTTGTCCTGATTCCAAATCTGCGATCAGTTTGTCAATATCTCTCGAAAAACATCATTTTTGGCAAAAACGAGTGTTTTTACAGAATGCCAAAATACGCCAAAATTAGAAATTTTCGTCCAAAATCTGATTTGAGATTCGGATTCAGCGCATCCGAAAACCCCTATGTGCTAAAGATAACCGGCAGATACCTCAAAAAATAAACGAAAAATCCAAATTCCGTAAGTTTTTATTTTCAAAAAAAATTATTTTCTCTAGAAATGCATTTTTCGAACTTTTTAAAGAATCTGGTACGGCGTGTTTGGTGTCAGAAAAATTGCCCAAGTGTCTAGTTTATTGTGTGAAAAAATCAGTTTAACATGATTGAAAAAATTTATCGATAATTGAAATACAAGTACGCTACAAAAAATTGGGCCACCCTGTATTAATGGTTATTCGCCTAAAGAGTACATACTGCCTATTGGAAAATCGGAAGGCCGATTTCGCCATCTCACGGCTTTGCGGCAAAATCGTTGTCCCGCCGCGAATTGCGCTGTCTGACATTGGACAACCACACTATTTCGTCGTTATCTTATCTAAGATAAGCTTATCTAAGCGAATTCGGCGGCAATTCCCTTTATGTTCAAATGTGAATTTGAAATTTGAAATGGTGAAAAATCGGCCTTCCGATTTTCCAATAGGCAGTACAGAGTAGAGGTCGGCCGAAAGGGTTTTTCGATATCGATACCGATATCGATACCGATATATCGATATCGGTCTCTATCGATATTGGTCAAATTCTATCTATACACGACGGCGCCACAGGCTGAAGGAGGCGACAAAAAACGTACGGACCGAAATACAGGCAAAAATCAAATTGTTTGATGTCAAAGATTTTTTTTGCCAGGAAGTAAGTTGAAGTGTTGCTCGATCATACCCCGTGGATGAAATATTCATCCCTACGTTTTAAATTAAAATCTGGGGCTTCAAAGTTGGTTCACTTTGCGTTTTTCAGTGTTAAATGTGTCAACTTTGAGACCCCGGATTTTAATTTAAAACGTAGAGATCAATATTTCACTTGTACAGTACGATCGAGCAACACCTCAAATTTTACTTTTTCATAAAATTTCTGACCTATCAAATAATTGGCGCCCAATACGATATTTTTTAGGTTTTTTTGCCAAAAAATGGCCATTTTCGTGTGTTTTGGAGAAAATGTGAAGTAGAACGTTCGAAATCGTCTGGGATTTTTGGTAGTTACCCTATTTCGGATACGGCGAATCCGAATTTGGCCTCAGATCGGGGGTGGTCCCGCCACGAAAGTTGGGAAAATTGCGTTTTTTGGCGATTTTGGGCCAAAATTATCACAAAATAGTGCCAGAAAATTCGTATTGATGGTATTTCATTTTACAGTTGCAAATTTTTAATCAATTGTGGTCCGGCAAACAAGAATTTATGGCTACCTTTTAAGAAAATTCGGTATTTTCGCGAGAAAAAAATTGATTGACGGACCTGGGGTTCGAACTTGAGACGAAAAACCCCCAACAGATCGTCCGAAAATGGCCATTTTTGACGTGATATGAAAAAAATAATTGCAGATTCGGAATCAGCGCATCGAATTACCCCTAAAAACACTCATTGCAGAAGAATTTTCCACATTTTCAAAAAATCGATTTTTTCAAAATCCATGTGGTACCCCCTATGGTGAAAAATGGCCAAAAAATGACATTTTTTGGAATGTCTGCAAAATGTGTTTTTAGGGGTATTTTGATGCGCTGAGTCCGAATCTGCAATTATTTTTGACGTAACGCGTCAAAAAAGGTCATTTTTGGGCCATTTTGTACCAAAAATGCGATTTTCCCAACTTTCGTGGCGGGACCAAGCAAAATCTGAGCCCGGATTTGAACTCCCCGGGGTCGATTTAGGGGGGTAGGTCGGATTTCCCGGGCATTTCTGATTTTCCGTACGCATTCTGTCGCGTCCGGCGCCGTTGTGTATACGATATCGATATCAATCGATATCGATACCGATATATCGGTTTCTATCGATATTTTCAAATTTTACCAGAAATGACTCAAAATTGTCTAAAAAGTGCATTATTTGCTGTTTCATAGTATAGAGAGTCATATTTATAATAAAACCACACACTTGATTAAACAATATCAATGAAAAACTCATTATTTGTAATTATACAAAGGTAAATTTCTTTGAAAATTTGAATTTTTTCCTATTTTTTGTAAAATTTTCCCAAATTTTGGAAAAATTTGCGAAAATGGCAAAAATTAGCAAAAAAATTTAAATTTTCTGGGCGGGAATTCAAATTTTGAATTTTTTTGCAAAAATATCAAAAAATGACGAAAATTTTTGAAATTTGACCAAAAATCCTATAAATTTTTCGCGCCGCGCCGGTGGCGCAGCGCGAAAAATTGGATTGGTTTAATTTTGCCCCCTCTAATTTAAAGTAAATGACGCTCTGTTAGCGCAGTTTACAGTTGCCTCACTAATTTTATTTCTTCCATATTCGGCAAATATATTTCTTGACGTTAATTTTGAATTCTATATCCAATTCCTAACTTATCTTGAAAAAAAATAAAGTGGGACGAAAATTGTGTAAATTATGTGAAATTACCAGTTTTGAGTATATATTCTGGGTATATTTTTGCTTCTTAAACAACTGATTTTGATCTTTTCGTATTGATTTTGTTGTTATTTAATTCATTTGATTGAACAAAGGTTGATTACAGACTGTAAAACTGAACGTAAACATAACGCCAAAAAGTCACATATGAGCGCGAAATTTATTTTAATTTCCTAATGAAAATCGGCCAAAACTTTCTATTGAAACACAATAGAAGAGTTAAATAGCGCCGCAGGCGAAATTTTTGTAACCAATTTGGCTTGTTTGGTAAAAATTTCAATGAAAATTCTGATTATTTTCCGATATTCTCGTACAATTTTCGAACCGATACCGATATTAAAATATCGGTATCGATCGCGTTTTTATCGAGATCGATACCGATATCGATACCGATATATCGAAATCGGTCTTTATCGATATTGGCCAAAAATTAAAGAACCGATATCGAGATCGATATCGATACCGATATGACCGATATTATCGACGAGATATCGATATCGGCCGACCTCTAGTACAGAGCCTCAAATTACACATTTTGTGACAACAAGTAACGAAAACATTTGTGTCATAAATGCAGAGTATTATTATATTTACTTAAACTATACATTTAGGGTATCATCGCATTGCGTTCATTCTATTTCGGCATGCAGCCAAAATGGACTTCTCAAGCTATAAAAAAGAAAAGTAAACATCTTTTATGAAAGAAAACTTTTAAGTCAAACATTTTTAGTTTGAGCATGCTTGCTCGCAAATTTGATACTTATCAATTCTTTTTGGCACACCAACAAGAGTTCACACCATCGGCTGTCAAATTTTGTCAGATGAAATGGGACGAATCTTGCGATAAACGATTGCACGAGATGGGTATGTTTATGAATGTAACAAAAAGAGTTTGAACTCTTGAACAATTTCAAATATTATTCCTTCAATTTATTTCAATTGCTTTGATTTCACTTTACTAAGAATAATAGTTTAAGTACAGGGTGGCCCAAAATAACGTTACAATTGTATGGGAAACACTTTATTAGAAAAATAGACAGTTTTAACTACTAATTTTTTTACAAAAAAGTCAATTTTTGAGTTAAAATACTCAGTTTTGGCATAATGCCAGACTTTCGCCAAAAGGGGGTGCAAAATCTGAGCTCGAAATCGAATTCCCCGCTCTCGAAAACCATAAAAACCCAAAAGGAGGTTAAAATAGCGCGTTTTGGCACTATGCCAAGAAAATATAAAATTAGCGCCAAAATCTAAGACCCAATTCGGATTCTCCGCTCTCGAAAAACCCTATTTAATGGAAATATCGGCTGGCAGCGGTTAAAATTGGCTATTTTTCGAATAAACTGTTTTCCCATACGATTGTAACGTTATTTTGGGCCACCCTGTACATTTGTCACATTAAAAGTAATTGGTAAAGAAAAAGGTAGTAAAGAGTTTGCATAAATTAAAACCAACGGGATTACGAGCCTTCTGTGAAATTTTTGTAGAATAATAAAACAGTTATATAATTCTAAGCCATTTTCTGCTTTTCAAACGATTTGTCTTCGTGTTAGGCAAGAAAATATATCCGACATACTAGGTAATAGACTGAAGTTTATAGAGTTAATGGTTTATAGAGTTAAATGGAGTGGTGAATGCGACAAACGCACATAAATATTTAAAAAACTAATTGACTATATTTTTAAATTGCATAATTTTAGGCATGAAATCTCCCCGTTACTGGTATAATTGGAACGAGGTTGCTCTTTTCTTATGAACTTATGACATGAATTTATTTTTAGGATTTGAGACCGAAACAAGCCGAATATCCTAAGAAACCAATGCCTTTCGACAAGTGAGTTTGTTTTCCATTATTTAAAGTCACTTTTTCAAAACTCAATTGAGTTGAATTAAAATTGTTGAATTTTTTCTAGTTATTTTAATTTAATCTAAACAATTGAAATCAGACCTTTTTATTTTACATTGAAAATGTATAGATATCTATCCATGTATCGTGATCCGAAAGCCGTTAGAAAAGATATTTCGCGTCAGCGCCTCGATATGCTTGCAAACCTGCCGCCAGGAAAGAAACTCGAACCGCCGAAGTACCCAGACATCCTTTACACAGATAATGCCAAGAAAATGCCCTACTGGGCACATATGGACTTGATGAAAAAGAACAGAGGCGAAGGCATTTATTCAGCTCTGTACCGTGATCATCAAAATCCAGCTCTTCAACACGAAGAGTTAGAAAAGAAAGCAATATAGTTAGATGTATTAGTTGTTGAAATTATTTTATGGTTATTGAAATAAAATATTTGTTAGCGTTTTGAATTTTAAATTGCAACAAGTTGAATATAATTCGACTTTTTGGGTTAAAAAAGTAAGTTTAATAATTATGGAAACAGTCTTATTACTTTGGAGATTAATAATAATGGATAAAATATTTTTATTCATATTTTTATGTTTTAACTGCTGTAAAATGAAAAGGAAATTCTTTCACATCGCAATCATAATTTAGAAAATTGCATGAACATTTTCCTTGCACCTATTTTTTGCACCAAATGGTGGTTTGCTGCAGAAAAGTACTTTTAATTTATAAAAAAGGTCATTTTATGCATAGAAAAGTATTTGCCAGGACGGCTCTTGAAGCATTGACAACTTGTTAGCAATAATGATTGATCCCATTTCGGAAGACTTTTTGAGACAATACTGTTTATTTGATGATGACCATTCGTAAAATTAGTTCTAATTTTTACTCGGCCATAATTTAATTTAGCATGCATTGGTCATTTTATTAGTTCGTCATGCACTGGATAATATCCCACACTGGCCCAGTACTAAGCCAGGAAAGACAGAGCTTTAATTCGAGAAGCAGTGGCGATGATCTCCTTTCTTCTTTTGCCTCTGCCTCTTTAAACTTTGTTTACTGATCAATAACCAGGCAAGGTGGTTGTTCTCCTTTGGCTTACCACACTGGATCAATCAATAAAATTGCAGTTTCCTGGAATTTTCATGCCAACTTTTATTGCCATTTTTAATGTTAACATCTACAGGGCAATTCAGTGAATCTGCTGTTTATTCCGCTCTCTTGGACATATCAAGCTGGGAATTACCTCTTATTACTTAGTTCTTGGCCGAAAGTTATTGAGCTATTCTGAAAGAGAGCCATGTCGGATGACGACAGTTATGAGCTAAAAGTCTATGTTGCGTCTATTACTGGAAACGCCGAAGTACGTTGACAAAATTCAGATCCATTTTGGAGCGAAAGATTTACAACCACACTGTTAATTGAATCGCATTTTATAAAATCACTGACACTATTATCGATGTCTGTAAGCAAAGATGCGAGAAACTGAATGTAGGAAATTCATGACGGTTAACAGAAGAAATTTCATAAGTCATATCGTTAATTTTCTGGTAATTTGATTTGGCACCCAGGAGTTAGGTTTTGAGCAGTAAGTTCTACATTGGTCTTATTAAAGCCTCTAATCGGTCCCAACTTAATTCTAGTGAAGTTTATTTCATAATGCTACGATATCTAACATTACAATTTTCCAGGTTCGGAAACAGATCCAACGAGCGCTAATGTTGTTGGATGGCTTGGGTGTACCTTACAAATGTATCGACATAACTGTTCGAGGGAATGAAGAAGAACGGGACTATATGTGGACGAATGCTGCCAACGAACGCTATAAAGGCGTGCCGCTACCGCCGCAATTCTTCTACAAAACAGAATACTTAGGTGTAAGTGTTTTGATTTCGTTATAGTTACAAAAATTACATTACGCAAATTATGCAGTAGACGAAAATTTTGTCGAAGCACTTTTTGTTTAGAGAAGAACTTGTCTACCTTCTGCACGATTGTCTAAAGGTTCATGTGTAACCTGAGTAGCGTAATCAGATGCCTTTACGAGGATCTCTTGGTAGATTGAGAGTTCAAAAATTTCCAGCACCGATGTTATAATCGAATGCTAAAAAGGTCTTGTGAAATAAGAGATAATTATCGATCGCTCCCAAGGCGAGATTTTATGTGGACAACATTTTCATCAGTATTCATTAGAGATAAGAGAAGCAAATGTTCCAAAATCAAAACTTGGATAGCTTCAGGATCAAATTTTGATTTTTTCCTCATCTAAAAGACTGAAATATCGAAAAAAATAAAAGTTTGTCTTTATTTTAATTTGTTTAGGGGTATCAGGAATTCGACGACGCAAATGAAAATAACACTTTGGAAGAATTTCTCCGGTTAATTACAACAACAGAGGTAATTTTTATAAATATATATATATAGAGTACAATATGCTAACATTACAGGAAGAGATAAAAGTAGAGGTTAGTGACGAAGAGGATGATGAAGAAGAATACGAAGATGAAGAATATGAGGTTTGTGTCACATTTGTTTGAAAATGTATTCGATTTGTATTAATTTACTCTCTAGATACAAATTAAAATGAATTCAAGATGAAATGTTTTATTTGTGCGTATAATTAAAATAATGCATAACCCTTCATTTCCCAGTGATGCGAAAACGCAACGATATTGATTTTATATTTCACAAAAAGATTTCACAAAAAGATTTCACAAAAAGAAATAAACGAATGAGTGTTTATTACATAAAGAAAGAGAGCGTCTATGAAAAAGCCGTGGCGGCCATGTTGTTTTTTACAAAGACAGCTCATCTAAAATAAAGCTAATGGTAATGCAGACATTCTGCCTTTTGTCTATGGCTCGGGCAATGAAGGGATAATATGACGGCATAATATTTTTGTTTCAATTTTTTGTTCTAAAGTTACCGAAACCAATATATGATTTCAGCTAAAGCCCTAAGCAATGTAAACCCAATATCACTCGTGAAACAATGTGCTTCACAGAGTGATAATGGATATGGTTATGTGAAAGACAATTTTGAGGTTACATTATACCGTGATATAATGAAACAAAAATAGAAATCATATTAAATGATGACATAAAAGACAGAAAAACCAATCGAGTTTTAATACATAATTACCACTTTTGATATATGCAAGCAAATTTTATCAAAATAAAAACCGTTTACTTTCTACTAATATATTTGTCTAGATTTGCTAAAGTTAGTTTTGAATAATTTTCACCTGTTTATAGATATTCTTTAATTTGAAATTTCCTGTACTGCGGAAATATTTATAGCCAAACGCATCGCTGAACCTCCAATTGCCTTCACTTGTTGCCTAAAAACAAACATCTTACAAAAACATATACGATTATTTGAAATATTTCTCAAAAATGTTTGAGTCCAATCTGCGGATATATAAGGATGGTTAATTAATTCTTAAACGTATATACTTACTTGAACCTTAATGAAAATATTCTTAGGACGAAGAAGAGGTGGAAGGTGAAGACGAGGAAGAACCCGAAGAGCCCGAGACCAGTCCGAAAAAAGAAACCAAAAACGAGGTCAAATCTGCGGACAAAGAACCACCTCCTAAAAAGGCAGAACCGGAGAAGGACAAAATACCAAATGCTGCCAAAGAGAAACCGAAAGAAGTAACAAAATCAGAGAAGGATAAGGCAATTACCACACCAAGTACTGCTAAGGATACACCTAAGGACGCCAAAAAGGCGGATAAAGTAGAAAGTGTAGCAGCATCTACAAAAGAGAAACCTAAAGAAATGAAGAAAACCGAGACTAAAGAGAAGACCACCGAAAATAATGCGGCAAAAGCAACAACATCTAAAGAAAAGCCCAATGAGGTCAAGAAACCTGCAGCCTCAACAGCCACCAGTGCAACCAAAGATAAGCCCAATGAAGTTGCAAAAACAGAGAAAGTTGCTGAAAGTAAAGCAGATAAGTCAAAGGACGCTAAGTCGGCAACAGCGCCAAGTACAGCAAAGGAGAAGCCAAAAGATGTCCCGAAGACAGAGAAACCGGCTGCTATACCACAGAAGCCACCGGCAACAACTCAGAAACCAGCGGCTGCAGCAGCTGGTACAACAAAAGATAAGCCGAAGGAACCTCAAAAGGGCGATAAAGACAAAACTACAGAAGTTAAGAAGGCCACAGCACCTAGCACAACGAAAGAAAAGCCAAAAGATTCACAAAAGTCGGAGAAGGAGAAAGCCAATGCAATTAAGCCGACACCACCGGCTGCAGCACCAAAGCCGGCTACAGGGGTCAGCACAGCAAAAGACAAGCCAAAAGATGCTCCGAAACCGGCGGCATCTAAAGCGGAAGTAGCTGTGAAACCTGCAGCTGCACCTAGTACAGCGAAAGAAAAGCCGAAAGATACTCAGAAGTCTGAGAAAGACAAAGCTGCAGAATCTAAAGTTAGCGCTGCGGGTAGTACAGCGAAACCAAAACCTAAGGTATCCGAAAAATCAGAAAAAGACAATGATGTTGCAGTCACGTTGCCGAGCACCGCTAAGCCTAAAGAAACCAAAAAGACTGAAAATGACGTGAATGTTACACTACCTGCCAAATCAAAAGAAAAATCGAAAGAAGAAAATGTGAGTGCAAAAGTGAGCGAGAAAAAGAAAGACGACAAAACTTCTGCCCCAGAAGATAATCTAGAAGAGACCGTTGAATTTACGCTAAAAACACCTGCAAAGCCAGCTTTAGATGCAGCAAAGGATGAAGACGTAGAAGACGAATCAGAGTACACGTACGAGGTAACTGATTTTTGATATGAACAAGTGATTTGTTTGATAATGCATCCTCCCAGTAAGCTAGCGCAATGGAACTTGTATAGAATGTGACCCCCACATATAGAAACACAGATTCCAGAACATTCTAGAACAATCTAGACTCTTCCAAATTGTTTCCGGAATGTTCTGGATAATCTTAGAAAACAATTTGGAAGAGTCTAGATTGTTCTAGAATGTCCTGGAATCTGTGTCTCTATATGTGGGGGTCGCATTCTATACAAGTTCCAGCGCAATGCTATCTGCGTGTGTAACGTTACACACGGAGGACCCATTCTTAGGGGTGCTTATTTTTGAAATGTACTTAGGGTAACTTTTTGCGGGGAATCCGAATTTGAGGTCAAATTTGTGGTGCCTAGGTCATTTGTGGTGCCTAAGTGTGACTTACAGAAATAAGCACCCCTAAGAATGACCTTCCAAATTTTGTGACTGACGGACATAAGCCTCGTATTATAAAAGATAATATTGTTTTTATAGGACGAGGAAGTTGACGAAGCGGAAGACGAAGATGGTGATTGGGAGTAAGTTTATGAATTTTACGAGTAATATTTTATTGATTAATTTCTTAAGGTATGAATATGTTTATGAATAACTCATACGTTTATGAGGATGAAGAATGAGACAGTGAAAATTCACTCAAGGAACATTGTCCTACTGCCAAGTGTATTTTATCTACGGGTACAGTGCTAGCGATCATTGGGCCTTTTTTCAGCGAATTTGCAGACTCTTCATTCCTTTCTCATGCCTAGTACTTATAATCCAAAATTGTGGTGTTTGACAGGTTATTTCGAGTCTCCAACATAAATTATGTCGAAAAAGGCTCAACTCTTATGGGGTTACCGTTTCGTTTAAGAAAAATTAAAACTAAGTTGAACAAAAGGTTGAATATCACTAAAAAATGTGTTAATTACTATTCCAGAAAGGCTCCAATAATCGCTACGCTCAAAATTTTCATAAAGCATCAAATGGGACATAATTACTTTTCTAAATGCAACTCCTGCAATATTTCTCTAAGTTCAAGTTTAATGATATAGGGTTTTGAAATTTGACGGTTGGAAATTTAATTATTTTTTACATTTTAAGTAGTACCATTAGATAGTTTAGGTTATATTTCAGGATTTTACCATGATTGTTTTATTTACTAATTTGTTAAGATGTTGCATTTGGAAACAATTGTAAACTTTTGGCGCACAGCAATTGTTGATTCTTTGTTATATTCGTAATAGAGTGAAATTCACTTATTTATAATCAGAATACGCTCAATATTTCTATATGATTTTTATGCATTTTTGCTGAACTTGGATTAGTGCGTTATTAGGTTTATTTTACAGATGAGTAGATATTTAAGATAAGGAATAGAGATGGGACAAAAAAATTAAAATTTTGTTCAAAATTGTGATCAGAAAGTTCGATTTTAAAAATTTATAAAAAGTCAGAGATTAGACTTTGAAAACATTAAATTTTTGTCCGATCTTGAATAAGATATGGTAAACATTTAAGGCAGTCGTATTAGTAGCTGACTTAGGTAGATTCATTAGGATTATTGCTGTAATTTTTAATATATTGGGCCTGCGGCCAGGGCTAGACTTTTGAGCGCTTTGCCACTTCTGAAAGCACAGTAATCTCAATTTTGCTCCAAATCGTGATTAGGCCAAAATTTTTTACGATTTCTTTCCTGACTGAAGTTGCGCTTGCATGTTCCTGGCCACAGATTCGAGATGATGTGTAATTTATCTTTACCAATAAAATCTTTAAATTAAAACAATACAATTGTTGATTACAAATAATCTATAAAATACTGCTGACATAAAATTTGGCATGACTAACATTGGTTTACTAACTATATATATAAGAGATGAGTCCCCTTAGTAAATGTACGTCTATTAGTCCGTTCCAAAATATTTTGTAGCAAAGAATTGAGGCATGTCCGTGCAGATTTCACTTGTGATGATGTTGATCTTCTTGTATGCACTCCTGATCGACGTAATACCTGAAGCCATGAAAATTGGAATCAACATCTTTATAAAAACGTGACTCACTCTTCGGCGTTGAGAAAACCGTAAGGAGAAAGATTTTGTGCTCTTGGACTCCATTTTCCAACAAAGTCTACAAAGTTCTATTGTTATTCAATGTCGTATTTCCTTTTAGGAAAAAAGGATTTATGATTTTCTTTTTGGAAGCCACTTTTGTTTTAGCTTCTGTGCAAATAATATAGTCAATAAAACATTTGAATACCTGAATAGCTTTCATAACGGTAAATCCCGAGCTCAAACACGGATACAGGAGGAGAACGCGTCTTCTAGCGATGTCAGTCATAAGTCGTGTATATAGCATCCTTTGATCTTCACCAATCAACACCTTTCCTATGCGAATTGATCGACAGCATTGTCTTAACGCTAATTCCATTGCTTCACCGCTTCGGCATACCGAGACACCGCAATTACCGCGTGCAAATTTTATTCCTTAAAGAGATTGTTTGTGGAAAGAAAGAGAAACATAAAATTAAACATTCATAAATACGAAATCAACGTTTTTCCTATAAAACCAGTTAGATACCTTCAAAATAGCTAAATGGTGCATCATCACTAGAAAAATTGTCTTTACATTACATTCTTTCACAAAAAATTACTTTTTTCATATGCATTCTATCAGGTTATGTCAGATATTCACTTTTTTGTACTTTACCTACTTCCTTCAATAAAAACAAGAAGTATGTTCAGCCTCAGCAAGATATATGTGGCCTGTTTTGAATATGGTCGAATTATTCAGAAACCTAATTGTATCAAACATTTTCAAAGGCTTTATGGGAGAAAATTAAAACTAATAAATTTTTGAAACGATACCTTCGTATTCATATCCCTGAAATAAAGTTATTTGTCACGGGTTTCAGAGTATGAAATGATTACCGTGGGCGTAACGACAGTGCATTTATGATAAGGCAATTTGTTGAGGCCATCTTCAACCACGAGACGGATTAAGCGATCGGCGGAGAACACAAACTCGGAATGACTCGTTTCTCTGAAATTAAGTTTGCAATCTAAAGAAAAAGATGAATCAAGGCAGTCAACTGACTTGTCTCGAAGTATGGTTTGCAATTCTCGAAGGCGATCAGTCTGCGGCAACAACGAGGTCCGCTTATCCAGTTTGCTATTGCTTGCGGATCCGATTACTTCATTTTCCTGTAGAGAAACCATTTATGCATGCTATTATCCGCTCAGCAACTAAACAAGAACATGAAAAAAAGTAGAGTTGAATTGACTTTAGCTAAAAGGGTTTCGTTGCAGGAAAAACATTGCTTCAAAAGGTTAGAAGCTGGTTCCTGTATTTTCGGATATGCGAAATAGACTTGAATGCCAATCCACAAATATAGTTGTTGAATATTTTGATGTGTTAAAAAGGCCTACCAAAATGGAAGATGAAAGCAAAGATTGGTTAAACTTGTAGATATTTTATAAAATTGAGTCAAATACTTCATAAAATTGTGATAATAATCGAAATTTTTCCAAATTTTTTGCAATGTTCCCATTAATCTGTCATTGCTCTATTACTGATGGAGCAATGATCAGCCAGATTTCAATAATCCCGCCATTGATTCCCACGCATCAATGTGTCGGTCTCCTTTACCGATCTCTTTTACCTATCACACACGTATTTGTCCCAACGATCTACTTTGTTTGGTTGTGCGGAAATTAGTCTAAATTAGTTCTCTATGCCATTCCGCAATTTATTGCTTTTGGCTTTCCTTGCTGTTTTAGGATTTGGAATTGTACTTTTATCAATGCTACAAGAAGAAGGACCTCTTAGCCATTACCAATTGAATTTTATAAAATGGAGCCCCGAGGAGAGCGCTTTTGATAAAAACCATGAAACTCCCTCGGATAACAACTCACTATCTCTCAGCAGTGAAGTTGCAATAAATGACAACCACATCTCCAAGTTGGTCAGATTTCGACTCAAACAACAACGGGAATTGGAAAGAAGCCAAAAGCGTCTCAACAATCACACTTCTTTCCAAGTCAAGAATAATGAGGCATGTGATTGGGTTCAATCCAGAATTTTTCACAACTTTTGCAACACACTTAAAACGGAGCCTATCAAATATGCGTTTACAAAACTCAGTTTTAATGATGATCAAACACAAATTATTGAGATATTTATGTTCAGCCATACTGAATCCATCTTTGCTTCCCTCCTCTCTTATTTAGAAATTTTTCAGGAACTACCCACCAAAAGCGCATTTGGCACAACCACATCTGATACTATTTGTATAGGCAAGGATGAAGAAAATTGCATTCCGAAATTGAAGCATTTTGAAGCACGCCTTCGGGTAATATTTTATGGGGACACGGACAATTCATCAAATGGACAATTCATCACACGGGACAATTCATCACATGGGACAATTCATCACATGGGACAATTCATCACACGGGACAATTCATCACATGGGACAATTCATCACATGGGACAATTCATCACATGGACAATTCATCACATGGGACAATTCATCACATATTGTAAAAAATGGCCAATTTTTATAAAAATTTGTTTTTATGCTATTTTTACCGTTCTTATACACTTTTTAATTAAAATTACGCTATTTTACCTTAAATTACCTCAATTTTTACATAATATGTGGTTACTTATAAATTTTGGATTTTTAGGCTCATATGCCATTACATTTTTCGCGCACCTTATAAGGCGCCAAACAAGGATTTAGGCTTGCGGCTCGAACAACATGGGGCCAAAGCAAGACTTAGTCTTAGGCTTAAGCTCCCGAACAACCCTTATAAGGGCTGCGCGACTTTTGGTTCAACCAGTCGACAGTCACTGAAAGAATGAAAATTTTTAAGGTAAAATAGCGTAATTTTAATCCCTATTTTATGGTATTATTCCTTACACAATTTTAACTATATTTTAGCTGGCGCCAAAACATAATTTGCTGGCATGTCTTATTCAGAAAAACATGAGCACAATTTTGCAAGTACGTACATTTTATTTAAACTTCTCGTTGCTTAAAATTAATATCTTTTAGGCAATTTTCTGTTATTTGTTTGATCAGAAAAGTTTCTTGGCAGCAGGAAGAAGATTAGGCAATGACCACTATAACATCAGGTAAGCATTTGTCATTCTTATGCTTTCAAGGATCGTCAATTCTGATCGTCAATTTCAAGAAGATGTCTAAAAATCAGAACCCATTACATGGATATTATTATTTTCATTCACGGACCCAAAAGATGAGATCTGCTTCCTCAGCTAATTGTGGATTGCAAAAAATAATATCCATGAGACTATCGTATGAATAATGTTTCCAGGTTTTGCAAAAAGACAAATGAGATGAACGCAGGTGTTAGGCCAGATCGCCTGATAGAAGTTCAGAACGACGTAAGAAGCTAATACTTCTATTGATTATCTGGCACTAACAATATTTTTAGAAACTAGCGCAACACTGGAAATTCATTTCAATTGTTCGCGATCCAAGTAGGGCAATCTCTCATTTCTTTTAACAAACCGTAAATTTTATTATAGTTGATCGCTTTCTGTCAGGGTTTGTGGATAAATGCGTTCGGTGAGTTCGACAACTTGTTTACATGTTTAGATATCTGCGAGTTTTTAATGATAATCATCCATGTTAAAGACTATAAAGTCCTTACATTTAGTGTACTTTCTCCTAAATAATTTCTTCAGTACGCATTGCCTTTTCAGATTAGGTGATTTTGATATTACATTCTGGTTAGAATAGCAAAAAATTCATTCTAGGTAATGAGAAAATTATGTTTAAAAACAAGCATGATAACCACGAATATTAAAGAGGTGGATTTTATGAATAGAAGGATCGTTGTAAGAAGACACCAAAAACCAAACAAGGTTACCCTATTAATTTGCAGTCTTGAGTTAATCTCTTCTTATTCCCGGACGAAGTTCTGGAAAAATATCGAGTTTATTTAGGAATTTTAGTAAACCGATCGGTGACTGCAATGGTTGTCACGCAAACATGACTTGCTTTATTATTCGTGAGTATATCCGTATGAAGAGAGAGGCGCAAAAAGATGGCATGCAAAGAAGCTTTGAGGTTAGCAAATCCGTGACTTTTTGCAATTCAAATAGCGTATTTCAGGACCGTCATTTCTTTCCACAAAATTGGTTATAATAGCTGGCATTGTTTAACTCGTATAAAAACTTTATTCAGGCGTTGCAATTTCAACAAATTTTTATCAAACTATACGCTAATTCGATACGGGAAAGATATGGAATCGTCGCTTCTCGACCAAATATCATCAATTTTATTGGAACAAAATGTCACATTAAAAGATGTCGAATTTGTTAGGAAAGAAGTTGGCTCGTTCAAAACCATTCACACTACTTCCGATTCGGACGCTAGGAACTTCTTTGAGGTTTTATTATCTTCAAGCTTTTTGGTTAACCGGAAACCTTTCGAAAACTTTAGAGAGCCCAATTTTGGGGTTTATAGAATATCTTTATATAGTTGAACTTTAAAATGTTTACTACTATTAAAATATTCTACAATCTAGGTCTACCTCATATATTCATAAAAATTCCAATAATAGACGAATGAATACCTAAAAATTGAGGAAAATTGAGCACGGCTCAAGCTTCTCGTATAAAACGTGCAAATAAGGAAAACATATTGTGTTTAAAGTAATAGATTCTTTACTTTACATGTCGCCGATTTGGTATAAAAGCACTCAGTTTAAAACGAAAATTACACCTTGTTACTTTTTGGCATTATATTTGGTGCCAGTGGTATTATATTTTAGAAACGACTCCGAAATAGCCCCTTTCTGATGGAATACGTAGTCCGGATGTTCTATCATGACTTTCGGATATTCAACTACACAATTCCGACATTCTCATTCGCAACATGAGACGAGTCCATCGTTAATTGCATTGTTTAAAATGTTATTCGTTGTAATAAACTAACTTGCAACGTCGTACAATTTGCACAATTTCATTTATGCCACAAGATACTTTGCGTAAGATCGGAAAATTCCGCTAAATATATTTTGGTAGTTGACGGTAAAAACATTTTCTTTTAAGCATTTTCATTTAATACTCTTTTTTAAGGCTATCAGAAACATGAGCAAACCCAAAATTGTTTTGTATCACTCTTGTTTGCCCTCAAACTAGCCCATTTTACTGGATCTACCGCCTTGGGGACCGTCTTGTTGATGTTGTTCCTCTTTCTTGTCAATATTATGTGTGTGGGATAAAGTCAATCATGTCGCAAATGCGTTGAAAACGTAAACATGACGAAGCTGCAATTGGTGGCGACGACCGAGAAAGGAGAAATGTGGAAGTTAACTGGTGGTCTTAAGCTTTTTGTGGGAGTCACTCCACAAAACGGGGGCTTTAAATAATAATAATGAAGGGGAAAAGGAGCCAAGAAGTCGAACTGAACTCTTTATTGCCGCTTTTCTTAGCCACAGTTGCGGCGAAGAATTTCGCGTCGTTGTCGTCAATCCTCTGTTAAAGGGGCATTGGGCTCTGAGACTCTTGAGGTCGGCAGCTAGCGGCCCAGTGGGCGTTCTCCTCATTTGTCGCCGCTGATGTAAACCATGCCCGGGCGCAACCCGCGGACCAGTTAAAGCACTTCTTCACTTGTGCCTCCACTACCCCTCAATTAGCTTTGTTAACACTTTGTGGGAATTCAGCGTGGTGACAGCAGTACCCTCTCCATAATTTTATGAGGAGCTCGCCCATCATCACGCCAACAATAGCCCCAAACGACGCCAACTACGATGAGACCAGGATTCTAGTCGGTCCCCAAGCTTAGTCAGTAACGACCCCGATTTTGGCAGCGTAAAGGCTACATCCTTATTTGTTGAACAACTTTGACTTAGGCGTTATTTCAAACTTCCAGAAAATAGTGGAAACCCTCTCGAAAATGATCTAAAAATAATAGAATTATGGAAAAGAAAATTGCGATAAAAAGTTGTACTTTTCTTTGAACATTGTTTTGGTAAGAATCGATGCGCAAAACTCTTTCTTTCCAAAAGTATGACGGAAAATTTTTGTAATTAATATTTCGAGAATAGATCGAAAACTTAGTCAAAATAATGAAGTCACGCCGTTTTAAAATTCCTTGGAATGCAAAGTGCTATTACCCAAAGCAATTTTCATTATCGTATTTTTGGGAAAATCCCCTAAGAAACATTTTTACAGAATTTTTGCTCTGAAAAATGCTCAACATTCCTGACAGCTGAATTTATGAACGGAAAATCCTTCTCGAAATTAGATTTTTTATTGTGATCCTTGACTGCCTCCTTTGTTCTCTGCGCAAAAGGTCAAGCTATTATTGTCCTATAATAGAATACTATTTTAGAAATATTCTTACTATATAATTCTTTACAATTAAAAGCGAAATAAAGCAAAAAATCTGCAATGTAATCATTGAGCATCTGCACTTTTAATAATTTTACATAAAATTTTCTGTTACTTTTTGATTCCCAAAATTCCTAAAATTTTTAATTAGTTTTAATAATTTTTAAGTATGATATGCTAGTATGTTGTAACACTTTGTGTTGAACATTTTAGAATTTTACGCTAATTTTGGTATTTACTTTTACCTTTGACTAAATTTTAGACAACGCAATTTGACACCATATATTATTAGACCGGAAAAGGTATTTAATTTAGCAAAATTTAATTTGAGTTACGTCTTTGTAAATAAATTTTAAGCTCTATGTAGACTTTATTTTTGTTGACCGCGTTCCTTTGACCCAATTTAATCCAAGTCCAATCCCAAAGCTGCAAAATATTTGCCAACAAAAATAAATTTATAAACATTCTCGCAGTTCCACTAGGGCCGACCTTATGAGATATTTAAGAAAAAACTATTTATTGCAGAACGGACAAACTAAAAATTAATTTTAGAAATGTGCTAATTTTCTTTTACGTAATTGATTTGCATTTCGTTATATGCAACGAGCTGTATACTCATAAGCTGTATGTGCACTATAGCTGCACACGACAACGAATGCCAAAGTGGTAAAGAGACCCCTTTGGATAATTTTAATTTGACCGTGGGCTTTCTAGGAGGTCCCTTTGACATCAGTACAGTTGGGGGGAATGACAGTTGGGGGGAATGACAGTTGGGGGGGGGATAGTTGGGGGGGGGGATAGTTGGGGGACATCCAGTTGGGGGGGGATGATGTCCCCCCAACTGGATGTCCCCCAAGTGTCCTTTTTTTTAAAAACGTTTTTTTACCCTAAAAATACATTTTTCTGCCCTAAAAATGCGTTTTTTGCCCTAAATATGCTCCTAGGCTAATTTCTGGCTCTGTATTCGATGTTTTCCTAAACAGCAGCCTAAGGGGCTCAGCAGCCTAAGCCCCAAGCCTAGGACTAAGTCCGATTGGAGCGTGCACAGCGGGGGCTCCAAGCCTAAGTTCGGTTTAAGCCTAAGGGTCGATTTAGTGGCTGATGGCACGTGAAAGGGCAACGCACTTTTAGGGCAAAAAAATGCATTTTTAGGGTAAAAAACCGCTTTAAAAAAAAGGACAGTTGGGGGGGGGGACATCCAGTTGGGGGGACATCATTCCCCCCAACTGGATGTCCCCCCAACTGTCCCCCCCCCAACTGTCATTCCCCCCAACTGGGCGGTAACCAGGTCCCTCTAGTGGATCCGCAAAAAATTTTTCAGGAGGGGGCCAATTAGGTGGTACTTCGACGTTCAAAACCTGTTTTTCGAGAAACTTTTGGCGAGAAAACCAAAAAGTGCATTTTTAGAGCCAAAAATGGCCACTTATGAAAAAAATGCAAAATGTAAACCCCCCATATTCCGTAAGAGTTAGGTAAGAAAAGTGCGCTTAGAAAAATGATATCGTCCATTTTTAGCGAGTTATGGCGATTTTCAGTGAAACCCCCCAAGTGTAACTCCCCCCAAGTGTACCTTACCCCACACGACGACGACTGTCTAGGCCACTCTCATTTTTATATAAAAAGTAAAAACAGCACAATTTTTTCCCGAAATGCATCTAAGAAAAAAGCTAATCTCTATAAACTACATTTTCCTTTTCCCCTTAAGGAAAGTTGTATTGATTTAATCAGCGCAAAAGCCCCGAAGTCCTTTGTCGAAAGGAGGTCTTTTCCAGAACAATTAATAAAACTACGCATTACGTGGCTTTAATTAAAGTATTATAATTTGATACGAAGAGAATCCCCCGTACTCATAATCCGAGCTGAGGTGCGTTTTATATACCGCGATGACGCCAACTTGTCCCCACCCTCATCGACTGGTAGCCTTTCGGCGGCTGGCCGAATGGGCGGGCTTTGGCGGTTAAACCATTAAACATTCACTCAAGAGTAGAAATAAAGCAGTTTAAGGCGAGCCCCTGGCGTGGACAGCACCAACTTCGAGAAGCATTTGAGTGGGGAAAAGGAGCGGCTCCATTTCGTATCCCTGGCTCCTGGCCGGTAATGTACTCTCCGCCGCGAACCCTGCACCACGACACCGTGTCACAAACAATCCGCTCTACCTCGACGTCTTCCCACTCCTCAGCGGTCTCTGGTCATTTCGGCCATTATTTGGCACCATTTGTGGGCTCATCCTCTCCGTTATCATTTGCACTTTTAATCGATCGCAACATTCGCTCGGCTTCATCGTTACAAGCATTCAATGACGCTGCATTGGGCCAGATGTTACCTACGCCCATTGCTACCACCACCACCACCACAGTGCCGACTACAACGGAGCGTGCCGATGCTGCGTCATACAACGACGAGGATTATTTGAACGCATTGTCAGATGAAGAGTGAGTTTTTTATTCTTGAGCATTCCTCTTTGAAGCACGTTTTTCTGTGATTATATTTCTCCTTTAGACACGTTGCTTCTTTAATAACACTTTCCCTTAATAATTTGGATTTTTAGATCAAACGGAATATTTTGCCTTTCTGGAATTTTTTGAGATTTCTCTAAAAAAGTGCGAATCCTTAGGAATCCAATGAAAAGTAACACAAAAGAAAAATTTCGAAGTCTGCACTACAATTTCACTACACCACAATTTTTGATTAATGGCTTCTCCGCTACAAAGTTAGGATATTTTTCAGTAAAAAAGATGTGTTCTAAACACTCAAAATGTAGTTAATCATTAGGCGGATTAAAGTGATGTCTTAATTATAAATGTTCTATGAACGAACCAATCTCCATAACGCAATAATATGGCTTCTAAAGAGAAAATTTGTTTTGACGTGACAAATTGTGCAACAAACCCGAATTTTACAAAAATTGAAAACATGTTATATTTTTTCTCGAACTGACATGTTTATTGAGACCGACTTAAAACCAGACCAAAAAATTGAATTATATATGAGCATAGAATTGTTTCTCATTCAGCCAATAATCTAATTAATAAAAAATCATTTTCAGCTATATCGACTTTGTCGCAAATTTCCTCAAGCCGACGTTGATCGAGCTCGTCTTTGTGCTGGTATTCTTCCTCCTGATGCTTATCGGAGTGATTGGCAACAGTCTCGTGGTGTTTGTCGTTTCGCGGAATCAAAGCATGGTATGTGCGTTTGTATCGATGTTTAGCAAATTACATTAGCTCGTTGGTTCCTCCTCGTCCCGACCCAAGCCCACTCCCTTTCTTCCCGAGGGAAAATGCATAAATAAATAAATACGAAATTAATTAATATACTACTAACAAAAGATATTCGGGAATGCTCGCCAAAAGCTCTTTTTCGGCTCCGGATGACATTGAAAGAATAAAGAAAGATCGCATGTAACGTTTTTTATATCAGAAAAGGATAATGACGCAAAAAAAAGCTTTTGGGCATTTAAAATTCTTACTCACCCTTCAAAGATCAGAATTTTCAGCTTCCTTAGTTTTATGGAACAGAGCTAATTTCTAATATTTTTCATCGCAGGTAAACTTTGGATCCATTAGAGCAAAGGTTACGGAAAAAATTCGCTTATAGAAATCGTTATGAATTTTAATTCTTTTGGATTAAAGTCTTCAGTGTGGCTTTCAGGGTTTCCCAAAGCTCTCATAAAAGCTTTTTGCGAAAGATTGGAATTTTACGTAAATCATCAGCAAATTCCACTAATGGGCAATATAATATTTGCTAGAATTGCTCCAGAGGCTATGTTACGGCAAAAAAAAGAAAACTGCAAAGCGGAAAAATAAAATCAGCTTCCGAAAATTTTGAAATCCTAATGTTTTGACAATTTAATCTTTTGTGCTTCGAATTGCTTCTAAAGTTTATTTTGTGTCTTTCAAAATATCGCTTTCGTTATATCGCCTCTTTGAAATGTTTACAATTTCGACTCAAAAGTGTACTTTTCTCCATTAAAGTCTAAACCCGAAAGAATGCCGGAAGCATTTCGGGCACATGTTTGACAGGAAGAAGGAAAGGTCGCGTGTCATTTTCCCAAACCATTTCTTTGCGTGGCGCAGAGTTTAGGATTTTGCGCTAGAGCCAAATTAAATCTTGCTAAACGCTTTCTAATTCCTTACTCGCCGGAATATAAAAACAAAGTCGGCCATAAAAACCAATGAATTGAGAAGCAAGCTGAAAAGCAACTCGATTGTTTCCAACAAAGGTCCCTTGAGGGGATAATCTGTTACTAATCTGTTGCTCATTTTTCGTCTCAAATCTCCGTCATAAATGAAATGTGTCTAGCAACGGGACATAATTAAAGACTTGCTGAAGTTTTGCCGAAGCCTTTAATGAGAAATTTCGTAGACTGAACGAAACGAAGAAAGCATATGTCACCAAAGAGCTTAAAATAACCGGTCAGGAAAAAGAAACATGAATAATCTCAAAACAAATTCATGAATATACTTTCCAAATGACGATCAAAGGGATAACACCTAATAGCTATTTTGGTAGGGCGAAACATTGCAAATTTGTACTACAACTTTTGGCAAAATGAATGGCCAAATTAAATTTTAACGGTATCGAAACATTTCTCTTATAAATGATATATACCAAAAATAATAAGGATTATTAAGCAAATTATTGGCTCAACTAGAATATTCTTATTGGACTGCGACGTCTCATTTCTCAGTACAGCATATACCATGGTAGTATTCTCACAAGAATTTGCCATCGAAATTCGGAGAACAAACCCAAAACCCGTAAAAGGACATTTTATTCCTAAAATTCAGAATTATGACATTTAAACAACGAAACTCAAGTTTTTTATTTTTGTTTTTAGCATACAATTGGGGGAAATGTGGTTCATATATGGAACTTCGTCTTATTTATTTGCAATTCAATACATATATACGACTTTTTTTGCAGGCAAAACATTAGTTTTATTTCCGAATTTCAACCAATGATTACGTTAACTGTTGTGTCGGATTCCCTGAAAACATTGTTCTTTGAAGGGTTTTCCATCCGTTATTTAACTGACACGTACAGAAGCCATAATTATCGACATCAAAATGCGAAACGTGACACTCATTCACGGGGATGTTACCTTTTACGTTATAATTATGAAATTTGTTGTAAATGGAAACTCTTTTGGTTCGCAATACGCCATATATATGACGCCCACGAGACATTGAATACCGTAAATTAGATTAACTATAGAGGATTTACGGTATTACTTATTTGAACAAAGATGCACGGTAATGACATAGGAGACGTCTTGGAAAATGTCTAAAAATCAATCATCTTTCATCTCCCAATTAATCATCTTTATTGATAAATAATTAATAGTAATTAATAGGTTAAAACTGTAAAGCGCATAAAGTCATTATATTGGCATGTGAAAGATTTTAGGTGAAAATGCTGAAAATAATTCTGTCTATAAGGAAACTACACGCCCCGAGAAAACATTTCGACAGCCATAATAATGATACTCCGGAAAATCATTTTTCATTATAAAAGGAAATTATCAAAAACGTCTTAACCGTTACCAATTTCAGTGGACATCAATGAATCTATTTCTAACCAACTTGGCGCTTTCTGATCTGCTGGTGCTCGTCTTTTGCCTCCCTCCCACTGTGATCAATGATGTCACGAAAACTTTCTGGTTTTCTGAGTCGTTTTGCAAGATCATGCTCTTTTTACAGGTGAGCAGTTTCGATCTTTCTCATTATGGTTGTGAAGAATTTTATTCGAATAATAATAATCATAATTTTGAAATGCTAATAATTTTGGAAAATAGGAATGAATAATAATTTCGATTTCAAGTAAAAATTTTATTCGAGAATTTATACTACTTCCTCTGGCTCAAGCTTTCACTCCGACTTTCAAAATTGAAGCATAAGTATCATTTCACCAGAATGGCAGAATACTAAAGAATGTTTCCCTTTCAGTTTGATGTTTCAATCAAAAATTAATAGCACTAGTCAAGTGGAAAGGGCGCGGCAAAGCCGCGCCCGTCGAAATCTCTTGTGTTAGGTATCATATGAAAGATAGTTGTAAATATCTGTATTAAACATTTTATGTTAAAAAAGTATATCAAGAATTTTATTTTTATGAAAACAGTATACAAATAAATGTTGGCAAAGGCAATAAAAAATCCGCATCGTCTCACCTCATATAAGGTCTTGCCACTGGCGTAAAGTGAAGTCTGACAATAATCGAAATGAATCTAAGGGACCTTCTCAAAGCCTTGTAACAAATTTTGTGCAGGAGATAAAGCTAAGTGGACTTATGCTACTTTAAACAGAGTATGACTGTTATTAGGCAATGTACCTGCACTCAATGAGTGAAACTAACGGACAGCCATGCTTCATATACGTTCATCGCAAGAAACTAATGAACATGAAGCGGTAAAGTATGCATAGTACCAACTTAGTATAAATTTAAGTTATTAAGTTACTAAACAAAACTGAGAGAAAGTGTAACGAATAAGAGGGCCATAGTTTAGAGGGGAGCAATGGCAGACCTTATAAAGGATTGACTTACGAAATTGGCAAAAGCAGCACAATTCTTGATACAGAGCAATGGTGGCGAGCATGAAACGGTACTGGAAATGTAGACGGTTTAGACAGTAGGCGAAAGATCTAAAATGAAAAAAATTAGTATTACCTTAAAAGAAATAATAGAAAACTTACATTATTTTGAGGTGAAGTATAAAGAGATGAGTCGCAAGCGGCAACGGAAATCAGAGGAATTTCGAGCGGCATAGAGGTCTAAAATTGAAAGTTGAAATCCTATAATTATAAAAATAAGAAAAACTTACTGGAATTGAAGCTGTGTGTAAAGCGGCATAGGCAGAATTTAGTCGAGCAGCAGTTCCTTGTAGACGACATTCTTGACGCTGTCGTGTTCGCGGAGGAAATCCAACTGAATTTTGAGATCCATGACCTTGCGAACTCTTGAAGCAGCGACATATAACTGGCCGTGAAAACTATATTTTTGTCTGGAAAACTATACGAATATTCAAATCTCATTTCATCATCAAACAACTTGGAAAGCTGGAATTGGAAAGCGTTAACAATTAAACGCAATGAAACGAACAAATGAAATAAAATTAATGAAAGCTGCAAAATGCTGTTTTGCAGACAGAGAACCGATGAATCATAACGAAAATGGAGAAGAGACTGGAAAATTCTATTAGAAGGAAAATCGATTCGGATAAGAACAATTAGCCATTACAAAATCATATTAATATAAATAACATAAAAAACGTTTAATTGTAGTGAAAAAATTTTCAGCTCTTTAGGCTTTGTGTCAAGAATAAAAAACTGTTTGATTTTCGGATTCAACACAATCGAAAACAAAAAGTCAAATTTTCAAAAAATGGATTTTTCTGGAAAAAGCCACTTTTTGGGTCAAAAATCCAAAAACCGATTCCATTTTCGGATTCAGCGTATCGAAATACCCCATTCCTGCAATTTTCAGCTTTTTCGGCCTTCAAGAGTCAAATTTTCAAAAAATGGATTTTTCTGGAAAAAGCCACTTTTTGGGTCAAAAATCCAAAAACCGATTCCATTTTCGGATTCAGCGTATCGAAATACCCCATTCCTGCAATTTTCAGCTTTTTCGGCCTTCAAGAGTCAAATTTTCAAAAAATGGATTTTTCTGGAAAAAGCCACTTTTTGGGTCAAAAATCCAAAAACCGATTCCATTTCCGGATTCAGCGTATCGAAATACCCCATTCCTGAAATTTTCACCTTTTTCGGCCTTCAAAAGCCAAATTTTCAAAAAATGGACTTTTCCGGAAAAAGCCACTTTTTGGGTCAAAAATCCCGAATCTGACCTTCAAAACGTCTTAGGATCACTTTTTCTTGCATTCCGAGAGTTTTTGGTTTTGGACCCCCCCCCCCCCCGGGACCCCCCCCCGGAGGGGGGGGGGGGGGTCGGACCCCCCCCTGGAAATCGAAATAAGCCCCCCCATGAATTTTTTAAATTTTTTTTCCCGATAATTTTTCACCCTGAATCCGAATCCGTCTTCACCGCTTGACAGATCTCGAGATCTCACCGTTCCAGACAGAGTCCACCTGCACATTATATATAGGAAAATTGGTCTTTTATGCTGGCGACATAAGAATAAACAGAATTGTGGCCCTTTCCGTTTTTGGCGTATCGATTCAGAATAGGCTATACCAAACCGTTTGACATGAAATGTTTTTTAAAAAATTCAGACTAATTTGTGCAGCAAGTCAGAATTATATGCATATTGGAGCCTAAATATGGCACAAAAAACGTTATTACATCAAATACAACACATATAAAAATATCAGAATGTATGTACCTTGTACTTTTAGAATACCTCAGTCTATGTGTCAGTGCTCACTTTGATGTGCATTTCTATTGAGAGATGGAAGGCCATAAGTAGTCCGTTGGCTGTGCCCTTTTGGAGGACACATCAAGTGATAGTTGTGATTTGGCTCATCTCTGGCTGTCTCTCGATCCCTGAACCGTTAACTCTGGGTTTATATCCAGCGGAATATGCTCGCAAAAATCTCACTACAACGGTAATTTTTCATTGGAAAACGCTGTCAAAATTACCATATCATTTACGTTTACGCTTTATATATTCCGTTATCGAAAATTAATCGGTAAAATAAGTTTTAGAACAAGATTTTTCCAAAAATTTTAAATTTTCTTCCAAATTTCAGTGAATACTGGCTTCATAAGAAAAATTATAGTATCTTGGAACATAAATATACTAAACAAATATCTAAAATTTCAGTGGGGAACGCGATGCAAAGAAAGCTGGAGCGCCGAATTTCAGCAGAAATACCAGCTCACTCAGACCATTGTACTCTTCATAACGCCTTTGCTTATCATTTCGGGTTTCTGCATTCATATGTCTTTCATACTTCGCAAAAAGGCATTACAAGTATATCATATTTAATACATTGTGTGCGATATTATATTTTTCTTTTATAGATTGGTACCAGGCAGCTTCGCGATCGCCAACGGGCTATTAAAGTAATCTGACAGTTTATATACAATCGGTATGCTTTATAAATACTTTCGTTTAGATGCTGGTTTTTGTGGTGCTAATTTTCGCGATAAGCTACATGCCCGTACATTTGCATAACATCGCCACCGCCTTTCATATAGAGCCGGCGGAGGAGCCGAATCTGACAATAATCGCATTGCGCAAATTTATACCGCGCTTTATGAGCTACAGTTCGTCAGTTTTCAATCCCATTCTGTACAATTTTATGAGCGGTAAGTAATTTTTAGTCCAATTAAATATTCAACTTTCGCAAATGTTACTATCGCATTTAGATCTCATTTTTAACAATTGGAAATTACATAACATATAGTAAACGATGGAATTTTAACTAAATTGATCATTTTTCAAAATTATAACTAAAATATATTTTTGTAAATATTTTGACACAAAAATTATAATTATTAAACATATACAAATTTTTGCCAGTTATGTATGCTACCAGTACCAAACTTTCTGAGATTTTATAATGTTGGTGAAAAGTGGCAATTATTACACATTTATTACAGTATAACATTATTTATCCAGTTTATTAAACAATTATGTTTACGACCAACAATGATATTAAGAGTACTCTTTTCACATGATTACCATAAAATTTCTAGTCAACTTGCACTAAATCTACCTGAAACATGCATTCTTTAAAACTTATTTTAGAGATGGGAAACATGGAGACACGTATTAAATGTTGTTTAAAAACGTTTCGGAAAACGTTTTGAATTGTTTTTCGGCGTAAATCGTTCGATGCGTCAAATTATAGCAATGTGTCAATTGGCTGAAATCATTGCATGTACACATTAAATGGTTTCGAGCTAAAATAATTCAAATCGCTTTCCAAAGTCGTTTATGCAAAGTTTGAAAAAATTAAGGCTTTAGAAGGCTGTATTCAATAACTATGCAAAATAAAACAGCAAACATTTTCTAACTAATTCAAAGGAAAATTTCAGAAAAATTTCGAAAAGAATTCCGGCGCGCGTGCTGTTTCGGCTCTTCCACCACGAAACCTCAGCACCCACACCTGCTGAGCCGAAATTCACAGACTTCAAAGTCCATGAACCGGACTTCACCGAACCGGACTTCGATTAATAGAAATTCAGTGAACAACAGGAGTTTGAGGTCCGTAAGATATGCTTCGGTGAGTGCCTACTGAGAGAAAATAGAAAAATCCGTAATATTGATATAGCAGTGATTTGTTATTTGTTTGTTATATAATTAATTAATGATAAAAACACTATCCGATCAAGTCAACACATATTCCTGTTCATTTCGCGAACGCATAAATTCAACGGTTCATCACTATGTTCTTCGTCCATGACATCTTCACATGTTTTGCATTCAAAGGTCGACTTAGCCGAAATATCTGACGACTTTTCCAACAGAGATGCCACTTCTTTATGTCTATCTCGCAATGGTTGATCCTCCTTTTTGTCTACTGAAGGCAAGCAGATCCGAGGTTTTTGGAGGCATTCACGAAGTACAGGCATTTCTAAAAATATTTTGTATGTTATTGTTTATTACTTCATATTTCCAATATGTAACATTAAAAACTTGTCCGAATTAATTAATTTCATTAATCAATGAATCATTATTCATATTTCCTAGTAAAGCTGAGCTTTATCATATTTTTCGTTATGAAACATAAAAATTTAAATTTAGCGAATAATTTTTGAAAGAAAATTTAAGAGTTGTAGAAATGTCATTCTCTAATTACATTAATAGCCTACCTTCAATATCGATCCTTGATTTGTGGCCCTCGAAGAACATCGAACGGCTCTCTGTTATTTGCGCGCAATTTTCCATCTCGTTTGGATTCTCCAGATTATTATTAAGAGATGCGTATTCTCTGGAAGCAGCGACAGCTAGACTAGCCAATAGTCCATTTGTTTGTGGTTTCGGAATTGCCGGCTTTGGCTGTGATGCAGATCGAGGGCCTCTGGGCGAGAAAGTTTGCTTCTTTCCGGCAACACTTCGAATCGGAGAGCTTTGCGAAAAGTTTCCTACAGTAGTCGCTCTAGAGCGCGGATTTACACTGTGATGCCAGCTCAAGCGCTGGGCAATCTGCTGGTGAAGTTCATTTATGGACTTCAAATCAGAGAAAGATGAACAGAGTGACTGAGTGAACATCGGGACTGTAACTGTATCAAAGTGCGGCAGATTCGGAAAAACGACCTGTTGCAGGACATTGTTCAGTTTTTTCTGTAGAAATTTGAGTAGACTAGCATCGTGATTTTGTGTTGATGAGGTCAAACCACCTCCGGCACTGTCTGGTTGACATAACACAAAAGCCGCGAAAATGGATGTTTGGCGTTCGTTCAGCGATAAAAGCCTAAAACCATAAATTGCTTCCAGTAGTACAGGCCGTCTAAGCAAGCATCCAATTTATATTTGGTTTTATTAAAATTTTAGACGACATTTGGTGGCATATTCTTTATTTTTTCCTTTTAACTATCCTAATCGGAATATGTCTCCAAAAAGTATACCACAGGAACAGTTTATCGCCAAACAGAAAATGAAGCTCATACAGTACATGTATTTTCGTAACATTGAATATAAGAAATAAAAAGTCATTGATGTTGTAAACATTTAGAAACGAACAGTTTCCAATAAAAATATTTTACCGAAATCGCTCTATGAAGTCGGTGATTGCGTTGAAAAACGCTCTCGATGTTGCTTCGTCGGTGTCTCTGGACAGCAATAAGAAGCGTGCGATCAGAGAAGCATCCAAGTATGTTCCGGAATTCGGCTCTCCATGCGACGGTCCCTCTGAGGTGACCTTCAGTGACGTCCAACGGAGTAGCAGAATCGGGAAGAGGGAATTCTGCAAATTAAAACCATCAATTACACACTCACGGCTCCGCTCACTGCGCGCCCGCCGAGTCGCCTAATTAAACCACCGGCGAAGTGGGGCTTTTTATTGAGGACTACAACAGTCCCAAAGTACAGGGCTCGCTGGCGGCCTATAAAAAGTAGGCGACTTTTTATTCTAGGTTTTCTTGACCTTTTTCTGGGTAATCAGGAGATGGTGGGAATGCTGATGGAGCGGCTGCGATGGTTAATGTGAGAAGGAAATTCCAAAATTTGGACCAACGAAACTAGGGGAGAGCGCACCCATCTATCTTCTCGTAAAAAGTTGGGCACCAACAAAAACTTTACTTTCCGATCTTTATTTTTTCCACCTTTTCTACCGTAAAATATAAACTGAAGTCTTCTTACTGAGACGAATGTCTGAAAACGAAGCCGTTATCTTAACTATGTCAGTTGATTTATACCTTCCCTGATTTTGAAAAATATTTTGGACTTGATCTTAAGGCCTGCGAATGATAATGATATTTACCTTTAATAACTGAAGACAATCCTTTCTTTGGAGCAATCCGAAGCCTTTGACACAGCGCGAATAGTGGACCACAGCTTTAATTAGCGATAGGTATATTGTGTCAATCGGTAAGGTAAAGTCTTGCACATCTCCCTGATTCGTATTGCGGAGCGCATCCTGATATATCTTGCACAGCTGAGTTCCTAAGTCACTGAACCCGGATTCAATTGATTGCACTAACGAATGTATATCTTCCAGCTCGACGGCCAACGCTTCCATTTGATTCTCGAGAGATGCTCGCTGAATTTCCTCTTGCATTTTTACCTTTTCGCGTTTGGGGACACGACCAAAGCGTACGGCTGAAACAAATGTAATGCAATAATTTTTGGCGTTCTAAATTGTTTTAAGTGACCAGTACGTCACAGTTTTTAATTTTCATATTTCTGACTTTTTCGCGCAATGACGAACATTTTAACACAGCACACACAGGCTGATTTGTGGATGGAACAGTAAAAGAAGTGATTTATTGTTATCTAAGTGTGGTTACCCCATTTATAAAAATCTTAATTGCCTGCTTAAAGGTTTCACAATCTAATAAAAAAATAAGGACCAGAAAGGCCTAAAAACTTCTATGACTTCAATTTGAATAGAGATTAAATTTGAATTCCAAAACAACGCAACAATTTGAAAGAGCCAGTACTTTGATTGAAGTAAGTTAGAATGTTTTCTTGTTTCGAGCTAATAAAATTACAAGCCCTACAAAATACCGTTGATCCACTTAATTAACCGTTAATCCTAAAATATTGCGTAATGGAATTTTTGTTCGCTCATTTTATTCTAAATTTTGTTATCCTGTGACTATTTTGTACCGTCTTCTTTGTGCTGAATTTCACTAAAATGAGGTCCTTCAAGAATATCCCTCACCCAGCGTCTTCGCACTTTCTACTTTCTCTCAAAATTGCGAATTGTATTGCTCTTTATAATCTCAAAGTCTCGCATTTCCACCGTGATCGTACGGGTGTGACAATGAACATGCAAAATACTGCCAGCATCGTAAGAGAACAGCCACTCGCGCTGGCTGCCTCCCGCTCGCCGTGGAACATAATAAGGTGAGGACGACAGAGGGACCATCGCCAAAAAACAGCGGCAAAAAGAGAAAAATGGGAACGAAGGGAAACTCTTTTCTCTCCCGCCCGGTGACCTTGTAACCTGAGAGATAGGTGAACAGTTCACACTGCCCCATTGGTCCTTCTCGTCGTCGTCGTGTTCATGGGGGCGAATCGAGGGCCCAAGCGAAAAATTGAGGCGACACAAAAATGCCCGGTTGGCGCATTCCCCTACACAATAGTAAAATCATTGGGTACATTTTGTATTCCATTTTAAAAAGTGGAGCGCTGACGTGGGTATAAAATCGGAGGCTAAATTTTTTAGAATAGGCATTCAGAACAATACACATAGAGATTTGCATTTTATCTAAATGCGGACTAACAATAGTTCACGACGCGAGAGAAGACACGTTAATTCAATGACATGAATGCAACACAAACTTCAAAGTTAAACCTTATCATTGCATTTAATCTTCATTTTCGAAAATAAAAGGAGCTTTCTGATTTTCATAAGAGTACAATAATTTGTTACGATTCTTAGAACTGATACGAGACAGAAGTTAATTTGACAAAAGTTGAGTAATATTATTCACACATATTTCAATCCACGAAAATTTTAAAGGATGTCAATTCAGCACAGTTACAGCAGTAGACCCCTTGGCCATGGCCGAAATGCGTTGTCAATAGTGTTAGGCTATATGTTTAAATTCATATAATAATAACGAACCATCTCTGGACATTCCAACGGCCATGCATTTTTGGAACCTGCAATACTGACACCGGTTTCGATTGCTGCGCACAATTGCACATCCTTGGACTTTGGCACATGGTTTGTACTGTATTTTCTGTTGAATCGAACGTCGGAAAAAGCCCTAAAATGAGACAAGTAAATCATTGAAAGAACTCAAAGATTAAAGAATTGAAGGACATTCGGAGAAAAACAAAGTTGTTTGTCGCGAATTTTCTTTGTTTTCCACTGAAATTCAAAAAAGTTTAACGAACGGTCTTGACCTAATTTCATCCTTGTTTGTTTATATTGCGGCCGTGGAGACCATAACATCACACATTATTTACGAGTGGAATGAATAAAGTTGCGTGGGTAATTGGAAAATTTTTAAATGAGAGAAAAACGCACCTTACAGCCTTCGCAAGAGTTTATCCCGTAATGAAACCCGCTGGCAACATCATTGCAAACACGGCAACGTACAGCCTCGATGTGACCTGAATAGAGAAACAATATAAAAAAGTTGCATTTTATTTGATATTTATGCCATTTTATTCAGGAATCCCGGTCCATATGATATGTTGAACTATCGCTGTTATAAACTCAAGTGACCTTAGGCCAAAGAATGACCACGACCCACATGCTTTTTGATTGTATTCCTTATTCTCTTATTCTTGACCACTCGGTCAGGGTCATATTATGGAAAGAAAGGATAGTGGTCTGCAGGTCACACAATGTTGCTACGGCCATGAACCCATTCTCATAAATGTGGCCCTTTAATAACACCCTTTGATTCACAATTTGTGTATCATAAAGTTTTCTGGATTCGTTAAGGCACTCAAAATAACTGACTATGTGGGTTGAGCTGGCTCATACGCTTTTTATGACTTCTCTCATGAATTGCGGTTGTGATTTCCGGCTATTTTTCAATTTAATCTTTAATAAAGATCGTCATCAATTCAAGTGACAACCTTTCAATTGAAAGAATTTGCAGTATCTCGGAAAATGACAAAAGCCAACCGATCTATAACCTGTTTTGGTGCAAATGCTTTGGTCCATCTCTCGACCACTCACCCCAAAGTGAAAGGAAAGTGACTTATTTGGAAGTATATTAATTTATGGACAGTCCCAACGGTCCATTTCATATGCTCCCGTTTTGTTTGTTCTCACACACTGTAACTTATTTCGCATTGGGCAGGAGCTGACGTCACAAAGTGCAAACAATTTTGGAGATGGTCCCCGGCAAGGATTTTCTTTTCATGGCTAGCATTCTTTTTCAGCTGATGAGCTTTCGGGAGGTTATCGTTATTGTGTTGGATTGTTTCTCTATCGCTTTAGATGGTTGCGTGGATGAATTCGTGGATCAAAGCGCGGACCCTTTTCAGGAGGCTTTTTCAGATGGGAAAGAGGATATAGCCTACTGCGCGGGTGCGGCAGTAAAAGTGTGGATTCCAAAGGGAAAACTGTCTAGGAGGGCCGGGGCTGACCTGAATCCCACTACTCGCACGACTTCCAAATTGGGCCTCACATCAACTTCCCCCTAATATTACCGGTTCTCTTCAGCTTTTGCTATGCTATTCACTTTCCATGTAAGTTTTATGCGAAATGCGCGCCGCTGACTCAGACAAAGGCTGGTGCTAAGAGAAGAGGATGAGGATATTTACAGGCGCCTGCGATATCGCCAAATTGAATCCTAACACATCCCTCGCGCATTTGGATTTCCCTTTGCTCACCAAGTTTAGTTTTCCTCCTATACATCTCAAATATCCTAAAACTACGCCACAAATCTAGTTTTGAGAGCAATTGGGATTCCAAAGACGAAGATGCATGTGGCGGCGGGGATGATGATCAGCGAAAGTAGCACCAAAGGGAGAAAGGAGGACACGGGCTTGCAGCCGCCGACTGCCCGGGGCATTGTTCCCCAAGCACCACATAATTTCCCTTTCGTTTTATTCAAATCCATGTAACTAATTTGAAATAATCAGGATGCATATATGAAGAAAGGAGAAGAATGCAACAATGATCTACGTGAAAATTTAACGAGACATGGAATGTCGGCTGGCAGAAATTTGAATTAAGTTTTACTGACACAAATTTCACTTGTTCACTTCGCTTAACAAAACTTTAGGAGATTTTTGATGGAGTGATTTTCTGGCAAATTAAGACTAACATAAATCGTAATTATGCAGCCCGAATTTCAAGTTCAGTCCCAGTTTCAGTTTCAAATCAAGTTTTCTCAGACGAATGGCCCATATTGCAAAAAAAATCGTGGAAACATGAGAACAATTTGGACTTTACAATGCCAAAGTATCAAAACCAACCGGTCATATTGAAGTGATTCAGGCTCCCATCAGCAGTAGGACTCAAATTGGCGTCTGTGTTGTATGCCATATAAGTGTCAAACTCATTGCTAAGTGCTTCGTGCAGAAAATCACTCATAGTAGCAGGTTCATGTCTAGCAGAAGGTGGTATAAGACCTGGCAAGTTTTCTGGGCCAATGCCGGATGAATAGGGCATTGGAGCGTGAAAAGCGCTTGTGTGAATTCCATTTGAAGATCCTGAGCTGAGTGCTGCACTGAGATACGGATTACTCGCCTGTAGATTGCTGTATCGGTCGAAGGCAGGTGGAGTTGGCGCAGCAGATGCCAATTGGCTTCTCACACTCGACTGAGATCGGCTTGTGTGCTGATTCGCAGGGCGCCGAATCACTGACGACGAAGATGACGCCGGAGGGTTTGGGATGGAACCTCGCCAAGAGGGCGAAGGTAAGGCGGCCGACGACGAAGTTGCTACGGATGGAATGCATGCCGAAGGCTGTTGAGCGGCCAAGGAGGCAGCTAACTGTCCTAAACTTTCCGCAGTTAATTGATGGTGTGTTTGCGCACTTCGTGAAGTCAATGCCCCGGCGAGTTGTTCCAAGCTGTAAGTATCGACACATCCTCCACCTGCTGGGCCGGCTTCGGCAGCTGTCGGCAGTCCAGAATGGGCATCGATAAGGGCTAATGTGGGAGAGATTCGTATAGGTGGTGCCAAAGGCGGCGGAGGCATGGTGTGTGAGGTTTTTGCTGAGGTGCTGAACCCGTTAGTCAATGACGATACAATGGTATTATGCTGGGCATGGAAATGGTTCTGAGAGGTGTGGCTATTGCTATTGGCCGATGCAACTGCTGCAGCAGTGAGCTGCGAGAATAAATTTCCGGGAGCAGAACCTGCTGGAAATGCTGATGGCCAAAAAGAGGACATTAAAGTTTGCACATCCATAGTCCGGCCTGAAAGTGATAAATAAAGCATATCATAATGTTGTTCTAAGAATAGGATAATTAAAAAATTTTGAAGATTTCTGGTAACAATTTCTAAAAAATTTAATACTGAAAAAATCGCTCCTGAATTTTTATCCCGGATAAAAGATAACATAATAATATTAAAAGCGCTAGATAGAGTAACATACAAAGTTTAGTAAATAAAATTCGAAATTTCACACAACTTAAAATCATGGAATCTTCCAGCCTTTCAAGCGAATGAAAAGGGACAGTGTGAGGGGCGCAAGTTTGAAGGCCAATGCCCCCAAAATTTATTGAGGGCAATCTAGCAGCCATTCAGCCAGCCAGCAGCAGCCCCATTTGGAAAGGGAAACATACAAAAGAAGGAGGGGGAGGTGATCGGAAAATGAGAGTGAGCGCGGCCTCTCCAAAAATCGACAGCAGCATCGCGGCAACGGAAAGTGGGTGGGCGCCACGAGCGGGCGGCCCACTGATCTATCCCCATCGCCCATTTTGGGAAGAGCTGCAATCGAGGTGAATACCAAGACAGCAGCAGCCAGCGATGACACAACTCCGCATTGGGAAAAGTGCTGTCGGGTAGGCGCGGCCTGGAAATAGGTCAGGGTTTTTGTCGCTCCACCCCCTAAATGGGAAGTTGGGGCAGACGGCTGCCTGATCACTGGGTGGAGAGAATTCTCACAAACATGGGGCTGGCCAGAGACCAATTCTCCCGAGCGGGAGAAAATCACTGAATGGAGTTGAGGTAATACCAGCGCAGTGATGTCAAAAGGATTTTAATCTACTTTGTGGCCCCGGTCCACTACGCAAATCGGAGCATAGTCCTGAATAGTTCCCGGCTTATCCAACTTTATCCTGTGTTTGTCTCTATGCTCACCTGCAATGTTACTAAAACCAGATTTCCCATATAAAGAAAATATTCATAATCGAAAGTCTCAAAGTTCCTTTCAAGAATCTTTAGATCGAGCAATGAACCGGAAGTACACTGAATGGTAGCTCTTTCTCTAAAGCCAAGTTATGTCTTTTCTCCACTTTTTCTAATATGCTCGTTGTGTAAATGTTACCATTCAGGTAAAACATTTCCGATTCAATAGTTGCGAACTATCCTGAGTTTCGCTTCCACAAACTCTTGCAATGATTACAGACCGTAATCCACACACTATCGGTTTTGAAGTAGCCGGATGGGCCCAATTGAAGAATGGAGTGGGACAAAGACGGTCGCATTCCAGCCAGTCATCTTCCTTTTCCACTAACAATTCCTTTGTCCAGGCGAAGAGGCCATTGGATGAAAACAGGCAGCAGGACTCAGCTTTTTAGCCCTCGGTGGCTCAAGGTCATTCGCCGTCCGCTTCGCCGTTGTTTGTTATTATTTCGCATTGCGCAAGTGCATGTGAATTTTGGGGAAATTGGACGTGGGAGATGCGGGCTGGAAAGGGTCGGCCTCCAAAAACGAAATGACGCTGGGAGATGAGCGAATTTGGCGTTGAGGTAAACAAGTGTGTCCTACTTTCGCTTAAAAGTGTGAGTCAGCGCAGATAAAAATGGATTCATTTGGATTAGTCCACATATTTATAGTCACGTTGATCATTGGTCTTTGTTGCAATTTAACTTTTTTTGATTTCACGAATCGGAATGAAATATTTAAGAGCTAGCACTTTATGTGTGATTATGATTGGTTATTTTTATTTTTTGCACTATGGCAGAAAATGAGTATTATTTTATACACGATTTTTCGTTGCGATGTTGGATCTCAACAGTTTTAATGGCTCAAATAAATCTTTATTGCACGAATCACGAAAATAATTCCAGGGCAGATCAACCGGGGACGATCAATTAGAAGGCATTTTGACTTGGGTATGGTCATCTTCCCGGTTGTCGACCCTGGCCGAATAATTAAAATAAAACAGCAAGCAAGGATATGCGATTATTGGAATATTAATCAAAGTTCTTTCGGTGTTACAATAAAATCCTTGGAAAAAGGAAGACTAGCTCGAAATGCATAAATTTTAAATATAAACAACGGTGATATCAAACAAAGTAGAAAACGAGGATACAAAATTAAGTATGTTACAAATTGAGTACTGGGTACATTTTTGCTCACGAAAATAGAGGAATGAAAACATGATTCGGTGAAAGTGACGCAATTAAAATTACAACTGTGGAATTATGATAAGCATCAAGGTAGCTTCGAATTATGCTCTCTTCGGAGCTTATGATCATAATAATAAATACTCAAAACAAAAACATACACATCGGAAAAGGAGAAACCCGTCCTCAAATATATTCATTTCGTACGTATCCAACGAAAGTGCGAAGTTTTGAAATTTCACTTTTCAAGATAAAATTCTCTATCACTGGTATCGAATTGTCTCCTATATTTTTGGGCGAAATAATGTAAGAAATTAAGAAAACTTCATACCTTTGATAATCCAAATTTATAAGAGATATACATTTACAAAGACGCTAACACAAAGGAAAATTTGCTCTCGAAGATGGGCATTTCACAGAAGTACAAGAATAAACCGTAATTTATACAATAATTAAATTGCGGACTATATTACACCTGGGTAGACCTATCAGAAGATGAACAACGGTGAACACTATAATTCCGCCTCGCTTTCTTCCATAAGCCGTACATGTTCTGCTGTGTGGTCTACGTCGACCTCGGTTGTGTTTGCGAAGGAACATTCCATATGCTTGGACTTCCTCGACATCGTTTTCTTTTCCGTGTTTGTATTCGTTATGAGAGCAGCGCCGACAAATGATATCTGGAACGATTGTGATAATAAAGCTCGACTTGAACAAAAATTTCAAATTCTAGAACATCATCTTAATATATTCTGGTGAGGTTAGAAACAAATATTTAATTGTGTTGTTATAAATCAAAAAATCCTAAATTTTTATAATACGGCATAAAGATCAACTCACCATTATTGGAATGGAAGCGATGAGTTGTGCCATATCCGGTGGCTGTTTCCTGAATACCGAATCTGCAAGCATTGATAGCGGTATCGATAATGTCATCGAGAGCGAAGAAATTAGCGAGTTGGTGAGCAAAGTGCAATAAAGCCATAGATAGTCTGCAAAAAGACTACCAACAAAACCGTTCAGCACGACCAAACCCATTTGAAGTTTAGTCGGTGGTGGCTGAAATAAGAGGTATAGGCTTTTGGTACATAATAGAATTTGATTACCAATTGTGGTTCCAAGCCAGATATGTGGATGAAGAACATCAACGGAGTGCATACGAAAAGCGAGAAAAGGCCAATCACACCTGGAACAGTTGTAATACTTATTATTTTTTGCATTTAACAAACATAGAAAGTATTGTTACCTAAAATCCCAAAAATGTTTGTGAAATATATTTTATATTTATTCTATGTAAAACATGAGCATTAATATTATTAAAAAATATAGGTGTTTTAAAACAAAATTGAGTAAATACATTTTAAAATATCGGAAGTATTATTGACTCAATTTCTATATGAATTTTCGCTCTGTTTTATAATCTTTATTCCCAAATCAATTAATGAGCTTATCAAGACTAAAGAAAATTTACAAATTCCCTTAACCGTCTAACTTTTCTGGAAATATATTCTGGATATCAAAAACTGTAGCACACATTTGTATGCAAAGTATGTCACAAAATAATTTACCGAACATTAGATTCATATCGACTCTTCCTTTCTTGGAGGAAATAATTGCGAATGCCAAGAGATACACAGCGTTGCAAAGTGCAGACAACAAAGAAAGACTTGTTCCCAGCAGCGATGACGAAAACTGCGAGACGAGGCATACACCGGCCAAATTTGTGACAACTAAGACTAATTTACCGAAGGTGAACTTGTCGGAATGTCGTTTTCCGAATATCGCGCCAAGTACCAACACAAACAAAGAAGACGAAGCAGATATCAAATTCACGGATGATACCTAAAATAATAATAATGTCAATCAAACAATACAATACGTATTTCTTGACTTATTAGCCACTTTCATGTTTTTAATCAGTACAACGCGAAAAAATTTATATATTAATTGATTTTCCGTGTCGAAACAATTTTCAAAAATAACAATAATTATAAACTATTAAGAGACCTAACTGATTTTTAGTACATTTAGCTGGATCAATTTTAAAGTAGGGTTTTTGTTATTAGAGTTGGCACTTACACTGGAATATAGAAGCGCGAGTTGATATGTCATTGAGCCGGAAAACCATAGGGGTGCAAAATAGACGATATAATTGAAGACAATCCTTGACATTCCGCAGTTATTGCAGTTGATAATTGGCGGTCTAAATATTCCAGGTTAAAAGATCACACATTGATACATAAGTTATACCTGTATGGAAGACGTGCTATTTTTGCGTCGGCCGCAATTTTGTCGGGAAGACGACGCACTTCACGGAACATTGAAAAGCGCACTTTTCTCCGTACTTTGGCACCATAACTTTCTTGTGACGAAATAAGTACGTCTGCCACTGAATCTCGGGATTCTCGCCTCGACAATATTGACGCCTCCACTTCAGAATCGCTAGGAAGGTGCACTGGCTCAAATTCCACAGCCGTCTAAAAATTGCAAACTTGCATAATTCTAAGACAATTGAGCTTTGGACAAAAATTTATAGCCCATTTCATGAGCATTAAAAAAAGCAACAATCTTGCTTCTTACCAAGTTGATTGTAAACAAAAATTACACTTCAAATAATTAATGATTTTGCATTTTGACTATTTATTCGCGATTCGTATTATCGAACGTTACTGTATATAAATGAATAAATTTACCAGACTCTCCGCTTCGTAACTGTCATCGTCGCTCGTACTCGTCTCCTCCATTTTCGCATAATTTGTCTAAAATCCGATTGTAAACATAAAGGTATGTCAAAGTGTGCTACGTACTGTGCTTCCTTCGGATAATGAATTAGCCGACTCTGTATTTGTTTGGTTGGAGGCAGTGCACGCGTACCGCAGGAGAAACAATGAAAACATGCAGGATTTTGCATATGTTGCGAAGAAAGGCCGCTTGAAGTTGAGATCCACAAAAAGATACTAAAACCAAATAAAGTATATGGTTATTTATAAAGTCAGCTAATAAAGGGTTTTAACCCTTCATTGCACGGTCTTCCAAATTTGAAACATTATTGATTTTCATAACAAATGAAAGGGTTTTAACAAGAGAGAACTCAGATACATCTACAGCTTTAGACTCGCGCTGTTTCACTGGCCCCTGATATGCGCATGTTTTATCCGCAAAAGGGGCTCCTATAAGGCTAGTAGAGAGAATCCAAAAATTCTATGAATATCTTGGTAATGTTTTTGTACTTTGAGTAAAATTAATATGAAAAATTCCGAAGCCAAAGCAGTAAATTATACGAATTTACTGTTTTCGGGTGACATCCATGTCAATTTTTGCAAAACGCGAAACTAAAAATGACCTTTGTTAGCTCTGAGGAGGCCACCCAAACACAATTGACGACTATCAAAAGAAGTACTCCTATTAACCTTTGCACAGGCACGGTCATCTGTGCCTAAATGGTCTAATATATAATTAAAGCATATGGAAAGAAAAAATATATTTGGAAATCCAATTCCAAACAAATCAACAGTCAAAGAATTATTTTATTCTAGCAGTATATTGAAATAATTAATATCATAAATCAAACAATCACAACAATAAAATATTAACGAGCGGCACAACCATAACACAACCAGGCTGGAAGCCAATTTGGCAACTAAGAACATTGCAATGAGAAGACTAGCAATTTGGAGAGAAAACGTAACTGAAAGTTGGATCACAACCTGTAAAAATATGTGAAGGCGATATTGAAGGGTTTATTTTTTAATTAGAAGAGCATTTGTTTGTGGACGGCTGAAAGCAAACGCTATTCGTCGGATATGGTATTGAATCATCAGTAGAGAAGGGACACTGAAATAAATTAATTAGACAACTAAATTTGTTTTCTCGACAGTTCTCTTCTACAGTAAGTAACTCCAAAAATAGTATATAAATCGTAGCACAAAATGCTCAAAACGGGAGCCGGACAATTCTTCCCTCGAACACTTCGTCCCCGGGTACAGTTCGTCCCCAGGACAGTTCGTCCCCCGTATATAAAACTTAGCTCACACTTAAGCTTTGAGTGATAGCTTAAAATGTTCCTAGGCCTTAGACGAACAACGTAGGCTTAGGTTTAAGCTTAGTCTTAGGCTTAGGGAGACGAACTGTCCCCGGGGACGAAGTGTCCGAGGGAAGAATTGTCGCATACCCCTCAAAACAGTTTTATTCAAAAAATCTAAATTTGCTAGATTTCTGTTAATGGAACATTTTATCAGAGATTTAATTCCAATAATAATTTAAATTACCGCACGTATGCTTTAAGCTAGAGTAAAACAACTTTCAAATTAAACTTTTGACGTAGTCTTTCGTTTTTATTTCAAGTTAAAGCCAAATAAACGAAAAGGCATACCACATAGTTGCTGTCCTGGAACTTCTTTACAAATGATTTGGTTGATGACACAATATTATGCACGGCGAATTTTGCATTATCAAAACTAAACATTTCAAAAGTTTAGCTACTTATTTAGTTCCCCCCCCCCCCATCGATAGGGGGGGAACTAAATAAGTACCAAAGTTTACATCAATTATAATTTTAAAAATAACTCACTTTTCGGGCAAGAGTAGTCCATTTTGAATTATTCTATTACTTATTGTCTTATTTAACCGTTCGTCAAAGAGAGGAATTCCAAAGACAACATCGAATAATACATAGTCCGAGAACGATTCGTCTTTTGCTAGCTGAGTCCTCACGGAGCATATTTTCCTAAAATGAAAACATAAATTTTTGATTCGTAATGCCACTGTCATATTTTGTTACTAGCGCGCTAACGCGCGCTAGCGCGCGGGGAGTCTATATCAGTATGCCCTTTCTATATCAGTATGCCTTTTCTATAGCAGTATGCCTTTTCTTTATCAGTATGCCTTTTCTATATCAGTATGCCTTTTCTATATCAGTATGCCTTTTCTGTTCTAACTTCACTCACATTGCAAGGGGGAAGGTCGGGCGCTCCGCGCCCGACCACAGGATTGGCTCGCCACCTGCGGTGGCTCGCAACTCAGACTCAGTCTGAGTTTGGCTCAGTCTGGGATTGGCTCAGTCTGAGGTTGGCTCAGTCTGAGTTTGGCTCAGTCTGAGTTTGGCACTGTCTGAGTTTGGCTCTACGCTTGACAGAATCTTCAAAATATGCACCCCTAAGAATCACATTTTGGGTGAAAAAAGACAGAATCTTCAAAATATGCACCCCTAAGAATCACATTTTGGGTGAAAAAAGACAGAATCTTCAAAAATAAGTGATCTTTGATCCCTTAAAAGACAGAATCTTCAAAATATGCACAGAATGCCAAGGGCGGGAATTCAAATTCGAATAAACGTGCGGCGTACGGACGGACATCACATACTTACTATAAGGATGAAAATATGGTACGGTCTATAGTTTGTCGATATGTAGTAAGATTTGAAGAGCATTGTTCGCAATTCAATGAGACAAAATGCTGTAATTACTCGAAACGTGAATAAATTGTGAGCACAAGTTCGAAACGTTAATATTATACAAGTGAATTTGCGCCGCTTCGCGGCGAAATTCACTTGGAAGCGGGAGTGTGCACAGCGTCAGATTGGGTTCTACATTGCTTCGCGCACCGCCATCAGCGGTCAGATTGGGTTGTTCCTAAGCGTGACTTACCTACTTATTGTTGGTGGGAACGCTACAAATAAGTGTGGATTTGTGGGTCGTTTTGGGCTCCTCGCGGCGCATCGCGCCGCTCGGACCCCAAAACGACCCACAAACCCACAAATCCACACTTATTTGTAGCGCTCCTTTACATAGCGTGAGTCATGCTGGGTCTCCGCTCGCTACGACCCAGACGTGAGAATCAGTACTGGGTTGGGTTCGTGAAGATCTCGGCCGCCTTCGGCGGCCTCGATAAACCAATCACAGGGCGGCGCTCCGCGCCGCCCTGTAGGGTTAAGTTCACGTCGGAGCCGAGTTAACACCACTTTCCATGGTCAAAACCCTTAAAAACACGTTTTCTGTTTTGGCGCGAATTCAAATATTCAAATTCGGATCTGACGTCAGATTCGTGATCAGCGCATCCGAAAACCCCCGGGTGCCAAAAATCAGACCCGTAGACACCTTGCATCAAAAAACCCGATTTTTTGGCCAAAAAGTGGCTGTTTTCAAAAATGCGCCAAACCAAAAAGTGTAAAAAACAAAGTTGTCCAGAATCGCCTCAGAAATCCATTGGGAACATAACAACATCACTTCCCATAGCCAAAACCCTTAAAAACACGTTATGGGTTTTGGCGCGAATTCAAATATTCAAATTTTTTTCTCGACCCGGTCCTAACTTTTCGAGACCTATCGATTGAGCTATCACTCGCCTCTGGCTATTGTCTGGATCGCGAGATCTGAGTGTTCCGTACATACATACAGAGGACAGACATTTGCCCTTTAGTGTTTGGGGATACGAAAAATATATTGTACCTTGGGTCTTTTGCAAGTGAACTGTTGAGTGCATTCGGTCGAAAATGAGAACTTGAAGACACTATGCTGATTTCATCTTCAGGCACCCCCAAAGCGTCAGCAGAAGCCTCTCCAGAAATATCGCCAGCGATTGGATCTGGAGACGTATCTTTGGACAATGCGGAATTATGCAACTTCAGTAGCACAATATAGCCGCATAGAACATCAAGAGAGAATTTTTCCCTGAGTGTCTGGACAGTCGGATGATTGTAGAAATTATTCGCATTGTCAATATCAGCGCACTCTTTGAAAGAAAATGGCACATTGACTATCTCGGAATCATCAGCTATTTCACTATATCCCTGGAAACGATTATTATGTTATCTTATTACAGTTCTTAAAAATACATAGGATAATATAAATAATTCGGATACATTGATTCTAGAACAAATTACGTTATTATAAGATAAACTAAAATCATTTGTGTAGAAGTCTTTAAACTTAGAATAAGCTGATATTTTCTATGATTCATTTTATAGCCAAAATATAAAAAAAAGTATTTTTGTTTTTAAATTTTTGTTTACCTATGTAAATTGTTTTGAAATACAAAGTAGAAATAACATAAAGATTTATGGTAGAGTGTCGTTTCGACCACAAAGCTATACGACTCCATGTAGTTGGGGCATCATCAGTAGATAGACTACATGGCATTTAAACCATTGTTATTTTTACTTAGAAAAAAGTGAAGGAATATTTTGGAGAAGATATAAGTGAAGCCAAAATTGGTGTTTGAAATTTTATTAATCCTGCTAAATCTTACCTGAATAAAAACTGGAGAACATTGAAGTGATTCGTTAATAGCCATGAGTGCGTTATCGATGCTGAATATGACCGGCTCATGGGTTCCCTGAGTTACAATTACTCGTCTTGATTTCCAGAATAGCGGCGGAATTCTGGAGAGTCGTGTTCCCATTGGCACAAACATTGACGGTGGACCGCTGCCAACTAATTCATATAGGAAGAGCCGGAACCACGGTGACACTATCTAAAGTGGGATTATTAATCGACATATGTCGTCTTCGTAATTTTTTATAATTAAATAAAAGTATACTTCAATAGTTGGTGTGCCCAAAAGCGGAATGGTTGATGCCGGTAAGGAACATGCCTCACCACTGAGAGGAGCCATCGAAACAATCATTCTAAATTTGATCATATTTTCAATTATAAAACATATAACTTGTAACAATTACTTGTAAGATTTCATCATCACACGCAACCGAGCATGCCGATCGAGATTAAGCAAACTTTCTCCTCGAATAAGGTCCAATTCATTTGAAATTCTCAAACATTGTATCGTATGCAGCAAAGTTTTTGCATGTTCTGAGTAGCGATGGGCTTCACCCTCAACGAAGAAATTTACCTTAACATTAATCATTATTAACAAATAATAAGTAGGTTAGCGTAAGTAAATGATATCATTAGCATTTTTCATTCAAAATGTAAAATTTTTAAAATATGGTGAATTAATTTAATGCCTACTTTAATATTTTCCAAGGAAAACGAAAATTTGAAGGTATGTTTCTACCTAAACTTAAAAATATTTTACATTTTGCAACTCATCGATGAAACTGTCGGCCGATTCGTCACTTAATTTTCCGACTTCGAACAGTGTCACTGCGTGGTTCTTAAGGGTTGCCGACAAATTACCCATCATCAGAAAGGCGGTTAAGGTGGAATCGAACATAAAGGCTATGCGTTTGCTTCCTGGCTCGGCTGTAGGAGTAGGTGTGGGCAAAGAGACAGGAGATGTCTAAACGACGAATTTAATCAAAGGAAAATGAAATTTGAAAAACAAGTCTAAACCTGTGGAAGTTGGGCGTCTTCGACAGCTAATACGCTTTCAACAGCTGCAACAAGGTCGTCATCGTCATCGTATTCGTTATTAACTTGCTCTATGAAAGAATTGTTAAGATCCACAGCATCAGTGGCGATAGTGATTGGCCCATCCGATACCGGCGAAGTGATGCTAAAAATGTGCGATAAAAGAATCCATAAATTTTATACATGGACTAACGGAGCCTGTTAACAACAGTAGACAGAAATGGTTTATAACTATAAAATAATAAATAATTGTAAATATAATAATTTCTACTAAATGTCTCAAAACCTTTAATTACAAATTTTTTTAAGTACCATACTCTCTAATTTTGACCCCGATGATATAATTATTCAATCGAGCTCTAGGGGGCTAAAATTAGAGTGTCGAGAAATCCATACAAAATGTATGGAAATTGGGGGATATACAGTAAACTCTCTAATTTTACGCCCCTCTCATTATACCCCTTCAACAGATGCCAATCGACGCCCTAGCCACCTTGAGAAAAACTAACTGTGTATTCGTGAGGTCTCGTCGAGTTACATAATTACTTTGAAATTCCAAAAATTTTTTGTGGTTCAATAATTATACGCACGGGCGTAAAATTAGCGAGTTTACGGTATGTATATTTCTTATATGTATATCTGAGATTAGTTACTCTACCAAATTTTTAATTCTGATCAAGAAAATGGTCAAAAGAAATTTGGAAGGAAATTTGGCCTAAGCTGGTCCGGAATTCGGACAGGGACAAAATAATTTTTAAAATAACTGAATGTAGCATTCCATTCAAGGCAGATTGTTCAAAATAGGCACATTTTTTAGATTAATTGGTGACAAATAAAAATAATGCAACAATCAATCAATTACATACTTTGATGAGTCACTATTATTGCTCGCTTCAATCCACGTTCGGTGTAGCGTTGTGTTTTCTAAGCCAGTTACCCGCTTCTTCGCAAATCCCAAACGGCAAAAGACAGAAACTGCGTTTTTGACGAGTGTTTCATCAATTTGTAATGTTTCGGAAAGCTTAACATAAGATTCGTATATGTAATAAAATTAGGAAATATGCCCATACCTCTTTTACGGTCATTTGGCCGTCAATGGTTACAAAGATTTTATACAGCAATATTTCGAAATAGTCTGAAAGTTTAGTTTACAGACGAAAATTGCATCGCAAAATTTTGTCATAATTACCTCCTTGAACACGATTCATCACAAAACCGTCGAGGGTGGGAACTAAATTTTAACATCAATAACATCATTTGGGGTAGTGTTAATGACAATTGATGTTTCCATACGGAGGACTACTTTCTGGAGAAGTTTAAAAATATCTAAGAAAATAATAAGAATCCTCAAAAAATTCAAATGTTCGCTTAACTCGTTTTGATTTTGAAAATCTTTCTAATTCTCCTACTCTAGAGTTAAATTGATAACAAACAATTCCAAGTTACATGCTGGAAAATTTTCAATAAAAATGGAAGTTTTTCCAAGCATGACAACCGGATCGGACTGGACCGGACCGGGGGGTGGCCGGTCCGGCGGACCAAACCGGACCGACCAAAACTAAACAAGCACCCCTAAGAATGCATTCGGCGGCACCCGGAAGGGTGCCGCCGAGAAAAAAATTTGAAATTTTTGAAATATAAAAAATTTTTAATGCAAATTTTTGGCAAACAACTCTATTTTTATAAAAAAATTTGCCTGCGGCGCTATTTTCCTTCCATTTTCTATTCCATTTTGCTATTTTTCCAAAATTTGCGAAAAATGCGAATTTTTGGTCAAAATTGGTTATTTTAGTCCAAAAAATAGAAATTCTCGACTGGATATGAAAAAACTAATTGCAGATTCGTAATCAGCGCATAGAAATACCCTAAAAACACATTTAGATGCTAATATGCGAAAAATTTTTTGACCTTTTGTAGACCGGACCAAACTGGACCGGTCCGGGGGGTTGAGCGGACCGGACCGGGCAAAAGGTCGGTCCGTTGTCATGCTTGAGTTTTTCTATCTCCGATAATCCAGTAGTATAAAATATTAACAAAAACTTACCGTACACATAATCGTCGCTTTTAATTGGAACATCGAGGTAAACCAAGCCTCTATTAATAAGTCTCTGAACAATATTCTTATCGAGTGAACCACACAGTACTGGGCCTAAAAGTTATTTTACTCCATATCCAGAATATTTTGATAGATACAAATTGAGGACTATAAATTAACTGCTAAATAAGCTTGACAATAAAAGCATATGAATAAAGGAAATCTTTAAACTAGTATCAACTATGATATAAACTAATATAAAAATGAAATAAACGAACCATAATCCACAAGCCGATCGATGACTTCTTTTTCGACAGACGTTAGCAATTTCATATCGTGTTCCAGAATACAGCCATAACAAAGCAAATACCACGGCTCTAGTGTGTAGCCGCCTGTCGGTTTTTGAGGCAGGATATCTTTGACAGATTTCCCGCGCCGAAAGAGCTTTCTGTTTGATCTATTCTGATTCATAAGTTCGATGTATTGATTTCTTCCAATGCCAAGACATCGCATTGCATCAACGGCCGTAAAGTTTGGCAAAGAGTCGTAGCTTTTTTCTGCTTGCATCACATCCTGAAGAGCAAAATAATAGATTTTCAAAGTTATATTTCTTATTTACGTTGCGTTAAAAGCTAAAATATTTTTATGAAATGACCAAAATAAATTAAAACAAGTGTGATTGATGTCAATAAACCACCTTATATTTTACAAATTCATTAATTTTATTTTACTAAAACTATACTCTACATATTTTTTTAATAAAATAGGTTATAACTAGTTAAACCAAAAAAATATTAGAATATCAAAATGTCATCCTTTAAGTTTTATTTTTTAATAATTTTTTAATATCCGCGATTATCCCTATTCCTGTTATGAATAAAGTAAAAAACTTACGATCATCATAGAAGTGTACTAAAACGGAATGTTCAGAAAGAATTAAGAAGTTATGAAGACCATACGTAATTGAAAGGTGTGACTCTCAAACCGCGCACCATAATGTCGCTGAGATGGTACGGATAAAGCATCATTTTACTTTGACTGTAGCTAAGCAGGTTCTCGTAATATTCTTCTTCATTCTTCTTCACGTAACGAACTGAAAATACAGAATTAGAGTAGAGAAAATTAATTCATACCAAGTACAGTTATATAGTTGAAAATTTTAGCAGAACAGATAAGCATACAAAAATAAATGTGTTTTAAAAATTGATTTTATGCCACAAAAAATGTGTAATAAATATTTTCTAAAATACATTTGCTGCCATTTATTATATTGAATGATATCTAAAAATATTGTAAACTTATTATTCGAAAATTTCAAGAAATTAATGTTTATGTAAATTTTTCAAAAAAATCAGCTTCTTTAACAAATTTTCTAGTAAACGTACCGATATTATCCTTGTAACGGAGCTGATTCCGTATAGAATAGTCAAGAATTCTCTTGTCGTATTCCCGCTGCGATCCGCCCAAAATGACCCGTAATTCGTCAGAAAGTTTGGCCCAGGTGATATTTTTCCGAATTGCATTGTCAACTTCATCCGAAGACATTTCTCTAGTCAGGAACTGGAAATCTTTTGCAATGGCCAACTACGGCCATTAACGTTTTCTAATCGACATTCAGTTGTACTTATAAGGCAGCACTTATCATAATTCCAACATAAAATGTTGCACTCCAACGCAAGTAAGCGAATATTTGCCATTCGTTTGTCAAGGGAAACGGAACACCAAACTCGTTGCGAGACTATTAATCTGTTGTTATATTCGAAATTTTTTTGAGTGGAACCGTGCCATATTTGTGGTTGGTTCATCAAGCTCAGAAAATTAATGATAAACTATTCTTTTTTACACATTTACTTTAATTTCTCCAAAAAGAAATATTTATTATGAGTTCTTAATAGTGAATGTGTAATTTAGAGCCACTGTTGTTGATAGGTTCAAAGTTGTATAAAACACAGGGAATAAGGATAGTAGTAATGCTTGAAAATCCGGAAATCCATTGCATAAATGGTGACAGTATCAAATAAAATTACAGAAAGTAATCATTGGATTAGCTAATAAAAAGTGTGTAGCACAATGAAAGTGCAACTCGTTACTAGTTTCGTCCTAATGACAATGCTGTACTGTACGCTCATTTTACCTGATAGTGGAGACGGTTTCTGAAAGTCGGCGATTTGTTCAAGGTCCATTTTGATTTCATAAACACGCTTTAAACTAATAGCTGATATTATTACAACTAGCGCGCTAACGCGCGGGGAGTCTATATCAGTATGCCTTTTCTGTTCTAACTTCACTCACATTCCAAGGGGGAAGGTCGGCGCTCCGCGCCCGACCACAGGACTGGCTCGCCACCTGCGGTGGCTCGCAACTCAGACTCAGTCTGAGTTTGGCTCAGTCTAAGTTTGGCTCAGTCTGAGTTTGGCTCAGTCTAAGTTTGGCTCAGTCTGAGTTTGGCTCAGTCTAAGTTGGGCTCAGTCTGAGTTTGGCTCAGTCTAAGTTTGGCTCAGTCTGAGTTTGGCTCAGTCTAAGTTGGGCTCAGTCTAAGTTTGGCTCAGTCTGAGTTTGGCTCAGTCTAAGTTTGGCTCAGTCTGAGTTTGGCTCAGACTAAGTTTGGCTCAGTCTAAGTTTGGCTCAGTCTGAGTTTGGCTCAAATTTGGCTAAGTTTGGCTCAGTCTAAGTTGGGCTCAGTCTAAGTTGGGCTCAGTCTGAGTATGGCTCAGTCTAAGTATGGCTCAGTCTAAGTTTGGCTCCGTCTGAGTTTGGCTCAGTCTAAGTTGGCTCAGTCTAAGTTTGGCTCAGTCTGAGTTTGGCTCAGTCTAAGTTTGGCTCAGTCTAAGTTTGGCTCAGTCTAAGTTTGGCTCAGTCTGAGTTTGGCTCAGTCTAAGTTTGGCTCAGTCTAAGTTTGGCTCAGTCTGAGTTTGGCTCAGTCTAAGTTTGGCTCAGTCTGAGTTTGGCTCAGTCTAAGTTTGGCTCAGTCTGAGTTTGGCTCAGTCTAAGTTTGGCTCAGTCTAAGTTTGGCTCAGTCTAAGTTTGGATCAGTCTAAGTTTGGCTCAGTCTGAGTTTGGCTCAAATTTCTCTGGCACTCTTCCAGAAAAAGGGGGACAAAACGTTACATACGAAAATTTCTCTGGCACTCTGACATAATGTGTAGTCTTTTCCACTGAAAAAAGGTAAACGGGACAGATAAGATAAGAAATAAGCACCCCTAATAATGCACCTTCAAAAACGTGGAACACACGCACGGAGGATCATCACTAACTTATTATAAGGATGACATACCCGACTTTCTGTTGTTTCGCACTTTATACACCAATTCCATTATTTGACATACTGCTAAAATTATAATACACTTACGGGAATTCTTTGATGTAAGTGTTTCTCTCCATGATTTTGCTTTTGGATTCAGATTAAATTTTTCCTGTGCTCATTGTACTTTTGCTAGTCATTTAACAAAGCATAGCGAAAAGGCAGTGAATACCCAAAAACTTTGCCGAATACATTCCGGCATCAATCTCATTATTCCCGTGTAAATCAATTTCCTAATAATGCGTCCCGCCGGCGTTCTCTTTGCCATGGGCTTGCTCTATGGCCGTTTTGTTGGTGCTGTGCTCTTTTTCCGTACTTGCTCACTGCTTTTTCCTTCATTAATTCTTTGGCCTGCTAGAAGAAAAAAGAAGAGATTATCTGACCGCTGCACGTTTCTTGTTTCAGGCCTTCGAAATCCGATACAGCGGTCCCGGGCAAGACATCGCGCGCGTCTTCCATATCAGTGCACTTTACCCGTTTCTCATTATTGTGAAGCTAAGGATTATCGATAGAGCAATTAATCCAATTGTGCGCTATGATTTAATAAAGTTCCTTCCTGACCAGTTTTCTTCAAGGCTTTTCGCATTTACTTTCCAAGCTTATTGAAATCCAAGGCTTATTTCTGTCATAATAAGCACTCGAAGAAGCCCTTAATTTTCTAACACGCCGCTTTCCATTTAATTCGGAAATCCTTCATTTTGCATTTAGCAAAAGGCGACATGTGGAATTGTGTCAGAGAATTTTCGGCGCACCAGCTCCGTTTATTGGGGTGGGCTGAACGCAATTAATCCCCGCGCACCTCATCCTCATAGCAGCGAATGTCCAGTCGGTGACGAATGGGATTGCGTTCACGGTCTACGGAATTTCTCACCCCCTCACAGTTTCAGTGGGAGATTAATGTTTCGAAAAATCCGCTGGGTCTGTGCATGATGTACACCTTTATCACCTGATCGATTACTCGCTTCTGTGCGCAGCTATTTTTCGGTAGACGTACTGTTACTTACACTCATAGCCAGCAGAATTGAGCATAACCCTGAACTCACTGTGTTTACCTTGAACTTAATAGAAACAAGTAATTTTAGTGAACAGAATTACTTTAATCATCCTTTATTTCTTATATCGATAAAAGAAGACATTAAATATTGTGTCAGATTTCTCTTCAGCGATCATGTGCCTTCTACAAACACGACACAAATGATTTCTTTTTGTGCACGTTCTTTAAAAGTATTTTCTTAACAAAGAGAACCAAACGATTATCTGATTATCCCATCTCAATTTGCCATGTAAATATTTTCTGGCCTATCGGACCAAATCGTTACATTCTTTCCAAAATACTTTTACCATATCTGTAAGAATTATTAAAGGGAATATTATGAATAAAGGAGTTTGTATTGATTGTTTTGGAAAATTGGCCCTTATATATACTATCATATATTTCTGCATTTTTCATTTACTAGTTGTAGTTTTCCATTTTCCAACACAATCTGCGTCCCTCGACTGAAGCAATATCACTGTTGGCGTCCATTTTTGGTCTGTTGTTTTCCGTCTTCCCAATAGGAAAACGGTGGCGTTATGTTTTCGCGACATGCTAATGAGTTCAACACATAGAGAACCAAAGACATTAAAGAATGGACTAAATCCATAATTGACCCTTTATTTTGTTTGGATGTTTGTTTTTCTTTTCCCTTCTCTTTTTGTTGTGTACCGTTCACCTGAAAACATGGCTAGGTTCCACCAAAGAGTCAATATGGCGTCAGGATTAGGTTTTGAATTATCCGCTTTCTCAATTATAATTGTGTCATACGCAAATGCTTTTGGTTATGAATTGGAGCTGAGGGAACAATGATGAGTCAATCGCAGGACGGCTTCCTAATTATTCACTTCTCTCCTATTCTCATGCAGAACATCAATGTGAATATTTCGATGGAAGTGGCCGCAATGCGGCGATGAAAGGGGAAGTGCTGAGGAATTGCAACGCTAGCCCTCTCCTTCATCCTATTGTCATTGTCTACTCCTTTCCCTTAGCGCAGTAGAAAGTACTTGGCCATCAAAATGATTGTAACAACATCAATTTGGAATTACTTTCATGCCTACAATTTTTCACGCTATTAATTTGTTTGCGACTTCTCAATTGCTTATATAATATTTAACGAGAATTTTGGTTGCCATATATATGTAAACGCAATCAGCGGTATTGGAGGTTTCCTGGCTTCTTGCTCATAAATATTCCCTTCCTGACTTATAATTAGGAGTCGGAATTTTTCACCGGTTCTAAGTGATTCCGAGTCCGTTTTGGATTCGGAAAGGCTTGGACTCGCCGAGCGATATCGATTCTGTATAAATTTGAACGAAATTTTATTAATGCACAAAAATGTTATTATCTCAAAAATCAGCCATCATCAACAATTTTTTGGTTCAAGAAATTTAGGTGGGCGTATAATTTATGTGAGATGTGAGTTGGGGATATGCGCAACATTTCGTATCATGTCTTGTCCTTTCTAACTGTAAATAGTCCTATAAATATCCCTATGGTAACAGCTCAGCTCAATGGAAGCTCCTACTTTACACCCACAAATATAATGTTACATTCAATTATGCTAATTACTCTCGACTCGTTTAAATTTGGCGTATTTAGCCATGTCAGTAACAGCTGATATTTTCAAGGTTTCCCCAGCGATGCCTATTTTTCGAACTTATGCTTTCACAAATGGGTGGGAATATTGCTCGATCCAAATTGTGGGATTTGTCCAAATTCTCTTCAAAATCTTTCGAGTATTACATAGATTTGCGTCAGCAAAACAGGTTGAGAATTTTATAAAAATTAGATTCGTATCCCCATTAAAACTTTTCTAAAACAAAGGCTAGAGGAATAAATTTCATAGCATTTAAAAGTTATTTTGTATTTATAACATTTACCTCTCAACGAAAACACCGTTGTCGTTTTTCTCCCATCTGTGTAAATTCCTGAAATTCGTTCGCTTTAAACAATACCGCATTGCCAAAAAATGACTGTCTTGGGAACATACATTATAATTCTTTGAAGTGTTGTCTGAAGTATTACGGCAATTGTAAGGGACTTTATAAGACGGGAAGATTGGAATTATTATTTGCTTACTACCATTTCTGTTTCAAAAAATTAATATCAAGTGAGGTTCCCAAGTCGTTAATCAAATACGCTTTTATGTGTGTTGGTATCAGGGCTGGGAACTTTGATCGCGGGTCCGATCCGATCCGATCTTCGGTGACCCCCAATCCGATCCGATCCGGAGCCCAAAAAACCCGATATTTCCGATCCGATCCAAAATTTTTTCCCAAAAATGGCTATTTTTCAAAATTTTTCTCAAATCATCTAAGTTTGCTGTTTATGCCTAAAAATGGGTAAAATTTGCAAGTTTTTGGTAAAATATGGCAAAATTAATGTTTTTTCACGAAATTGTACAATTTTACTATTTTTTACTCAATTTTGCTAAATTAAGAAAAAATTTGGTAATAACACTTTTTTCAGACAAAATTTTTCGCGGCAGCGAAAATTTTTGCTATTTTCGGTATTTTTGGCTCAAAATCAGTAGTTTTTGATACTGAAAACGACAATCACCATTGAAAAACAGTGAAGAAATAATGCAAAAAGAGCGCCGCAGGCGAAAATTATTCGATTTTTGGCGGTTTTCATATAAAAGTTTGTACTATTTTAAAAAATATTTGAAGGAGAAATGGTAGCCAAATAGCGCCGCAGGCGAAAATTTTGTAATTTTGGAATGGTGGTACATTAAAATTTTCTAAAATTTTTCCCGGCCGCGCCCTATCGGGCACGGCGGTGGGAATTTAAATTTGAATCCGCGGCCGAGTGCATTCTTAGGGGTGCTTGGATCGGATCGGAAATGGCCAAAAAAACCGATCCGATCCGAACCCCGAAAACCCCGATCCGATCTCCCAGCCCTGGTTGGTATTGTGCTTTTAGAATTTTAGTTTTTTAATCTGCTCGCTAAAAATTCGCCCTCGCACTACCACACCGAAGCGCAAAAAACACGCGAATTTTCGAAATTCCCTCTATGACCGAAACTATGGAATAATTATTTTCAAAAATTGTCCCATTGTATTTTCTAAACCAATTGCAGAGTTATATTCGGTAAGAAATTGTGTAAAAGAGCTTCAGAAACTGACATGTCGACTAAACTGTGCTCTCGACCCAACTGATCGCGCACTACTTAGCTCTTATTATTTAATTCTGTTTGTGATTAGTGTGTCCTTTTTCTTGTATCTCCTTTGATTGGCCTTCCTTGTCCACTAACACAAGCAAATTTTGTTGTCGATTTCTCAAGGTCGCTTCTATCTAATAAAAAGAGAACAATGTGTGGCTGAAAGGGAGATAAACCCCGAAGTGGGTTGCTGGGAGGGAGTGGACCACCGAGTGAAATCATCAAAAGTCGTCGGCTGGAGTGGGCAGCAGACCGCCGCGGCCGATGACCCCTCTTTCGTCTTATCCCTTTCGCAAATTCATCTTTCAGGCTATCATTGATTCGCTTGTCCCAAATAGCCGTTTCAAAATAGCCACCTCTGGATCAATGACTTCAATTTTTTCGAGAAATTAACTGATATCACAAAACTAATTTTACAATTTATCACGACTTTGCCATGAATTCTATTTTCTATATATGGAAGATGCGAAAATTTAGCATTTTTAAAATTTTTCAGATTATTAAAATTATAAAATTGATGTGAATGTATTTCAATCTTTGATATTTCCGTATTGTTATTATTGCAAAACCATTTTATCTGTTACCGACATTTTGCTTTTTTCTCTTTGTATATTCATAACAAAGTTTGCTAGCATTCACAATTATTCAGTTATTATTCGCTATATAGTGCATACAGTTTTACGCCATTTTTACTATCGTATTTTCTCCAAAATAAGCCTCGGGGCTCATTTTTTTCAATGTCCCTCTAGGGGAGGACTTATTTTGGAGAAAATACGGTAAGCCTTTTTGATTAATGTTATTAACCATTTTTTATTTTTCCGGAAACACAAAGGAAATGGTAAAATTTGTCGCAAAGTCCTCAAAATAAAAAGATCCCAGAAAATTTTCTGACATTTTAGAGCAGATCATTTACACCGACATCACCCCAGTTTTCAACCCAAAATAGCGCAACCTTTTTAGCTCACCAAAATTTTTACCTCTGACATTTATCACTCATTTATATGCATAAGAATACTTAAAAATTAAATTCCGATATGAAATGTTGAGGAAATTGAATATAATTATTGCCACGACGTCCTGACAATTATGATGATTATTTTCCTTCTAGTATTTTTTATTAAACCAATACCGCTGAATTAATAACTAAATTTTAGACAAGCGTTTCAAGTTCCATGGTCACCTAGTCTATGTTTGTATCAATGCCTGCATAATAACTACTTCAAGATCTATGACCCGTATATCCTTTCATTGGCCATGCGGCTGGTTACCTTTTCTGGCGGTTCTGACGGCGTTCCATATTTGGCCGATCTCCAGTGAAGAAACAAATCCAGCGCCCTCAGAGAATGCCTCGATTTCGTCAAACGCGGTGCAATTTCAGCCCTATAAGCGTACGGAATCATACAAATGTGGGCAGTTCATGGAAAACTCGATCAACGACCCGGCCATGCGTCTCTTTCACCATTTTAACAATATCTTCATCCGTCTGCTCGCACAACCGTTCCCTCACGAAAAACTGCTTAGCCAGGATGCACGTTTAGGCGATTTAGAAGTATGGAAGAAGTCTTTCCAGGAAAATCACATGCAATGGATCGAATTTGAGCGAAATTGGTAGGCAGATTTTTATATCGAAAAGTATGTTTATATCAACGAGTTGAAACTTTAGGCAAATATTTAAACTTTTCGAACGCGAAACTGCTGGATGGAAGATTTTCTATTAAACCGCAAAAATAAAAATTTGGTTATTTGTTACAAAAAGACAAAAATATTCCAATGAACCCAATAACATATCCTTATTTTACAGGTTGGTGATTTGTGCCGTTGTTGTGGTACTGCCAACGGTTTTCACATTATTATATCTTCTCTATCGATGTTGCGTGTGCTGTTGCACCCGAGGCAAGAAAAAGCGTCACACCGATAAAAGATTTGACGGTTGCCAGCGCGCAGTTCTCAATTCAGTGCTTGCCGTTTTTGTACTAGTAAATGTGTTTTGTGCCGTCATAATGCTCATCAACACACAATATGCTCAATACAGCTTCGAGGAACTGCCCACCAGGATGCACTATTGCACAAACGATTTCAGCATATACAAAATGGAGACAAATGAGGTGAGGAAATTTACTTAATGCGAATTTTTTGCAAAATTTTCTATGCCGTCAAAAAGAATTTTTGGTGAAACGATCACTTTTGACAGAAAAACATCAATTTTTGGAGCTGACTGCAGTTAAATCCTTAAACGACAATTTTATAGAAACCAAATTTAGAGAATAAAGAAACTGCTGCGCGATGACTTTCACGTGTTAAATGCCACTCTTGTACATAATTTTCACAATGTTGGAGCGAACGTCCTCGTAAAAATCAAAAAGACGACCGGCCTTGTCATGATCGACGAAATTATCGACAGAACAAAACGTAATTTTCTAGACATACTGTACTAAAAGTTAACGCTTTGTTTTAGAGGCTGGAACCATCCAAAAGGATATCATTGATTTGGAACGGGATCTAAGACAATTTCAAGCTAGCGATTCGTTATTTCTTAAGAAAATAACGAAGTTGAAGGAGTCCGAAGAGAGTTTGCTGAAATGCCAATCTCTGCCAAACTCGAGCAAATCATCGCTATGTGAGGCCGTATTAAAAATTTTGCAGCCCTTGCTTTCCGACTCAGCATCTGAAACATCAACGGTATACATTAGTTTCATGTACCTTAATTTATTGACTAGCATAATTTTTTTATTTTCATTTTCGCGAAAATTATTAGATTAGGATTTTGAATTATTATTATCGTTGAATAGGGTTGCTGGTCATTTGGTGATCTCTTGATATTTGCTTGCATTTATCGATTATTTTTATCGGCAGGGAAATTTTCCGGTTCGGAGACAATTTTTTCGACGTAAGGATTTCTCACCATACTTATCAGGTATCACATACAGTACTGCTTTTTTCCGAACAGTGAGAAGGTTAGAAGTTTTTTAGAAATGGAGCAGAAATTATGAATTGCTAGCCAAAAAGTAGCTTTAAGCGAGTTTCGGGTTAAAAGTGTATCATACTTCATAATAAAAATAAGCACGGAAGGTGAACCTGATAGGTACGGAAGAATCGCTGCTGTAAGTGAACCAAATTAGTACTACGAGAAATCAGTACGGTAAAAACCTTTACTATTTCTTAGTTTATATTGTTTATGCTACACTTTTGGGGGCATTTCTTGCGTAGAAATCTCCCATATCTGTCAAAAGAAAATTTTTAACAGAAGGAAATAAATTGTTTATAATAATTAAAAATACATAGTCTCATTTTAAAGATACGATGGGCTTTATCCAATTCTACTTTATGATATATCAAATGGTTTAAACTTTATTGTCATCTTTTAACGCATTCCTTTACAGGGTGATATCCTCCCTACAAATGCCATTGAAAGTCTGAAACAAATTACGGATTTGAATACAGAAGAGAAATTTGCCGGTGTGCGCGAGAAAATGTACTCTCTTCAGTCACTCATTCAGGATTTTGTGGACCAGCGTCAAGACGGTAAATGTTTTCTACGGCCAGTTTCGCGTTCATATATTTCTGATTTTTAGATGCTATCGATCGTCTAAAATCTCTGGATGATACTATGTTTCGACTTTATGAAGATATTTCAAGTGGCATAAAAGGAATTGATTTGCACTTTCTGGATGACTTGGTTGACCCGATGATGCAAAGACGCGAGCAATTTCGTACGTATGTGCAATACAGGTATCTAAGTTAATAGAAATCATCGTTTCTGTAATCCGTTGTTTGACAGCAATATGAAGAATTTTATACAATTTAGAATGAGCAGAAATGTGTGGCAATAACCTTTTTATCCGTAATGGTTATAAGGGGGATTAATATTACCCAAATTTCTACGGTCATAATTTCTGAATTGGAATCATCCCATAACCAGATAGCTTTGCACATTATTCAAAATGTCATGATATAAATTATATTCTTTTTTAGCTGGATCATATCACTGGTAGTAACGGGAATTTTCTTCTTCATTGCGCTTTCATTTTTCTTGGGTTTATTCTATGGATTTTGTGGACGCCGTCCAAGCTACCATAATGACGATTGCTGCGTGAGGAGTACTGGAACAAAGTTTTATTCATGGTACAACTCTTCATATTATTTTTTGCCATTTTATTCCCTTGAAAATTTTAGGAAAAAATGTAAAGCCTAATTTTTGCAATTGTTCTTATGATATTCTTTCATAAAATAGCAAGTACTTTATATTGAGGACTTTAGTGGAATTTGGATGTCTCTCATGTTTATGGCAGTTTTCGCGTGCATTACTTCAGTGCTCATTTTCGTCGGTGCCAATGCGAGCAGTATGGTTTGTCTTCCGATGGAAGATCCGCTTTCGCATCCGGATATGCTTTCGGTTAGTATATTTCATAATAATTCGTTCTTTAACCAACTTTTGATTTTTTTAGCTTCTGGATCGTTTAATCGATGCGTACGGTTTGAATGAGGACGCTCAAGGGCATACCTCGAGGTCATCATTAGATCCCGATCTCCACATCCCACAGATCTTCACTTCTACTCAAAGGCCAGTGGATATAATTAAGGGATGTCGGCGTGGTGCCACGTTCTACACTATGTTTGGTTTGGACAAGAAATTCAAATTGCTCAATGATGGCGGTCCACGGGACGAATATGAAGAGCTCAGCAATTTGATCAAGACATTCTCTTCCGGAAGATCTTTCAAGTATGCCAATTATTTTAGTGATTCCTATATTGCTAGTGTACAATTGAGCAATATTTAATATAAAATTTAAAACAATTTATTATTTTTCACAAACCAAGGGGCTATATAAATTTTTGAGCTATACAAACCATAGGCTTCTCAAAAATTGCCCAAAACCCCAAGTCACCCAATAATAATAACTTTTCTTTACAGATTAAACGATGCTCTCAACTTCTACAGCGCTGATTTGGAAAAAGCTTTGGAACAGTTGGGCCAAATTCAGGTGCCATCCATAAATGAGTCTCAGACCGAACAGGTGAATCAAAAAGATGAATGTTATATTGCAACTTTTCAACTATTTGTTTCAGCTACGGTCGCTATCATCCCATTTCAAACTGGACAGTGTTTTGGAGCAATTAACAAAGATTTCCGAGAAGAAGTTGACAAACACTCCGGTTCACGAGGCAGAAGTGGTTATCAAGTACCTGGAGAGCTTGAAGCCAGAGGCCCAAGCGTTGGCAAGCCAGCTGAAAGCGATTGTGATAAGTCTCGAAAAGCTCAAGAAAGATCTAGATGGGATGCAATTCAATGCAACCGAATTGCGAGGACAACTGCAGCATACAAATTCTGTGCTCATGGCAGACAATCTATCGGACCGCCTTTACACTGCGGCAAATGAGGTCGTACTTGAGGATTTGGTGCGAAATGTCGAGCGATACGCCAACCACGTCAATCGTTCTGTAAGTCTCTACGATACTTTCCAATAATAATAATTAAAATTACTTTAAAAGTATTTTTATCCAAAAAAATCGCAAAATTTTAGGTCCCAAAAAGGTACCCAAAAAAGGCCAATTTTTATGACACCCTTTAAAGGCCGAACCAAAATTTTGTCAAATTTTAAGGATGAAATTTTCCCCAAAAAAATTTCCAAAAAAGGGCAGCGCTAGGAAAACCGTATTTGTAAGATTTTTGATAAGTTTTTACCAAATTTTTTTTTAAAAATTTTTTATAAAAAATTCAAATATTTTTCGAGAAATTTTTCCCAAAAATTTTTTCCCCAAAATTTTTTAAAAAAATTTAGGAAATTCAAAATTTTTTTCGGCGCCGCCTTCGGCGGCGCCGGAAAAAAAATTCCAAAGGGGGGACCCTATTGATTTTGGGACCTAAAATTTCCCAAAAAAGGCCAAAATAGGTCTTTTTAGGTTTTTTAGGTTTTTTTAGGTTCGGACCTAAGAATCCCAGCCCTAATAATAATCCAAAAGTTACAATAATTAAAAAAATATTTTCCTATCCTAAAACAAGATCGCTTAAAATTACACATTTGCAGTCTATTATTATTATTTAGTTTAAGTACCAGAAATTTATTTTAGAACTTAACTTTGTCTGATATTTAAATAAAATATGACACTATCTAAAACTGGCCGAAGCGTTCAAAATTTATTACTATAAACGTTTTCAGATGATGACTGAAATTAGCAGCTGTGAGCCCATCAAAGAAATTGCCAAGAATACGAGGGCAGCGCTATGCGACTACACAATTGATCCATTTGTAATATTTTCTGTTAAGTTTTTACCATGTAATCGTTTTATATTTACAGAACGGAGTGTGGATGGCCATGGCCATTAGTCTGTTGCTAATGATGCCGATCATTATGATCACGACATCTTTAATGAAACTCTACGACCGAATTCATCCGTTCCCGAAATAGTGAGTTATATTTACACCAAATATTGTGTGATCTAATTAAATAATTCACTAGGAACTTCAGACAAAAATTATTTTTATAATTACTAAATATCCACATTATTTAAAAAATGCTTCTTAAATTCAGTAATAAATAAAAATGTTTCATCTTCAGTATCGTGAATGAGCCAGCGACTGATGCAGCCTTCGCCACGGATAATTACAATGGAGGGTATAACACTGGTCGGGCTAACCATTCTACGCCGTATACTTCTAGCAATTATGGATATGAGTACTATCCGCCCCCATATCTCAGCACTCGGGGATGATCTCCTCAAACATTTTCTTTCAAGTTTCTTTTTGTACATTCATTGTTAATAATATATTGCCATACAGAGTTGTACTATGAGAAATAAATTTTTATTGAGACACATTGCATCCAAATAGCACTTCAATTTTGCGAATAAAAAGCCACTAAAAGCCAAGAAGGTCCTTTTACATGTTATTCAGGCGTAAATAACTTTGACAGCCGGCTTTCCAATGTCTTGACAGATTGATGTAGTTCAATTTTTTCTCGGTCGTTATTTATTGAATATAAACATTACCATTTACTTTAATGGAAACTGTGAAGGACCCACAATTAGAAGTTGTAACGTTTGAGGAAATCTGGGACAAATTATCCGTCGATGAGGTCTGGTTATGTTGCTATTGCACCTGAAAATGTAATAAATCTAGCACAGTCATAATGAGATGTAATAAGATAGAAATACAACAAAACAAATTGTTGAGGAGAGATTCAAGATAATTTCTTACGTAAAAACATGGTTATTTTACGTTTTCTCTGTAATAAATTGCGAACAAATCAGTTTTCGAATGCAATGGATCCGTCAATTCGTTGTGAAAATAGTCAAGATGCTTAGAAAAGAAATTTTTAAATCAATGTCGATTCAATAATTTCGGGTGGATAATTTTCAGCAATTAGAAGATGCCTTCGCCAAATTGATGGGTTCCTACTCCCAAATCGGTACCGTCAAAGATGCATACGTTAAATTAACTGCAGGCCACAGCCGAAATATACGTAAATGGCACCTCAGTGAAAGCAGTTTTAAGCCCATTCAAGTTCCCGTCGGTTAGAATTTTATAATGTTACAATAATTCTATATTGTAAATTAGGTTGGTTATGGGTAAAAACGGTATCGTCAAAAACGGTACCAATCTAAAACCAAAATGATCGCCTAGTTGTTATTTCTAGCGTGGAAAGCTATTTTTATCCTATTTTGTGTTGTTTTATATATTTTATAAACAATTTTATTCTCTAATAATAGAACGTTATTTACAATTACGTTATTAACGACAAGCGATGGGGGTGCCTCTGGCACCTACGGGAAAGGTGTTAGGCTGTGCTTGATCAGCGGAATCTTAATTTTTCGGGAATTTTTCGGCCTGCCCAGCCATCTTGGTGCCAGTCCAACCTTCTTGGACAGTCCAGCGTTCTTAGGGCGGCACACGCCCAAAACGACTAAACCCAAAACGACTAACCCGAAACGACTAAACCCAAAACGCCTAAACCCAAAACGACTAATGTATACCGTGGAAATAAATGAACTTTTGTGTAAAAATGAGGATTTTCGTTGCAAAAATACTATATAAGGGTAAAAAATTACGGGGAATCCAAATTTTTTGTCCGTTTATTGATAAAATCGCAACTTTTTCTCGGTTATCGCTTTCACACTTCGCCTATTCCCTTTAAGTTTCCCTAAAGTATACCGTGAGCTATTTTTACTGTAATATGTCATTAGAAGTTGTAAATCATTTATTTTAAAATCCAAACATCCTGTCTCTGAATAAATAACAAAACAGTATAAATAACAAAACAATAATTGTGGGCGCAAAACCGTGAGCTGGCTAAGAATCATGTTGTATGACTTATCGGACTTGGTGGTCATCAAACAGAATACGACAGGACAGTAGCTATGGTTTATTTTGACGTAAATTATCCAGAGCTGCCGAAATAGCAAGGGGGCCTACAACGGAAATATTCCTTTCTTCAAAATCCTAATCAAAATTAACTCATAATGCTGAAAGTGGCATCGCATCCCCAGTGGGAAAACTTCGCAAGATTATCTAAAAGCTTTTCGCTTGACATGATTACGACGTATTCGTCATGTTACCTGAATTTCCTGCAATGTTTTTGGTTCTTTGAGCGGCATATTTGCTTCAAGCTTTCGCTTGCGGCGAACTCGTCGGACAATTTTGGATGCAGGGCTTGGGTCGACAAGAGACTTAGCATATTCCGGAATTTTTGCTACGCTGTCTTTGACCACTTCACGTGTTCCTTTTGTGCCATTAAGGGCCTCTGAGCGCAACTCGTGTTGAAAGGTTCGAAAGGACGCTTGAATTGCATTCTGCTCGTGATTATGTCGCGTTCGCCCCGAATATGCCTGCCATTGCTTTTCAAAATTTTCTTTGACGATCGCGGTGCCTATAACATTTAAATAAATGACACAAACAAAAGCAGTTTTCACTGTCACTATCCAATTTATATAAATTATACTATTTTGTAACTAAGACTTCCATCTATAAAAGAAATTTTACCTGCGCATTTGTCCACACCAATATCGGTACGCTTGATACATCTCCAATAGTACACTGTTCCTTCCATCGTATTGCGGGATCCGTTCAAAAGATGATGATAGCCGTCGAAAACGAGAGTCGGTGCCAATTTTTGTGAATATTGCACCTCGTAGTTTATGCCCGGTGGCACAGAAGCACCTTTAACGCTCATTATAACGTTTACAATTTTGAAAAAACAGCACCAAAAGAAACCGCACCAAACGAAAAACAAAACAGCTGCTTTGGTATATTCTAGAACATTTCGCAGCTGTGAAGAATTCCATTATAATGCTTTTAGAACGCTCCTTTTAATGCAAATACTTTGGGTTTAGTCATATCGGGTTTAGTCATTTTGGGCGCACCCCGTGTTGGGTTTAGTCATTTTGGGCGCTCCCCTGGAAATGCCGACGGTATACTTTAGTCGTTTTGGGTTTAGTCGTTTTGGATTTAGTCGTTTTGGGTTTAGTCGTTTTGGGCGCACGCACTTAGGGCCAGCCCTGCCGGGCTGAGGCTTAGTCACTAATCGCGAGCCAGCAAGGCCAGAGTTTCGGGTCAGGTCAATTGACAATCCAACGATTTGGGGGCAGTCCAGAATTCTTGGGCCAGTCCATCATTATTATGGCCAATCCAGCTTTCTTGGGGCCAGTCCAGCTGGGCCGAGTGTTAGCCACTACTCGCGAGCATGGTGCGGAAAATCGGTAAATTCAATGTAATTCGGTAAATTCGGCTTTACCTAAGCTAACCGAATTTATTTGCAGAGCAATCCGCTTGGGACCAACATCTGTTTAAAATATTTTACAGAAACATGGAGTTTTGAATTAAATTCGTTTTTGTCGGTAGCGTTTTTGACGATACCGTTTTTGCGGTACCGTTTTTACCCATAACCATTAGGTTCGGGTTTGGAGAGTTTCGGCAAGGAAGCAATGGGAAATAATCAGCGAGATGCATACATTCTCTGCGCTCAGCTTTTCAGTGGTTTTTTGATGTGCCGCACACTGGCACTAAAATGGCTTATATATAACATAAAAGACGGCACTAAGCTAACGGTTTCACTTTAAATACCTAAATTTGAGGTTTTTGAACGGCCCACTGGGATTTGTCCCCAGTGGGTCGTAATCGCGATGCCTTCGTCGCTCTTCGTGCCCCTGGCATATTTTTGGACGTGCTTCATAAGCTTTCTGAGGCACATAACATTCTAAACCAGCAAGCACACTAAAAAGACATTGCAAAAGCAATACCGAATTCCTTGTTTTTGTAATTAACAAAGTTCAGAACTAGAGCAAATCGCAGAAGACGCAAAGCAAACAGTGGACGTCGTGAAAGTCGATGCTTCGCTGAAAGAAGCTCGTCAAATATTTGATAGTATAAAAAACGACACAGACACAGTATGTTTTCAGAGTACCATTGCTTGAAAATTTGACAAATATTTCCCGGACACGCATATTCGCTATCTAAAAATAAAAATGCGAAAGTTGTGTATAATATTTCTCAGAAAACATTGGAAAGGGCAGGCTTTAGATTCTAATTCCAAGTTCCGTTGAGTTTAGTTGAATCTTTGGCTTTTCCATAACTTATGCATAAATTTTAATTCATTTATAGCCGTCAAAATCTCAGCGTTTCAGCCATCTTCTATTAAATTTATTGAAATTTTCGTTTAGGAAGACACTCTTTTTGATCACTGGTAAAGTGTTTAGCTTGTTACTTCCGCAAACATGAATGCCATTTTAGGCACGACCTTCAACGATATATAGAAGATGTAAATAAATGCACAAGGTTTATAAAGTAATAATATTACAAAATTAGCTCAAATTTTCAGAGACTATATAATGGACTTCTCCATTCAGCTGAACGATCTCGGCAACAAATTACAGAACGAGGTAGAGCTCTACAAACAAAGGGAGGATGAGGTGTTGTTTGTGGCCGAAAATGCCCTCGAAAAAACTATCTCGGCCAAATTCAAAGAATATAGACTCCGAAAGTTAAAGGACCATAGAACAAGAATACAACAAAATGTAAGTTATCTAATGTCTTTTCACTTTTGCCATGCAGATTAACCTGGTTTACAATTGGCTTTTCGATCCGACTCCAAGTATATTTTTTGTAAACAGTTATTATTTAAAGGTTTCGGAACATATTTAATTATAAAAAGTGATTTTTATGGTTTCTAAAATTGCAACTCGGCAGAATTGAAAATGTGCGAAACCCAACTTAAACTGTTTTTCATTTAGAGAAATATTTTTTTTTTGCTGACATCGAATTGTAATTTTTGCAACGGCTCGCATTTTTACATACAAATCCATATTTTCTAGTATAAAAATGATTTACGGTGAACGAATAACTTTTTTTTGCAATGTTGCATAGAAGTGCGATTAACTCCAGCAAAGTCGATTAAGATCGAATCTTCATTCGAAATTAGAATTTTGAGTAAAATGTAAAAATTCTATTTCAATTAGAGAAAGTCTGGACTACTATTCGAAAAACGTTAATTGTGACTCCGCATTTAAGATCACTTTTACTAATGATAATGTTTTCAGCATGAGAGCGAAACGGCACTTAAATTGATGCAATTCCGAGAAATGAACGAGCAACGGGATCGAGAAATGAAAGCTATGGACGAGTTGAAAACTCAAGTGAGCAATCTCAAAATAGAATTCTCGGAACAACCTTTGATAAGACTAAAGCGTTTGGCTGCTATAAACGATGACGTCCTAAAGCGAGAGCAAGTGGTTAGTTTTGCTAAATGTTTAAAAAATTATTTTGCGATAATAATCGTTACTCTTTAGCTAATTCTGCTGAAGGCAAAAATGGATCGAATCAACAATTTGGTGGAGAAACGGAAAAAAGACGAAAAGCAACAGAAGGACGTCGAACGTTTGGAACAGGAGCGCAAGTCAAAGGCCGAGTTAGAGAGAATTGAGAAAAAGCGGAAACTCATGAAAAGGGGACTGTTGATATATCAAAAGAATTTAAGGAATGATAAGAAAGGAAAAGTGTAAATTTGACAGCCAATTAAATCAAACTTTGGTCACCGAAAGTTAGGTCAATAAAATAGGTCGAGCGAAAACATTTGTATGGAAATTTTTATGCTCTTTCGAACATACGAAAAACAAACTGTTTTGGTAAAGCATAATTTTAAAGATCAATGATACTGAACACTAAATAAATTGCGGATATGTAATTGATGTATATTGACGAGTCAAAGTAGAGTTCAGAATTGCCCCTTCAAGCACTTTAATCGTTCGCTCTGCTCCATAATCTCATCTAAAACTATTCACAATTAGAAGGAATAATTATTACTCAAATTTGGCTCACCAGGTGACAAGTATTGGTAGTAAAACTCAAGTTGCGAAACCGGAAGTTGCAGCAACTGCTCATCCGATAGAGACAGAAATTCGCGACGCTTTTGATCGTGCTCGGTAAAGCCGCTTGCAATGTTGTGAAGTCCATCAGAATCTTGCGTTTTGGGTGGAAGCTCAATTTTAGACACCGGTGGAATTTTCTTTATAGCGTCCTTCAGAACCCAGATTTCATCTGAATTTTTTCTGTTAGTACAAAGTGTAATTCGGATGCATATAGGCAGAAGTAGGATTTTGCGAATTTTAATTTGAGTGCAATAGCAGTGAACGGGATTCACTATTTTTACAATATTTATATATTTGAACATTATTTCCTACAGATAAGAATCTCAAGCAACAGTAATCACTTGAACAGATACTTAGACTAGTTTTAGGCACTCATTAATTTTTATTATGGAAGTTTGCAATGTCAAGACATTGATCACTCAATTATTATCGAGTGAAAATGACCAATCACGTATCAAATTTGTCAAAATTCCAAATTTTCGAGACTTCGTCATTTAATGCTTTACCAATTCTATTTCGATTTAAGTTTTCAAGAGCAAATAACATGGTCTACCTGGTGTGAGATATTGGAAAACATATTCCTCGCGTTCCTTTTCCGACATTTTCTAAAAATAATAATTATTATTTATCCCGAGTATTTATCGTATTAATTTTACCCTCAATTGCATTGGAGACATTTGCAAAGCCTCTTGTCGTTTCTCCTCATATTCCTCGGACACCGGTTCCGCATCAAGATTGCTCACTACATCGGCCTTCGGCTTTTCATCGGTGGTCTTCAGCTTTTCTTCGGTGGCCTTCAGCTTTTCATCTATATCCTTCAGCTTTTCATTCAATTCAGCGATATCCTTTTTATGCGCTTCATCGTTGGCCTTCAGCTTTTCATTCCATTCACCAATCTCCTTTTTATGGGCTTCATCGTTGGCCTTCAGCTTTTCCTCCAGTTGATTTATTTTCTCTAGCAACTAAATGTAGGTTATGTTCACAAATTTGGGCATTTGTAATATTTTCCTTGTAATATTTTCCTCCTCGGGTGGGGGGGGGTAAAAATAAAAACCGCTCAGAATGCAAGAAAAAGTGGTCCTAAGACGGGGTTGAAGTTCAGATTTTTTACCCAAAAAGTGGCTTTTTCCAGAAAAATCCATTTTTTGAAAATTTGACTTTTGAAGGCCGAAAAAGCTGAAAATTGCAGGAATGGGGTATTTCGATACGCCGAATCCGGAAATGAAATCTGTTATCCCCTAAACCCTGATTCGAGAATTAAGTTACCAAAGCCACGATTTGAGATTTAAGTTACCAAAGCCATGATTTGAAATTTAAGTTGACAGAGCCTTGATTCGAGATTTAAGTTACCAAAGCCATGATTCGAGATTTAAGTTGCCAGAGCCCTGATTCGAGATTTAAGTTGCCAGAGCCCTGATTTGTGATTGAAGTTGACAGAGCCTGATTTTGAGATTTAAGTTACCAAAGCCATGATTTGAGATTTAAGTTTGCAGACCCCTGATTCGAGATTTAAGTTGCCAGAGCCCTGATTCGAGATTTAAGTTGCCAGAGCCCTGATTTGTGATTGAAGTTACCAAAGCCATGATTTGAGATTTAAGTTGACAGAGCCCTGATTCGAGAATTAAGTTGACAGAGCCCTGATTTGAGATTTAAGTTACCAAAGCCATGATTTGAGATTTAAGTTACCAAAGCCATGATTTGAGATTTAAGTTGACAGAGCCCTGATTCGAGAATTAAGTTGACAGAGCCCTGATTTGAGATTTAAGTTACCAAAGCCATGATTTGAGATTTAAGTTGACAGAGCCCTGATTCGAGAATTAAGTTGACAGAGCCCTGATTTGAGATTTAAGTTACCAAAGCCATGATTTGAGATTTAAGTTGACAGAGCCCTGATTTGAGATTTAAGTTACCAAAGCCATGATTTGAGATTTAAGTTGACAGAGCCCTGATTTGAGATTTAAGTTACCAAAGCCATGACTTGAGATTTAAGTTGACAGAGCCCTGATTTGAGATTTAAGTTACCAAAGCCATGATTTGAGATTTAAGTTGACAGAGCCCTGATTTGAGATTTAAGTTACCAAAGCCATGATTTGAGATTTAAGTTGACAGAGCCCTGATTTGAGATTTAAGTTACCAAAGCCATGACTTGAGATTTAAGTTGACAGAGCCCTGATTTGAGATTTAAGTTACCAAAGCCATGATTTGAGATTTAAGTTGACAGAGCCCTGATTTGAGATTTAAGTTACCAAAGCCATGATTTGAGATTTAAGTTGACAGAGCCCTGATTTGAGATTTAAGTTACCAAAGCCATGACTTGAGATTTAAGTTGACAGAGCCCTGATTTGAGATTTAAGTTACCAAAGCCATGATTTGAGATTTAAGTTGACAGAGCCCTGATTTGAGATTTAAGTTACCAAAGCCATGATTTGAGATTTAAGTTGACAGAGCCCTGATTTGAGATTTAAGTTACCAAAGCCATGACTTGAGATTTAAGTTGACAGAGCCCTGATTTGAGATTTAAGTTACCAAAGCCATGATTTGAGATTTAAGTTGACAGAGCCCTGATTTGAGATTTAAGTTACCAAAGCCATGATTTGAGATTTAAGTTGGCAGAGCCCTGATTTGAGATTTAAGTTACCAAAGCCATGACTTGAGATTTAAGTTGACAGAGCCCTGATTTGAGATTTAAGTTACCAAAGCCATGATTTGAGATTTAAGTTGACAGAGCCCTGATTTGAGATTTAAGTTACCAAAGCCATGATTTGAGATTTAAGTTGACAGAGCCCTGATTTGAGATTTAAGTTACCAAAGCCATGATTTGAGATTTAAGTTGACAGAGCCCTGATTTGAGATTTAAGTTAACAAAGCCATGATTTGAGATTTAAGTTGGCAGAGCCCTGACTCCAGAACAACCCTTATCCATCCACTCTACCTAAGTCGCACGTGTCCGTCCGTCGTGTTCGTCCGGTGTCCCACGGCGTAACTTTTTTAGTATCCCCGATACAGGGCTGTGTGATAGCTCATTTTGTAGGTCTCGATCTGTAGGGCCCCGGTTTTCAAAAATTTTTCCCCGGCGATCTCAAAAAGTGGCACTTTTTGGCCAAAAAATGGCAAAAATGCATGTTTTTTGAAGCTACAAAGGAAACTTTTTTAGTTCCCTCGATACAGGGGCGCATGATACATGAAAATGCTCCCCTGGGCATGCTGAAACAGAATCCGGAAATATTTTTCCACGGAAGTCTCAAAAAGTGGCACTGTTTGGCCAAAAAATGGCAAAAATGCAGGTTTTTGAAGCTACAAAGGAAACTTTTTTAGTTCCCTCGATACAGGTGCACATGATACATGAAAATGCTCCCCTGGGCATGCTGAAACAGAAACCGGAAAAACTTTTCCCCGGAGTTCTCAAAAATTGCACTTTTTGGCCAAAAAATGGCTAAAATGCATGTTTTTGAGGCAAAATTGCAGTGTACTAGAGTGACGCGCCGCGCCTTCGGCGCGTTCATGGTTTAGCGCAATGTTTGGGACTAGGCATCAGTTTGCAAGAAATTAATATCCAGATAAAACTCTGGAGGCCACCGCTTTCACCCCTTTTGGGATATTTAATTTTTGTTGTTTAACCCGGTACCTTTCTTAGTCTATCGGGTGAGAGATTACAAATTTCCTGATACTCAAAGCTCTCACCCGATAGAATACGCAAGGTACCGGTTTAAGCAACAAAAATTATGTATTATTAGCATTAAGTATTACCCCGAAAACGCATTAACCACAAAAAAGCGGCGGCCTCGAGAGTTTTATCTGGATATTAATTTCTTGCGAACTTATGCCTAGTCCCCAACATTGCGGTACCCCATGAACGCGCCGAAGGCGCGGTGCGTCACTCTATAAGCTTGACTAAAGTATCAAGCATGTAAGTCAGCAATTGAAGCTTGACTAATGTATCAAGCAAGTAAGTCAGTGCGTTTTTTGAAGTCTTTCAAAGCGCGTTTTTTGAAAAGTTGACTTTTGAAGGCCGGAAAAGCTGAAGCTTGATACCTGATACCTAATATTGAAGCTTGAAACCTGATATCTAATGCCAAACACAGGAGATTTCGACTGGCGCGGCTTGGCCGAGCCATGACAACCTTACTAGTTTAATGCAATTTTGAATCCTACAATCCAGGGTTTACTTTTTATAAGATCGGCTAAGCGTGGGATTAATTTAAACAACAGTTTAGAGAAAACGTAGGGAATTTTGAGGTAGGCTAATTGTTCATATCATTTCAAAAGGTATTTTGTTAGATATGAGATGGATTAATAGATAGTTATAATATGAGGTGTTATGAGCTCTTTTTATGAATGATCACATCTGGTTCAAGAGTAAGTCGATGTGGAAAGGCTACACTTTTTAAGAAGTATTGGGTTGACAGAAATGTTCCGGATTATTTAACACATACCATAAACTCTCTAATTTACCGCCTGGGAGTATAATTGTTCAATCGACCTCAAAGAGGCGCACAACTAGAGTGGGCGGTAAATTAGAGAGTTTTCCTCGCAGGATGATCTCAGATCTGCAATCCGTTTTGCTTTGATATACCGGTTAATAGCAAATTTTGTCTAGTCTCTTACGTAATATATTTTGTAATTTATCTCACGAAATACCGAGATTTGCACACGAGGTTTATCAACCACCTCGTTCAAAAACTATCCTGAGACCGTAGGATTTTTGCAAAATGAGGACCCTAAAAACGCTGTTTTAGGGTCACATATTGAAATTTTTCGTCAAAAATATCCCAAAAGACACTTTCGGGCAAAAAAGTAGTTTTCAAAAATGGGGGCGAAAATGGCATCAGATCATGATAATCTTATGCAATTTAATCATAATCAATTCCGAACTACTGAAAGCGAACCCATTCTTGATACTCGCGAAGTCTTTTAAGCTTTGGAGCTAGAGGAATATGCAGAATAGAAGAAGCAATCCAAATATTTTGACAATATTTGTAAGGGACGAAGAGTAATATCTCTTCGAGAATATCGAATGGTAGCGAGTGTGCTAAACTTTTTGTCGAAGCAGCTTTCAAGAGAAGAGAAGAATTGGGCATAGTTTGAACATTCGTTTTAAACATAGATCTCATATAGTGAATCATTCTTAGCTGAGAAAACACAACAGAAGTACAGCAATATTGTTAACTGCGTTCAAATGGTGGTTGAGCAGGTTGCTGTGCCTCAGGCAAAGACCAGAACTGGCAAAAATGTGAAGAAGTGAGTGGAAGATATCAACTGAATGACAAACACACAACATAGAGACACACAAATTGTATTCCAGCGACTGTGGTGCATATGAAAATGAGACAAGTCAGTTGAGAATATAAGCGAGACAGAGAAAGAGAGAGTAATTTCTCTCAATAGAAATGAGTGGGACTATAGTAGACTAACAGTGACAGGTTGAAAAAGAGCAAGAGAAAATGGGCAAGAGAATGGCAAGGGTAGAAAAGAGTACGAATTTAGGTGAGGTAGAGAAATTATCTGTCCTAAAAGGTTATCTACTTTCGTGGTCATAGAAAGAAGATAGAAAACGAGGAAGGAAAAATGGTGTTTGATGTCTGTATTCCCTCCAAAAATGCCAATAAATGGTCCAATAAAATTTAGTATGCTTCGATATTTGATGATTCGGTATGTTTTGTACGGGTACTTTCTAGTTATGCAAAAAACATCATTTCATTGGTGTGCGGTCATATCCGATTTTCGTTCGTGACCCCAAAAATTTGGGCAAACGTATCCAGAGATTTTTAAGGTAAAGCTAAGGCTACAATGGAGAATACAATCTAAAAGAATTTTCAGAATTTTTCCAACATTTCATTTTCCACTAAAAATGCACTTTTTTCAGACATACTCATTTTTGACTGTTTTTGAGTATATTTCACTTATAATCACATCAGACACCCAAGGTATCATTGTAAAAGTTGGTCAGCGCATCGAGTTCTACACGATTGTACTTTTTTGCACGAAAAAATATTACCATAAATCACCGAAGGATGACCCTATGATTTTCGCAAAAATTTCAAAATTTTTTTCGAAATGGTATCATGGGTGCGATTATTAGTGAAATATAGTAAAAAACAAGTGAAATGGCGCCGCTTCGCGGCGCAATTTCACTTGGAAGCGGGAGTGTGCACAGCGTCAGATTGGGTTCTACATCGCTTCGCGCACCGCCATCAGCGGTCAGATTAGGTTGTTCCTAAGCGTGACTTACCTACTTATTGTTGGTGGGAACGCTACAAATAAGTGTGGATTTGTGGGTTTGCGGGTCGTTTTGGGGTCCTCGCGGCGCTTCGCGCCGCTCGGACCCCAAAACGACCCACAAACCCACAAATCCACACTTATTTGTAGCGCTCCTTTACATAGCGTGAGTCATGCTGGGTCTCCGCTCGCTTCGCTCGCTACGACCCAGACGTGAGAATCAGTACTGGGTTGGGTTCGTGAAGATCTCAGCCGCCTTCGGCGGCTTCGATAAACCAACCACAGGGCGGCGCTCCGCGCCGCCCTGTGGTTGGTGAATGAATTCGCCGCGCATACGGGCCTATATTTCGCTTATTTGCCCTCAGGCAACTTCGAGACTCAATAACTCTCGATTCAAATTTGAGTCTGTGGCTGCAATTGGTGCCTATCGTCTTCCCTTGAGCCTAGCTCTCGATTCGTACCAAAATAAGCGTAACCTAACGAAGGCTAAAAAGTTCCATTTTTGGAGACACACGGCGTGATCATGCGACTTAGTTAGAGTAGATGTTGCTATATATGTTATATTATATGTTCCCATATTTCTCTATTAATTTTTATAATAAGCAAACTATGACTAACGCTGGTTCCACGATAACAATACCCATGAAAATTCCTAAGACGACGAGAATATCAACAGCGATGTGAAAATACGCACAAGAAATGAACCATTTCAGCCATTCTACTATACCCATGTTTTAGCTGAAGGAAATTAGTTGGAATTAACTTGATTATCATTGTACTCAATTACAAAAATAAGGTCTTAAAGGAATCTGTTTTCAAAAGTTATATTCTCCGCGTCCTCCTTTGTGCCAAATTCCATTTGCATTGTACGAGACATTTGACAGGACTGCCATTCATCCGCATCAGTAATAAAGATGAGTTGTATTGGAATTAGAAATATATTTTCTATCATCTTAATTTTTCAATATTATTTTCATTTGCATGTACCAAGTGGTATTGACTTTTGTTTTACCAACTTTGAATGATCGTTATGTGGAGGTCATTTGACAAGATTCTACTGTAATATATTGTAATTTATCTTGTCTATGAGGGCTAAAAACTCGAAAGAGCCGGACCGGATTTTCCAGCCCTTTGCTTAAGATCGAATTGTTTTTGGCCCGGCTCGAAACTATTTGACTCAATTCATTCAAAGTTCAATTTTTTAGGCCAAGCCCTTCTCGGCTTACTCTGTAACCGGGCCAAAAATCGGTCCATACCGGTTTTTATTTTAAACTGAAATCATTATAAATGGTTTAAACTCACGTATGATTATTGAAAACTTGATTAATTTATTATCCAGAAACGTTATCAGTAAAGACCGGATTTTTAGGTTCTTACACTGCCTGGTATGCTTAACCGCTGTCTCTCTTCAAAGATAGCACAAAAAGGCACTCTCTTTTAACCTATTTTTGGTCACTAAATAGGTTGAAAAGTGTCTTTGGTCTAGAAAGCCTCTTTCCCTTTGTGGGTAGTAAGCAGAAACGTCGTACGCAATCGACGTTTAATAATAGTATATAACACAAAATGTTGTATCAATACATTGCCATAGAACCATTTTTGTGATGTGGAAAAATTGAACAAAGAACGATTTTTCTGCATTGAAAAGCGATGTTTCGCAGCAAAAAATTTTTAGTCGTCCCAATCGATCTCGTATTTAGTGATTAATCTGTAAATTGAGATGTTGTATAAATGAGTGTTGCATCTGTCTGGTCGAGTGTTTCAATTGTGTTTTTAAAATTTTGTATATAATTTCCTCAAATTCACATATATTTACTTCATATGTAACTCAAAACTCACATTTATCACAAGCTCACATTTATGTATTATTATATTTACAAATTTTTTAATTTGACAATTTTCATAACACAAATTGCGACAAAAATAGTTGACAGAAAATGAGCGAAGGGTTTGTGGGAAATTGAGCCGAAAGAATCGTTTTGAGACGAGGCAGCTTTCCACCGCTCCAGGCGTTCTTTGACAGAGAAGGACGTGGCCGTGCTCAGTCTTATGATTTGTATCTAAAAAACAGAAAATTTTAATAAATTTACCACTTTTTTTCTAATTTTGGTTAAAGATATACATTTTTAGGCAAAAATTAAAAACGGCTCCAAATTAAGTTAGCCACTATTTGAGCTGCTATGACATCTGCACTATAACTACAGCTCACCAGCCAACAGGCTGGCGCATCCACATTTGCAGTTTGCGTGAGACCATCTTTTTCACTGCAACAAAGAGTTACAGACAGCAAGAGAATGATGATTCTCAGGCAGCAGTCTCTTTCCAACGAGCGATTCACTTTTTCAGTGGCACGCTGCAATTAGTGTTTCATACTGGTCAAAGTGGGCCACAATCATGAAAGAATGATGTATAAATAGAAAATTGTGATCTAGCTGTTCCCGACTTCTTCCTTCGTTTTTCCCACTTAGAGCGGCATAGAATCTTCACTCTTATGACAGCGGTTCAGCCAACTGGTTGTCTTTCCTCTCACGACCGAAAAAGTGAATCGCCGCGTAAAGGAGAGTGTTCGCTGCTGCCTGAAGATCCTCACCCTCAATGTGGTCACCTTTCGCATGATGACAGAGCGCGTTGCTGTCTACCGGTCTTTTTGCTAGCCTTGGCCAAAGCCCATTTTCCTAATTATTACAGTCAACCCTGGTTTAAGTCGTATATATATTATTACTTATATGAAATGATAAACATCCCTGCTTTTGCAGGATTGGAATTTGGATGTTATGCTTTTAGAAAGGTAAAAAGGCGAAAAACGGATTCAAAACGAGACCAACTTTTCTGCTATGCATGGAAGAAAATGGGAAGTGGACCTGTTCAGATTGCTACTTAAAAATGCGACTAAACTCAGGGAATTTTAAGTGGGTTTTGTGCAGATTAAAGTGCGGCTTAAATCAAGGTGCTACTTAACCCAGGGTTGACTGTATTACAAGTGTAACAAAACTAATTTTAACACAAAATCGAAAGTTTTGATAAAATATCGCTCTCAATTTTTAAAAGTTAACATGAATTTTTCTGCATTTTCCAAATTCAATTTTAAGTTTTAAGTGACCAACAGGCAATGGATTTAAGCAACATATCGCACGAAAAAGCTAAACGAACAATGTTATAAAGAAACATACAGTATAGAATTGATTTATCAGCTGCGTAAGTAGATAACTAGAGTGGAGCGCCGCGCCTTCGGCGCGTTCATGGGGTAGCGCAATGTTGGGGACTAGGCATCAGTTTGCAAGAAATTAATATCCAGATAAAACTCTGGAGGTCACCGCTTTCACCCCTTTTGGGATATTTAATTTTTGTTGTTTAACCCGGTACCTTTCTTAGTCTATCGGGTGAGAGATTACAAATTTCCTGATACTCAAAGCTCTCACCTGATAGAATCAAATCTCGGTATTTCGTGAGATAAATTACAAAATATATTACGTAAGAGACTAGACAAAATTTGCTATTAACCGGTATATCAAAGCAAAACGGATTGCAGATCTGAGATCACCACTGTGACCACGAAAGTAGATAACCTTTTAGGACAGATAATTTCTCTACCTCACCTAAATTCGTACTCTTTTCTACCCTTGCCATTCTCTTGCCCATTTTCTCTTGCTCTTTTTCAACCTGTCACTGTTAGTCTACTATAGTCCCACTCATTTCTATTGAGAGAAATTACTCTCTCTTTCTCTGTCTCGCTTATATTCTCAACTGACTTGTCTCATTTTCATATGCACCACAGTCGCTGGAATACAATTTGTGTGTCTCTATGTTGTGTGTTTGTCATTCAGTTGATATCTTCCACTCACTTCTTCACATTTTTGCCAGTTCTGGTCTTTGCCTGAGGCACAGCAACCTGCTCAACCACCATTTGAACGCAGTTAACAATATTGCTGTACTTCTGTTGTGTTTTCTCAGCTAAGAATGATTCACTATATGAGATCTATGTTTAAAACGAATGTTCAAACTATGCCCAATTCTTCTCTTCTCTTGAAAGCTGCTTCGACAAAAAGTTTAGCACACTCGCTACCATTCGATATTCTCGAAGAGATATTACTCTTCGTCCCTTACAAATATTGTCAAAATATTTGGATTGCTTCTTCTATTCTGCATATTCCTCTAGCTCCAAAGCTTAAAAGACTTCGCGAGTATCAAGAATGGGTTCGCTTTCAGTAGTTCGGAATTGATTATGATTAAATTGCATAAGATTATCATGATCTGATGCCATTTTCGCCCCCATTTTTGAAAACTACTTTTTTGCCCGAAAGTGTCTTTTGGGATATTTTTGACGAAAAATTTCAATATGTGACCCTAAAACAGCGTTTTTAGGGTCCTCATTTTGCAAAAATCCTACGGTCTCAGGATAGTTTTTGAACGAGGTGGTTGATAAACCTCGTGTGCAAATCTCGGTATTTCGTGAGATAAATTACAAAATATATTACGTAAGAGACTAGACAAAATTTGCTATTAACCGGTATATCAAAGCAAAACGGATTGCAGATCTGAGATCATCCTGCGAGGAAAACTCTCTAATTTACCGCCCACTCTAGTTGTGCGCCTCTTTGAGGTCGATTGAACAATTATACTCCCAGGCGGTAAATTAGAGAGTTTACGGTATGTGTTAAATAATCCGGAACATTTCTGTCAACCCAATACTTCTTAAAAAGTGTAGCCTTTCCACATCGACTTACTCTTGAACCAGATGTGATCATTCATAAAAAGAGCTCATAACACCTCATATTATAACTATCTATTAATCCATCTCATATCTAACAAAATACCTTTTGAAATGATATGAACAATTAGCCTACCTCAAAATTCCCTACGTTTTCTCTAAACTGTTGTTTAAATTAATCCCACGCTTAGCCGATCTTATAAAAAGTAAACCCTGGATTGTAGGATTCAAAATTGCATTAAACTAGTAAGGTTGTCATGGCTCGGCCAAGCCGCGCCAGTCGAAATCTCCTGTGTTTGGCATTAGATATCAGGTTTCAAGCTTCAATATTAGGTATCAGGTATCAAGCTTCAGCTTTTCCGGCCTTCAAAAGTCAACTTTTCAAAAAACGCGCTTTGAAAGACTTCAAAAAACGCACTGACTTACTTGCTTGATACATTAGTCAAGCTTCAATTGCTGACTTACATGCTTGATACTTTAGTCAAGCTTATAGAGTGACGCACCGCGCCTTCGGCGCGTTCATGGGGTACCGCAATGTTGGGGACTAGGCATAAGTTCGCAAGAAATTAATATCCAGATAAAACTCTCGAGGCCGCCGCTTTTTTGTGGTTAATGCGTTTTCGGGGTAATACTTAATGCTAATAATACATAATTTTTGTTGCTTAAACCGGTACCTTGCGTATTCTATCGGGTGAGAGCTTTGAGTATCAGGAAATTTGTAATCTCTCACCCGATAGACTAAGAAAGGTACCGGGTTAAACAACAAAAATTAAATATCCCAAAAGGGGTGAAAGCGGTGGCCTCCAGAGTTTTATCTGGATATTAATTTCTTGCAAACTGATGCCTAGTCCCTAACATTGCGCTAAACCATGAACGCGCCGAAGGCGCGGCGCTCCACTCTAGTTTACTCTACATATCTCCAGGGGAGCATTTTGACGTATCATGCTCCCCAAAAGGAGCGGAACTGAGAAACTTGCCTTTGTACCCAAAAAAGTGTCAAAAATGGCACTTTTTGGCCAAAAAAGCCACTTTTTTTAGACCTGCGCAAAAATTTTTTACATATTCGTACTCAGCATCTCCAGGGGAGCATTTTGACGTATCATGCTCCCCAAAAGGAGCGGAACTGAGAAAAATGCCTCCGTGGGACAGACGCACAACAGCGACTTAGGTAGAGTGGATATTTGTGAAAGTACTAACTATACTAGTAAGTAAAATTTAAGACAAAAGTACCTCAAAAATGTTTACAACTCTTTCCCGTTTTATACATAAAACCCGTAGGACTGTGGGCTAGAGATCGGCCGAAAGGGTTTTTCGATATCGATACCGATATCGATACCGATATATCGATATCGGTCTCTATCGATATTGGTCAAATTCTATCGATACGATATCGATATCGATACCTATCGATACCGATATATCGGTTTCTATCGATATTTTCAGATTTTCCCAGAAATGACTAAAAATTGTCTAAAAAGTGCATTATTTGCTGTTTCAGAGTATTGAGAGAGCATATTTATAATAAACCACACATTTGACTAAACAATATCAACGACAAAATCAATAATTGTAATTATACAATGGCAAATTTCTTTGAAGGAAAATGATCATTTCTGCCTTTCGCGGACGGATTCTCATTCTCTTGTAACAGAACACATCTCGGGCCGTTGAAAAGAGACCTTCGCTTGCAACACTGGTAGCCGTCGCTGATAAATATCGCCGAGCCCCCTTCGCCAAATTTGGGAAGTTGTACGTAGCATTCTTCCAATATTCCAGGGGATCGGTTTTGACCTTTTCTCGAGGTTGCGCGCAATACGCCGTAATTTCATGTTGCAATTCCTCTTGAGACGCGGTTGTTGTCACTAAAAATTGGATTGACAATACAATTAAAAGTAATTTTATGCTGTTTACCTGGCAGTTGGCTTGCTAAGCTGTCTTCGAACGAGTCTAATAGACCTCCTTTGGCACGTTTTTCGGGAACTTCGGCAATTTCGACCTAAATATACAAAATTACTCGATATACAAAATTACATTATAAATACCTCATCGTCTGTCTCGGTGCTGGTAAGCATTCCCTGGAGTGCAACAAACACTTCACGCTTAATTTCATCGGTTGACGTTGAATATCTGTCCTTGAATCGCGGATCCAGAAACTGCGCGATTGCATAGTCTCTAAAAAAATTAAAATACAACAATATTTAATGATATAAGAAACCTATTTCTGTTTAAATGACCAAAGCGATCCCGTAGTCCTTTCACAAAAATTTCCTTTGCAATGTTGATATCAGCGCTTGTGAAGTTTTTGTTGAGCTCCCTTTCGGTCATAACTGCGTACGGATGTTGAACTGAAATGGGCGAACAGCAGAAAAGGCGCGTCAATTCTTCCAAAGGTTCAAGCAATTCGACCAATTCACGAAGAGTTGTCCATTCGGTGTCCGTCAAATTGAGATCAACGCGCTCCTTTCGATACGCGTACTGCGACACGGTTGCTTTTTGCTCAATAAGTCTGTGGCACATGAAGTACGCCGAATTCCATCGGATCGGCATATCCTGGAACAATTTATTTTGGGAACAAATTTGTAAAACCATATGTATGTTCGTAAAATAAGCTATTTTAAAATTAAATCGATTATAATTTAAACCGACAGACACTTAAAACGACACTTACCTGTAATAGAACGTGCTCCGGCAAATCTTCCTCGATTTGAATTTCCTTGAAGGCCGACTTGGCCAAGTTTGACTGCTTGAAGTGTGTCACAATTTTTCGGCATTTTTCGAGTAGCTTCTGGACTGGTGCGTGTTTTAGACCTTCTTTGACGACCAAGTTTAGCAGATGCGCTGCACAATCAGCAGACTCCAAATCAGTAGCCGAATCCATATTGAATGCCTGTAAAAACGCATTTAGTAAAATATTGTGCAAAAACAATTATGAAAAATTACTTTTCGCATGTTCGCACCACCGTCGCGCAAAAACAAGAAGCATTTTTCCTGGGGAACATCCCATTCTTTAAGCATAGCGCGAACGAGTTCTCCCACTTTCTCGCCTGTGTGCGATCCAGGGAACTCTTTGACGCATAAGACGAAATTGCGCCCTTTCCACTGCTTGTTAATTCCATGAGCCGTGAGACTAAAACAAAAAACCTTCAGTATATTTATCAGTTATCTAAAACAGTTTTCTAAAAATTCAGTCGGTCAGATGGAAAACTACGGATTTTTCGAAAACTACGAATGCGATATATAAAATGGAAATAAAAACCTGATGTACGAATCGTTTGGCCCGCTCCATATATCAGTTGTGAAGGACAAAGCTTCCATTGCGCGCAGTTCATTCAACATTTTTGATTTTAACGCTTGATATGCTTTCGGAAGAACCGTCTTTCTGTAGTAGGACTCGCCTTTCAGCTTCTCAGTTGTGTGGCTCAGAAGCGAGATAGTCGCAGGATTGTCAAGCAATTTAAACGAAACCAAATTTGAGCACACAAAATTGATGACTTTTTTGTCCAAGTAGCTGAGCTCACCTAGAAATATAACATTAAAAATTGATATGTTCAATAAATAAGCCATAACAGTTGATATTTTTAAAAATAAAGATATTTTTACAAAAAAGAAGATGTATGTAGCGTAAAAAATATGTATTTTTTACAAATATCAATTACAAACCTCCGGAAGTGATGTGAATAAATTTGTCCAAATTAGCGACCCCTTGGTTGTTGTCCGGCTGTGTTTGGTCCGACTTTTGGAATTTTCGGAAATATTCCGTCTCACTGTGTCTCGTCCTGAGGTGTTGCACGAGTCCGGTGGTGTTACAATCTTTCGTAGCAAGCGTCGTTTTCTTTTCGCCTTTTTCAGCGCACAAGATGCATTCCGCTTCGTCCTTATTCTCTGTCCTTCGGTATAAGCCAATTTTCCAAATATTCGATGGTTTTCGCGGCATTTCGTTCACTGTAAATTAATTAATTAAAACATGTCAGGTAAAAAAATACCTGTAACAAATGTAGCAAAATGATTTGGGCCCACAGTGTGGGCCCAAATCATTTTGCTACATTTGTTAAAAATTATTTTGCGATAATAATCGTTACTCTTTAGCTAATTCTGCTGAAGGCAAAAATGGAACGAATCAACAATTTGGTGGAGAAACGGAAAAAAGACGAAAAGCAACAGAAGGACGTCGAACGTTTGGAACAGGAGCGCAAGTCAAAGGCCGAGTTAGAGAGAATTGAGAAAAAGCGGAAACTCATGAAAAGGGGACTGTTGATATATCAAAAGAATTTAAGGAATGATAAGAAAGGAAAAGTGTAAATTTGACAGCCAATTAAATCAAACTTTGACCCCCCCAGCGAATCTGTCTAAATTTTAGTATTGCGGTTATACATTGATTTTATTCAATATCATAAATAAAACAATAAAGCTTCAATTGAATGTCGTATTTGGCACATCTATAAGGACAATATCAGAAATATAATGAGGATTGTGAAGTTTTAAGTGACAACAAGCGATGGAATTAACAACTAATCGCACGAAAAAGCTAAAAGAACAATAGAAGATATATACAAAAAATTTATCAGCTGCTTTAGTTGATAATATCACACGCCCAAATCCGAGTGGGGGCGTGAAAAGTTGGTCTCGTGTGACTGACTCAGTCTTCTCCTGCGCTTTAGGTTAGAGTGGATAATTTGTCAAAATGAGTGTAAGTGTAGAAAAGTTTACCTTAAAAATGTTTACAACCTTTTCCGTTTTATACATAAACGCTTTTAGATTTTGGGCCCAATAAATCAGTGGCCACAAATTGACGAATAACGGTGTAATTAAAATTATTCGTAACATATATATGCAAATCGAAAATAGTCTCATTTAATGAGATTTATTCAAAGTTGGATCTGATTTCGCCGAAATCATTCCGTTGTGCATTGCAGATGATTGCGGCCTTCTCCGGGATTGCAAGAGATCGAGAAATTGATCCTTGTTGATGCTACGTCTAAATTTTTAAATAAAATGAACCTGTTTAGCCAAAGTTAGGGCACGTTACCGACCCCATTGTTAAAAACACAGAAAAAGTATATAAAACATACCGAAAGTAATATTTTGCGCTGGTTTCGAATTTAAGTATGCCTTAAAAGAAATGAAAGTATGCCTTAAAAGGACTAGGCCTTTACAGGCCTAATCAAAAACCGAAATGTGATATTTCCTAACTAAAACAAAAACTTAAATTTCAGCGCAAAAAATTAGCCCAGGTGATTTTTAGTGCTTCTGAAATGATGGAATAATCCGTCTCCAGCAATAGCTAGTAAAGTAAAACTTACTGAATGGCTGAAATCCAGCTAAGCATATCGTCGTGGGAAGAAGCGGCCATGCGATAAGCAGTATGACAACCTTCCGTCAGCTTTCCTTCTGAGTCCGCTTTGCATGCTTTGATGACGTTCGCTGTTTTTGAATATATCTCGAAAGTATATGGTTTGGTTTTGTCGTCAACTGACCTCACACGCACATTCTCTAATGGGATTATACCTCGAGGTTCTTTATCCTGAAATTTCATAACGTAAAAATGCATAGTACTCAATTATTATCATAGAAACTAACGGTGGGTAATTCGAAGTAATACAAACATTTGTTGCTTAGAACAAACCATCGGCGATTCCAAGCTTTGTATTTTGCGCCTGCAAGCAAATAATTATAGCTGTGATATTTACAATAAAAAATAATATATTCGGAGGTCAATTTTCTAATTCCGTTTGCTTAAAAAACAAGTCAGTTTTTGCGAACAATTTTGTTAAAATAAAAACAATTATTTTTTACCTTGTTTTGAAAGAAATCCTTGTTTCTCGGACTGAAAGAACATCGCAACATCGACCTCAGCTTCGTCGGGAAATTTAAAAGCCTCGCTTCGAATGGAATTGTATATGTTCTAAATTATTTATGGATTAGCAAAACAGGATGCGAGTTTCAACTCACCGATATCATTTCTTTCGAAACATTCATCGAATTTGTTAAATTTTGAAAACCGTCCAGCGTCATTCGGTCCTTCACATTGGGATTATATAATGAAGTGTTCAGCATGATTGTCGCGTAGCATAGAGTGTAGCATGTATCTGAACAATACTTTGAATTATAGTAATCCAATCTCATTATGGATTTATGAACGGAAGTAATACCGATATATAAAAGGTTGAAAAAACAGTTTAGCTTTGCTCTAACACAACAAAAATTATAAAGTTCAATTGCTAATGCTTACAAATGCTATGGCTTAATTTGAGTTTATAATTAAAAATCGTATGCCATATATTTCCTTATAAAAACAATTTCTATGCAATTGCTTTGCTTAACAGATAATGAACAAATAATTGTAGAGAAATTCCTGGATCCATACCGTTTCCACATTTTTACACAAGGCTTTTATTTCATTAAGTGTTAATTTTGTTAGTCTTTCCCGGACAGTACAGCTTATATGCTAATTCAAAATATAAATAATATTCTTCCTATTTGTAAATCATAAAAATCCGTTTAAGCAATAAATCATACAATTCGTTAGCTTGAAAATAAATTATAAAATAGATGGTAACCTGGATGGTCGAATATATCCGGATGCTGTTCACAAAAATGCTTGGCAAAGTGCTCCATTATACGATCGATCTTTTGTGCCTAAATTAAAACATGAACATTATCAGAAGTATGGAAATTAAAAGTGTATGGAATCTGAACAATTTTTCTAAAAAACTGAAGGAGACAAATAAAAAAGATAAAAGAGTGAATTTCAGCTTTAAATGCTATCAAAAGCGACATTTACATGTGATAACATGTGTTGAAGTATTGATAGAAACCATGTATACCTCGCCAGGCAGCCGAAAATTCCATAGAAAAGTCCTCAGAGCTTGTACGAGGCTAAGGTTCCGAAAATCGTGATTCCTTACAAAGCATGTCAAAACATCCAAGTTGAAAGGTTCTTTTTCTCCCAAATAGTCACCAATTGCGGACTAAAAAGAAATTAAAGCCAAAGAAACACGAACAAATATTACCTTTCTTAATCCATCACATTCATATAGAAATGATGCAACACTTTCTGGAGTTTCCCTCAACAAACCATTGTCGAACATCTGCAAATAATAACAACGTTGAATCCAAATTGGATCTTTGTAGATTGAAACGGACATCTCAGAACCAAAACTCACTGATGAGTGAGAATAACCTAGGAACGGAGTATGGATTTCTTGTTGGAGGTTCTATCTCACCGGTCTCTGTTTCATAATTTGATTTGACTCTGGATATAATTTTTCAACTGTCATAATAAAGAGGCTATTTGTAGAAAATATTGTGACATGTGCAACGGAACTTACATATCTGAGCCCTTTTTCGGGATTAGTGTTAAATCTTTTCTTTGCCATCGTCAACATTTTAGCTTGGGAATCACTTCTGAAAAAACAACATTAAATATCGTCTCCGTTCCTTTGAACAAAAAAAAATTCACAAACCCATCCCCACCAACGTCTAGACCTTCCAACCTAGAATTGACTTGCTCAAGTTCGTCCTGTATTTGCTAAATTTTGGACACTGTCTGTTGCAACTTTAGTTTTATTTTCTCACTAATCGTTACCTCACCTGAATTTGCTCCAAGAGGTGAGTTTTACGAAGTCTAATATCGGATAATTGTTGTTGTTCTTCCTTTGTCAAGTCAGCAACGGTAAAGCAAGCCATGCTCTGTTATTTGGTCATTTATATAGTTTCACATTGACGAAATATTTTATAGGTAATGAATACTAACAACAATTAATAATAAGGCGTTGATAATAAAGCTGAAATTTTTATGCTGTAACTACAAGGTAAATTGTTAAAGCTGTCAAAGTGGTCAATTTGTTTATCAAAGTTTTCATGTGCATGATGGAAAAAGAGAAAATAATTAAAGTGAATGATTGCTTGTTTCACACAAATGTTGTTCCTAAAAAACGAATGTTATCCCTTTTATTTTCGCGCACATGAAAACCTTAATGGTTTGCGATAAAATGCCCAAATCTGTAAAATGAATGACCGGATTGAGATATGAGACATAGAATCCATAGTCAAAATAGTAAATGACTTAGCACGCACAACAAATGTCGGTTATAAAAATAAAAGATATCATAAATCCTTTAACAATATTCGGAAAACATTCCGTAGCATTGCCATAAAAATTTGTGTGAACTTTACGAAAACGCAAAACGTTTGATAATTTTTATGTTTGCATAACGTTTCGAAAAGGAGAATGTAAAGGATTTATGCTACATCGGTCAATTCAATAATACTGCACTGACTAAATTGCGGATATGTAACTGGTGTATATTGACGATTCAAAGTAAAATTCAGAATTGCCCCTTCAAGCACTTTAATCGTTCGCTCTGCTCCATAATCTCATCTAAAACTATTCACAATTAGAGGGATAATTATTAATCAAATTTGGCTCACCAGGTGACAAGTATTGGTAGTAAAACTCGAGTTGCGAAACCGGAAGTTGCAGCAACTGCTCATCCGATAGAGACAGAAATTCGCGACGCTTTTGATCGTGCTCGGTAAAGCCGCTTGCAATGTTGTGAAGTCCATCAGAATCTTGCGTTTTGGGTGGAAGCTCAATTTTAGACACCGGTGGAATTTTCTTTATAGCGTCCTTCAGAACCCAGATTTCATCTGAAATTTTTATGTTAATACAAAGTGTGGTTCGGATGCATATGGATTTTGCGAATTTTAATTTGTGTGCAATAATAGTTAATGGGATTCACTATTTTTACAATATTTATATATTTGAACATTATTTCCTGCAGATAAGAATCTCAAGCAAAAATAATCACTTGAACAGATATTTGGAATAGTTTTATGCACTCATTAACAGATACTTAATAATAACTGTAGGCGTTGACAATAATACTCAATTCAAATTTAATTCAGAATTGCCCTATTATTTAATACTTTACCAATTCTAAAGATTTAAGTTTTTTAATAGCAAATAGCATGGTCTACCTGGTGTGAGATACTGGAAAACATATTCTTCGCGTTCCTTTTCCGACATTTTCTAAAAATAATAATTATTATTTATCACCAGTATTTATCGTATTAATTTTACCCTCAATTGCATTGGAGACATTTGCAAAGCCTCTTGTCGTTTCTCCTCATATTCCTCAAATTTGGCAGTGGTGGACACCGGTTCCGCGTCAAGATTGCTCACTACATCAATCACCAAGGGCGCAGGAGCACGATGGGCCGCGTTTCGCATAATATAAATCCCTTGCTTGCTATAGCACGTGAAGATCAAGTTATAGGAGTGAAGATCTTTGAAGGGAAGCCGATAGAAAGCGCGAGAAAACCCATTTTCAAATCCCACGGATATCAGATTTGTCCCACGAGGAAGAGTGAATAAAGGACCCAACGTACTTTCTCCTCTATGTTTTTTGCGTTGGGCAAGTGACTGGTGTTCTTTGGTTACAGTGTCTACCCCTTCACTTTTATCTTCTTTGTTCCCTAAATAGTAGTGACCATCAGTTGGGAGTGGGGTAAGGGAACACCGATCATTGTTTACAGAAATGGTCCTTGATCGTCACTGTTGTCGTTGACGTTGTCACGATTATTATTGCACAATTAAATTTTAATTTCAGCGTCGACAAAATGCGCTTATTGAGATTTTCGGGGTATTCACCCTTTGCAAGGAATTTCCATGCATCAGCTGCGCAGCGTTCGAAAGTTCCTCTGAGCAAATTCGAACCGAACTTCTACTTGCCGTACGAGAAGGTACAAAAGAATGTCGAAATCGTCCGAAATCGGTGTGCTTTTTCTCCTTACTTTTATTAGAAGCATTGTAAAAGGACTATTAAAAGCTGGTTCGAAAAGTGACAAATGGCAATACGGAAAATGAATTTTAGTGAAATATTTGTGAAAAATCTAACAATGCTCGATTTTGTCGTTTAAGTTCCAAAATCAGACTTGTAAATGCCATTAAAAAACGTACAGAAGTGTCATGAACACTATTGTCATATGAAATATCTTATGTACCAGGAGGCTTCAACTCACAAAGACAGACCGAAATTGTACCTGAAATTGTAACATGTTGAGACTCATTCATTCAATTTGTTTCAGGCTAAAGCGCCCTCTCACAATGTCAGAAAAGATTCTCTATGGACATTTGGATGATCCGCATGGTCAGAAGATTGAGCGCGGCGTGTCCTATCTTCAACTTCGGCCTGACAGAGTTGCTATGCAAGACGTATGTCGTGTTTTCATTAAGGAATTTCTCAAATGATTTAAGCTACTTTAGGCGACAGCTCAAATGGCAATGATGCAGTTTATTTCATCTGGGCTTCCCAGAGTCCAAGTTCCCAGCACAATTCACTGTGACCATTTGATCGAAGCTCAAAAGGGTGGCAAAGAAGACTTGGCTCGCTCTAACGTAAGATTTGCACTTTTAAACAGTCGTTTCAATATTCACTCATAATTGTTTAGGACCTTAACTCGGAAGTGTTCAAGTTCCTTTCCTCCGCTGGAAACAAGTTTGGTGTTGGATTCTGGAAACCAGGAAGTGGAATTATCCATCAAATTGTGTTGGAAAATTACGCTTTTCCTGGTATGGATATTTATTGAAATTATAATTCAATGCCTCTGAAATCATTTTTGACCACGTATAATTTCCTTGAACGGGACATGCTAAATAATTCAAGTTTATAATTTAACAACTTAAAATACTCTGCTTTCCATTTCCCATTATGATATTATTTACTGTAAATCAATCGGTAAAGTACTATTTAAAATATTAACTAAACAAGAATTGTTAAACATTGCTACAGTGCGATTCTTGAAGATTAAAATCTTATAATTGATAAGTACTTGCTATTGCAGGCTTGCTCTTGATTGGAACTGATTCGCACACTCCAAACGGAGGTAAATACACTTATTCCTACTTGACTTGTTTTTCACATGTTTTTTTCATAATTTATATTTTAGGTGGCCTTGGTGGAGTATGCATTGGTGTAGGAGGAGCTGACGCTGTCGATGTTATGGCGGGATTAAGTATGGTTATCTTGTAATGTTCAAGGATAAATATTTAAATTTTAGCATGGGAACTCAAGTAAGTGATTATTTTTATTATAATTATAGAAGATTGTATATTATAATTATATATTATAGAAGATTGTATATTATAATTATATATTATAGAAGATTGTATATTATAGATATATTACGGTCGGAATTAAAAATTAACTTGATGATAAGTTTAGATGTCCCAAAGTTATTGGTGTGAAGCTCACTGGAGCGTTATCGGGCTGGACTGCGAGCAAGGATGTTATTCTGAAAGTCGCTGATATTTTGACTGTCAAAGGAGGCACAGGAGCCATTGTCGAATATTTTGGCCCAGGTGTCCAATCCCTTTCTTGCACTGGTAAATTAATTATTTTAGTGTCTGTTTTTACATTATCTGTTTCCTTATATTTTAGGCATGGGGACTATTTGCAACATGGTTGGTATTGCTGGGCTTTTACTGTAACATTTTTGGCTATTTTTAAGGGCGCAGAAATTGGAGCGACAACCTCTATTTTCCCATACACAGACAGCATGGCGCAATACTTAAAGTAAAACTAATTTTTCATGTTGTGAACTACAATTAATTCGTTTTGCAGGGCAACGCTGCGAGGCAAAATTGCTGACGAAGCCAATAAATATAAGCAACTGCTAAATCCAGATGAAGGCTGCGAGTACGACAAAGTGAGTATAGTAACAACAAAATATCAAGATAATGTAGTTTAAAAATTTTTCTTTTTTAAATCAGTGCGCTATCCGTATTTTTGTAGAAGATATTTTTATTTTCAGGTTATCGAAATTGACTTGAACACTCTTGTTCCACATGTTAACGGACCTTTCACCCCGGATCTTGCGCATCCGATTGATAAACTTGGAGAAAATGCGAAAAAGAATGACTGGCCACTGGATATCAAAGTCAGTTTGATTGGTTCATGCACAAACAGTTCCTACGAGGACATGGCTCGCTCCACATCTATCGCCAAACAGGTACTTTAAAATTGGGATCAATAGAGCAGCTATTATAAAAATGTATACTCAATATATCAGTATACTCTGAAAAATTTAATGTTATTGCACAATAAATTAAAACTGAAATTTTGGTAAAAGTCCATTCATCCGGTATTTCATAACAAATTAATATTTTGTTCAAATTCAATACATCCAAAAGTTATCCAAGCGTTATTAAGTCTGTTAAAATTAAGTTTTTTTCTTTTATATATTTCAGTTCCAATTGCGTATTGATGCATCTATTTTAGGCTTTGGACAAAGGCATCAAAGCGAAAACAGAGTTCATAATTACTCCTGGTATTAATTATAGAAATATTCTAAAATAACATACACATTTACAGGCAGTGAACAGGTACGAGCCACTATCACGCGAGATGGTTTTACGAAGACACTCGAAGATATTGGTGGCATGGTATTGGCGAACGCTTGTGGACCATGTATTGGACAATGGGATCGTCAAGATGTCAAGAAAGGCGAGAAGAATACAATTGTCACGTCTTACAATAGAAACTTCACAGGTATATTTTAGTGGTATATTAGGCATATACAGGGTGGCTCAAAAAAATTCAATTTTTTGAGAGCTTTATATTTCTTCAGTTTTGATGCGACCTGATTGATGTTAATATCTTAGAAACTGCTACTATCTGAGCTTACTTATATGCAAAAAAGATCTCATTCGTGGCCGGCGAATTTCATGGGTAACGGACCCTCTGAATATACCGCACTTTGCAACTTTTTCCATACAAATTGAAACTTTGGAGGCCTGTTTCGACCACTTTTTACAGAGGTATTGATCAAACCACGGTCAGACTCAGATCCGCCGTGAAATTCTGGGTAAGATAGGCTATTCTGCAGCTATCTACCGAAAATTATATTTTTTCCGACTTTTTTGGCCCATTTTTGACACATTTTGGACCGAAACTCATCGAAAATCGTCTCAGACCACCATACCGTTGACCACAAAGTTGCTTATCTCATCGAGTTCTTGCCGAAAAACACATTTTCTCGATGATAAAAATTTTTACCAAAAAATGCGATTTTTCGGGTCCATGTGGGGGACCACATGGTATAGAAAAATTGGTCAAAATTTTTACCATCGAGAAAATGTGCTTTCCGAGTAGTATTCGACACACTGAACAACTTTATGGTCAACGGTATGGTGGTCTGAGACGATTTTCGGCATGTTTCGGCCAAAAATATGTCAAAAATAGGCCAAAAAATGACGAAAAAAATAAAATTTTCGGTAGATAGCCGCAGAATAGCCTATCTTACCCAGAATTTCACGGCGGATCTGAACCTGAGCTTGGTTTGGTATTTCCTCAGTAAAAAGTGGTCGAAACAGGCCTCCAAAGTTTCAATTTGTATGGAAAAAGTTGCAAAGTGCGGTATATTCAGAGGGTCCGTTACCCATGAAATTCGCCGGCCACGAATGAGATCTTTTTTGCATATAAGTAAGCTCAGATAGTAGCAGTTTCTAAGATATTAACATCAATCAGGTCGCATCAAAACTGAAGAAATATAAAGCTCTCAAAAAATTGAATTTTTTTTGAGCCACCCTGTACATATACCGTAAACTCTAATTTAATCCCGGGGGTATAATTATTCAATCGACCTCTAGGGGGGCAAAATTAGAGGGGGTAAATTCAAAATTTGAATTCCCGCCCTAAAAATTTTGAATTTTTTTTGAAATTTTTGGCATTTTTACAAAAATTTGGCAAATTTTTCCAAAATTTGGGAAAATTTTGCAAAAAATAGGTAAAAAATTCAATTTTTGGTAAAAAATTTGAATTTGCGCCAAAAATTTGAATTTTTGGAAAAATTTGCATTTTGGGGGGGGGAAATTAGAGGGGGTATAATTATTCAATCGACCTCTAGGGGGCAAAATTAGAGGGGGGTTAAATTAGAGAGTTTACGGTATATGACTTTCACAAATTTAGGACGAAATGATGCTAATCCTGCCACTCACGCGTTTGTGACTTCCCCAGAACTGGTCACGGCGCTGTCGCTCGCAGGAACTCTCGACTTTGACCCACGAAATGATTATCTCACCGCAGCTGATGGTTCGCTGTTTACATATACCTATAAATTTCAATAGTTAGGTCTTAGTGGCTAAGAACAGGCAAAAAAGTTACATATGTTTATTCAAAAGAATTGTAATGTATTGATGAATATGCATTTGGTGAATATGTATATTCTAATCTATATAATAGAAGATATATTATATAGATATTATATTGATATAATCAAACTATTTTTAATTCTTAAATATGTTTGTACTATGATTTGCAATTTTGATTAATGACTCAACTTCAAGCTATATTTCCATATTTGGAGGTTGAATAAAATTAGGCTGAAAATTATATTAAACTTGATATAATATTGTTATTTATTTTCAGGATCAAAATTCAAGCTAAACCCACCAACTGGCGAGTGGTTGCCCGCCAAAGGATATGATCCAGGTGCTGACACATACCAAGAACCTACCATGCAGGGTTCAGTGGATGTCGACCCAAAAAGTCAGCGATTGCAACTCTTACAACCTTTCGATAAATGGGACGGAAAAGACCTCGAAGACATGGTTATCCTCATCAAAGTGAAGGGCAAATGCACAACTGATCACATAAGTGCCGCTGGACCTTGGCTAAAATATCGCGGCCATTTGGATAATATCTCAAACAACTTGTTCTTAACGGCGAAAAATGCAGAAAATGACGAATTGAACAAGGTTATCACTTGTATCAATTTTAAAAATTTTTACAGCTGAGTTAAGATACGTAATCAAATCACGGACAAGTTTGACACAGTGAGTAATGTGGCACGCTTCTATAAAGCAAAATCTCAGCCTTGGGTGGCTGTGGGTGACGATAACTACGGCGAAGGTAAATTTTTGGGATGTTTAATACGTAATTATTTAGAAATGCTTCATTTTGGGATGACTTTGTTGAATGCGTTTTTGAGCTGTTTACATTTTAAATAATTCAATTTTGTATAAGAATGAATACGAATTTTCGAGTATAGTAGATTTTTAAATGTTTTAATTTTAATAATATTATCTGACTCGTTCTTTATAACAATATATCAACAACTTTAAGGTTCATCTCGTGAACACGCCGCTTTGGAGCCGAGACATCTTGGTGGACGAGCCATTATCGTAAAGAGCTTTGCTCGTATTCATGGTATGATTGACTTATTATTGAACAATTATACAATATTTTATTACAGAGACGAATCTGAAAAAACAGGGAATGCTTCCCTTAACCTTCTCTCAACCTTCTGACTACGACAAAGTTCAACCCGGAGATCGCGTCTCTTTGGTTGGACTGAAGGATTTGGCTCCTGGAAAACCCGTAAAATGCGTCCTGAAGCACAAGGACGGCTCTTCTGATACCATTATGCTCAATCATACTTACAACGAACCTCAGATAGTAAGTACTTTATCATAAAATGTAATTTTATGGTTTTGTTTGCTTCATTAAGTAAAATCCGAGTAAATGTCAGTGTCGAAGCTTTATTTTCAAGGCATTATTTTAAATAATTAATTTAACCTAATTTAGGAATGGTTCAAAGCGGGTTCCGCCCTCAATCGCATGAAAGAAGTCATGGCATCGAAAAAATAATTTTGTTAACTAATAGGTATATATTCTATGAATTGTAAACGCGCGCATGTATCTAATAATAAAACATATAAACTAATTTTGTGCCCCAAATGACGTAAAAAGAATGTCTTATTGAAATTTAAGGATATTACATTGTTTAAATACTTAGTGGCCTTGCGGTATTGACCGTTAGATTTTTAAACGCTTTTCCTAATGCCATATAATAATGGGTTATTATGCTTTGTATATGCTTATGTGTTTCGCTTGATGATTTAGTAGTTTTTAGTAGCCACATGCTTTTGTTGTACTTGTGTTGATAGGCTGGCTTATGGCTGTTTAAATGTGTGGCTATAAAATAAAACAAGAATTCTACCTGCATTCTTTATCAATTTTATTGAAACGTCATTCTCTCCTCGATCCTCCGACAACAAATGATAAGCACAAGATGCCAAACACTTCTGTTAAAGTATTTCTAATAGTCTGCTATTTTGGTCGATTCTGACCAACGACCACAGACTACATTCATTTGTACTTTGGCCTCCGGTTTTACAGAAGAACTCAGTTTTCAATGAAAAGAAGCTTACGAAGCTTTTTGTTTACTTTATTTAAGTACTTATCGCAGTGATAGAAAGGTTAATATTTGTCATACCAAAATATTTATATGGAAAAAGGTTGTTAATCGGTTATACGAAGTTTATTGGACTGAAAGATGAAAGGTTCGAAAGGAATATATTTTATCGGGACATATTGTCCTCTTTGAGGCAATAAAATTCCTTTCAGTGGAATAGAAAGAAAAAGCAAAGAACTTTAAAATGAAAAAAAACTTTTGCATTTATCGGAACAAACAAATTTGTTTATAATTTTAAACTTTTTTTCTAAAATTAAACAAAATTGTTGCGTTCTGTGTCGGGTACCAAGTGTAGTGTTAGATTTAGTTTACAAAATTGGCATCATCTTATATACTAGTCTATATCATCAGAAAAGCATAGGTAAAATATGAACTGAGGTTTTTTAAAAACGTCCAATATTAACCGGTACAAAAGCGATAGAAATGGGGGACACCCACTTGGGGTTTTACTTGAATTTTTACGAATGCCAAAGTGGTAAAGATACCCCTTTGAGTAATTTAAATTTTACTATACGCTTTGTAGGGGTCGTCTTTGTTTCCACGGACAAACTAATTTATTTATTGCAATTTCAACATAGACAAATCAGATTTTTACCAAAACGAATTCGGCTTCTCTTGGAGCATAGTTATTAGACAAGAGAGAAACAACTTTGTTTATTTTGAAGGGCTGGCTCCCAAAACCCAAACTTCCCTTGTTTTGATTTTCTATTTTCTGCAAAATGCATTTATGACGGCTTGGTGTTCAAAAAGTATTAAACTCACACTTTCACTTTGCCACTCACTATCGTATGAATTGATCACATCGTACAGCCTACGGAGCGCACGACATAATATAAAGCTAAGCCTAAAGTATGAGGGTTTTTTGCTTATGAGGGTTTTTAGCCTAAAATAGAGATGGTTTGCGGAACATATCTGGGTTGGGAAATGTCGGGAAAATTAGGGAAACCATTGGTCCAATCGGATTTTGCTTGAAAAATTTGGAAAATGCTGCTTTCCTACCAAATTTGTCATTTTTCGCCAAAATATGATCACTTGCATCTTTCCGGCAGCAAACTCAAAAGATTTTTGAGTGAAAAATATATTTGGTATACTTTGCAAAAAGCAAATTTTGCTTCTGGAACAATTGTGGAACGTTCTAGAACATCGTGTACAATTTGACTACTTTAGATGTCTTTTATGAAAATTGTGCTGTTCTAATGCACGGGCCTTTTATGTAAATTATGGGGGAGGTTTGATCGGGGGTAACGTCCGGAGAGGAGGTAATGACGGGGGCGGGTAAAGACCGTACCCGATTTAACATTTGGGTAAGATCTGTAATTGAATTACTGAAATTATTTAACATTTCAGATGGCTCAACCACTACCTCAGCTTAATATTCCATTTGGCCTTTTCTACAATATTATTTCCTGCTTTGACCGACGCGAACTCTGCCAGCTCCGCAATGTCAATCATCGCCATTACACTGTGATCGAGAACAAGTTCGGCTCCACCTCACCTTATTTGATGTTTTACGAACAGGAAAAGACGATCTTGGGCGACTGGAGATGGCGTCCTGCTTTGGGAAGTTCATCTGAAAAAATGCCCTCCGACGTGCGCAATCAACTGGCAGTCTCAAAGTTTGTTCGTTTCAATGCGTCGTTCTTGGATATCAACAGTCTTAGTGAGAGTAACATCGATCTCCTATCAATAAGCCATGTATGGGAAAATCAGGATCTTACGTTGACAGTCACTTCCAACTTCGAATGGAATGAGCAGTGGATTCACCTGACAACCAAAGCCAAATACTTGGACGTGGAGGCCAATGGCTCAATCAATTACTTGCGCCAGTTCACTTTAGGCAATTGCGTACGTTTACGCCTTACAGATTGTACTGATACGTTGGACACTGTCGAAATTCCATGGGACCATATTCTCGACTACCTATTCCAGCCGAATTCAAAGGACACTAAACGCATTCATATCCTTGCGCATAGTCCATTCGAACATCACCAACGTCAAACTCTTGATTTCATTCAGCAAGTGAAGCAGGTATGGTAAACAAGTTTTAACAAAGCTGTGACATGTATAAACAATTTACCACGTCGGCGTTTTTTGCATGGTTTTGTTTCAAAAAGTGTGACCTGTTTTTGTCGTTAAAATCCCGAGATTTTTGGTACATACCCTATTTCGAGTACGGCAAGTCCGAATTTGACCTCAGATCATGGGTGGTCCCGCCACGAAAGTTGGGAAAATTGCGTTTTTGGTAAAAATGGCCCAAAAATGACCATTTTTGACGCGTTATGTTAAAAATAATTGCAGATTCGGACTCAGCGCATCAAAATACCCCTAAAAACACATTTTGCTGACATTCCGAAAAAATTTCATTTTTTGTCCATTTTTGACCATAAGGAGGTACCACATGGAGTTTGAAAAAAATCGATTTTTTTGAAAATGTGGAAAATATTTCTGCAATGAGTGTTTTTAGGGGTAATTCGATGTGCTGATTCCAAATCTGCAATTATTTTTTTTCATATCACGTCAAAAATGGCCATTTTCGGACGATCTGTTGAGGGTTTTTCGTCTCAAGTTCGAACCCCAGGTCCGTCAATCAATTTTTTTCTCGCGAAAATACCGAATTTTCTTAAAAATAACCACAAATTCGTGTTTACCGGACCACAATTGATTAAAAAATTGTATCTGTAAAATGAAATACCATCAATACTAATTTTCTGGCACCATTTTGTGATAATTTTCGCCCAAAAACGTCAAAAAACGCAATTTTCCCAACTTTCGTGGCGGGACCACCCTCGATCTGAGGTCAAATTCGGATTCTCCGTACCCGAGATAGGGTATCTACCAAAAATCCCAGTCCACTTCTGACGTATTAATCCGCATTTTCTCCAAAATACACAAAAATGGCCTTTTTTGGGCAAAAAAATCTTAAAAATTTCATAATGAGCAAAATCTGTGTGAGATGTTTGAAATTTTACGAAAAAGTAAAATTTGAGGTGTTGCTCGATCATACTGTACAAGTGAAATATTCATCCCTACGTTTTAAATGAAAATCTGGGGTCTCAAAGTTGACCCATTTAACACTGAAAAACGCAAAGTGTACCAACTTTGAAGCCCCAGATTTTAATTTAAAACGTACGGACGAATATTTCACCCACGGGGTATGATAGAGCAACACCTGAACTTGCTCCCTGGCAAAAAATATCCTTGACATCACACAACTTTATTTTTGGCTGAAATCGGCTGTCACACATTTTGAAACAGGAAACGCCGATGTGTTACATATATAGGGTACAAGCTATTTTGTACCAATTTAAAAAGATGAGTTTGTTACCAATTATATGCATGGTTGGCTGCCGCAGCCCCCAAAATGTTTAAAGGAAAATCAGCCAGACAAAACATTCCATGGAAAGCCAAACCGGTAAAGAATCGAAAGGAGTAGATGTATTGAATTTTCAACACAGGTTCCGGGAACCGGTCAACTCTTCCCCCGGTCATAACCCCGCCCCCGGTCAAACCCCCCCCCCCCCCCCGTCAAAAAACGTATACTTTGACCCCCATATCACCCCCTAGGGGTATTTTTCGGTGGAAGTTCAAATTTTTAGTCCGTTTAAGAAAAAGTGCACTTTTTTGGTCCAAAAAGTAACTTTTTTGTCAGAAATCACCATTTCTTTTAAAACGGGTATTTTTAAGGGTAAAAAATTGCGGCAAATTCAACTTTTTGGTTAATTTTGGTCCAAAAACAATATAAAATGAAATTTTACTATTTTTACTATATTAAAAAATCCCTCGTAAACCCTGATTCACACCACCATTGTTAGACGTGAGCAAGTTCGCTTATCAGGCACTAAACAAGGACCTTAGGCTTGCATGCTTAAATTAGTCTTATGCTTAAGCGCCCGAACAACCCTTATAAGGCGCCAAGTAATAACGGCAAAATGGCCCAAAAATTCGAATTAGCCGCCAAAAATGGGCACAAAATTTGAATTACCCGCCAAAAATGGGCACAAAATTTGAATTTCCCGCTAAAAATGTGCCCAAATTTTGAATTTCCCGCTAAAAATATCCCTAGGGGAAATTTGTGGCAAAAAACTGATTTTTGAAAATTGATCGTGGGGGATGAAGAAAGTGTGCGCTTAGCAAAAGTCGACTGCGATAAAGAATATAAAACTACTGAATCTTTTCTCACATTTGCAGAAATTCCTGGAATCTCTGGCACCGCTCGACTTCGTGTTTGAATGGGAAACCTTTGAAGTTGACGTCGCTATTGACGACTTTATTGTCCAGAATCGGCGTACAAAGCAAAGTCTTTGCCTTCACTCAGCTAACGACGAATTCCGATTGACTGTCAAGAAGCATGAACCGTAAATGAAAAGCAAAATTTTACGGGTACGCGACAGTTCATCACCTGGACAATTCATCACCCGCGACAATTCATCACCTGCGACAATTCATCACCTGCGACAATTCATCACCTGGACAATTCATCACCTGCGACAATTCATCACCTGCGACAATTCATCACCCATAGAGAAAAAGGGCCAATTTTCAGAAAAATTTGACATTTTGGGTCAATTTTTCCAAAATTATGGATTCAAAGACATTCTTGGTTATTTTTCATCTTTTTCCTTACTGCATGACGACTATACAATATGTTTGTCTTTGATGATTCATTCAACTAGATCCGAGATTCCCTCCTGAGATGTGGTCGGTCTACCAAAGAACCCTTGATGGCGCCTCGCGGACAAATAATTATGCCGAAGCTGCAAATCGTCGAATTCAGACTGAATTGGGCGTATGCCACCCCACGCTGGGAAATTTCATCCTATCGCTCAAGAAAGTGCAGCATGGCCGAGATCAACAGTATATGCAGTGGGTCTCAGGGCGCCGACCAAAAGACAAGCGCAAGAAGTACAAAGATGCCGACAAGCGAATTTTGAAAATTCTGCAGGAATATCAAAGAAATGAGAGAACTGTTATTGAGCTTTTGAGAGGAATTGCTCAGAATATCGTTATTGATGTTGTTGTTGGAATTGATGATGAGGTTGAAAATAATGAATAAAATTTGCTTATTACACATTGTTATCTTTAAAAAAATCTAAAAATTTGAAACTTTTCTGAAAATTGGCCCTTTTTCTTTATGGGTGATGAATTGTCGCAGGTGATGAATTGTCGCAGGTGATGAACTGTCCAGGTGATGAATTGTCGCAGGTGATGAATTGTCGCAGGTGATGAATTGTCGCGGGTGATGAATTGTCCAGGTGATGAACTGTCCGTGTCCCAAATTTTACATAATCTTGAATTTGTTGTATTGTTTTGTGGTGTGAAGCGTTATAAGTTTTTGCGATAAATTGTTACTTCTTTGAGGTATTATTAAAAACAGAAACAAAATAAATAAAATTGATATATTTTCTTTTTAGTTAGCAAATTTTCATGCAAGTCTTAGACAATGGCGATTTTTTACAGTTACAATGGAATTATATTGTCATTTGTACTTTCTACATAACTCTTGGACATATGGGCGAGGTTGAATTTAGAAACCACGGTTGTCATAGCGTTGCAAGGCGCCAAAATGACGTTTGAATATTGAATTAGTCTTTGATGGATTCTGAGGGCTTCCAAGGGGGATTCGAGTCAATATGATGAAACCCCTCCATAGTAAATCCACCACGCTGAATCCAAATCCGGGATCAGATCTGAACTTTGATCTTTGATTTTTGAACTTTTCCCTTTAAAATTTGGATTTTTCCAGGATTTAAAGGGAAAAGTTCAAAAATCAAAGATCAAAGTTCAGATCTGATCCCGGATTTGGATTCAGCGTGGTGGATTTACTATGGAGGGGTTTCATCATATTGACTCGAATCCCCCTTGGAAGCCCTCAGAATCCATCAAAGACTAATTCAATATTCAAACGTCATTTTGGCGCCTTGCAACGCTATGACAACCGTGGTTTCTAAATTCAACCTCGCCATACCCTAGACATCACAATGACCATTACTGCACATTTTGCAGAAATCTAATTCCATCGCTTTTCCGGAAGAGTTAGGTAATGCCTGGGCAGTGATGTCAAAACCGATAAAAAAAACTATCCGATAGTTTGGAAAACTATCGGATAGTTGCAAACTATCCGATAGTTTCCAAAACTATCCGATAGTTTACACATTCAAGTAAAACTATCGATAGTTTTGCAAAACTATCGATAGTTTTCTGAAACTAATATTAGTTTTAAAGCCTAACATTAGACATTCGAAAGAAAAATTCATTTTATAAAACTAACAATGGCTTTTGTCTTTCGAATGTCTAATGTTAGGCTTTAAAACTAATACTAGTGATATATTAGCGCGCGCGCAAAGCGCGCGCGAGATAAACAAATAAACATATGTTAAAGATAAAATTTTTCCATTCTGGTATTTTTTAAAATTTATTTGGACAGTAAACAAAAAACAATAAAACAGACAAATTTAAACAATCCGGAATTCTTTTATCACCTGACCTACAGTAGTCCAGAAATCAGTTAAAGCCATAGTAGATCTCTGAAATGGTAGATATCTCAACAAAAGACCTTACAAATACCAGCAACATACAGTATTCCAGAATTCATTAACCTTCTGACCTGGAGAAATACAGAATTCTGTTATTCTCTGACTTACAGGATTCCAGAATTCTGTTATCATATAATCCTACAATAATCTAAAATTCAGATACCTTCCCACCTACAGTAATCAAATTTATTGTAAAGAATTTATCGAAAAGCAATTTCAGTTATCAGACAACTGTACAGCTAAGCAAATTAATTTACATTGAAGCAACAAAATTTTTATTTCCAAAAAGATACAACATCATCTTAAATCACACGTTTACGTTTTGGAGTTTCTGCGACTTTCGTCTCACTCGACTCACGCTTCACGTTAGCCGGCTTTACGGGAGTGCTTCCTTCCTTAAGTTCGATGAATTTGTACGTGCTTGCATCAGTATTCATCTTAGCGGCTTTGCAGTCACCTTCCGAAAGTGGAAAACACCATTCTTCTTTCGCTTTAATCCAAAGTGACGATCCTACGAAAAATTGTGTCAGTGAATACTGTTGCCTTATTAAATCAGACTTAAAAATTTCAACTACACATTAAGTATAACAAACTATAAATTTAATATCGAATGGAAACACTTACCGATGAAAACTGATTCCGCTTCAAAAAAGTGAAACTCAACTCCGTAGGCAAACTCTTTCTTCGCTTCTTCACGCCCATCCAATCCAGTTTCGATGAAGAACGGAGTCTTCTTCAGACGCGGATCTCCTACAACGCCATAGACTCCTATTTTCGTAACAGGCTTGCCGTAACTGATATATGTGAAGTCGTGAATTTCGAATGCCTGGAGAACTACTACATGGCCCGCTGAAATTTACTGGATTTGAAAATTTTACAGTCAACCGAAAACTGTTAAACGGTTGGAATATTGGCTATAGTATGTAATTCATCTGTTTCGCTTATTTTTGATATTTGAAATTCTTGTAATATGGTAGACAAAAGTTTTTATATGTGGACCAAGCGTCATGTTATCTAGCACGACTTATTTAAATCATACCGAGGTACTTTTCCCAGGGTTTCATGACATTCTCAAGGTAGCGCCAGTACGGTGGAAATTTACGCTCCTCATCGTAATCTTGCAAAACGGGTTTGTCTTCATCCGGCACAGGAATCACTGTCAAGCGAGTATTCGTGTCGTGATACGATAACTCCAGCTCTGAGTCAGTTATGTTCTTCGCTGATTTGTCAACCCAATATGGGCGGACGTTCACGTTTTTCAGCTCAACAATCTGGAACAACGATATGTGAGGCTTTACTGTCCGTAAACCTTTACTCCAAGCTCGATATATTTTTAGGTGAATCGTTAACTTAATATTTTGTAAAGATAGAAAAACTTTTGTTTTGGTCTTATTTTCTCCATATTGTTCTAATCTAACAATTTGCAATGTTATAATGTCACAAAACGTTACCGTTGATAGCGACAGTTGGTCGGCTAGCTTATCCGCCGCGTCTGCCCATGCAGCGAAGCGAATGCTGCGCTTTTCCTCGTTTTCGAGATAGCACCAGAATCGACGCTTCCCACTGGTATTCTCGGGTCCAGCTCTTCCGACCACACGCAATTTGACGGTACTATAATTTGCATATAAAAGACAATATGATAATATACAACCTACGCAGGTTGGCCACTGATCAAGGAGCCCAAAGTTGCAGAAGACGATAAAGACATAAGACTGAAAATCAAATACATAAGAAATATGGGTAATGAGTAATATAGTTATAGAGGTTTATCTTTCAATGTGTTTTCTAAGTACAACAATCATTTCACAATAAAACATTGCCATTTGCCACTTCATGCTTACAACGTTTCCATGGCGTTAGGTACGGCCCAGTTTAATGTTAAATTACCAGGAATAACTTGAGGTTAAACACAAAAATGAAAGGAATTTTTGGCTGAATATAAAATTCGTGTATGTATTCTCAGTTAAAATTAAAAACATAATAAATATAACCGCTGTGTTGAATAACAAAACGATAAAGTGAATAGCCTAAAGGAGCTTTACGCCATGTTTTTCGTCGTTAGAGAGATAAAAAGCACAAAAATGGTTTCACAATAAAACACTACCATTTGATACGAAGAAAACTATAAATCAATGAATGGATAAGTAAACGCGATCGGCACAAAAGAATGTGCAAAAGAAAAGCATTGTGTGAATATGTGCAAAAGAAAAGCATTGTATGAATATCTCATTGTGATAACTCCTAGATTAAAAAACATTTTACAATGTGCCTCCTTCATTTAGCAAGTAGATGAAAGATCTGTCACACAATGGAAAAAATTAGACGAAAAGGAAATTAACGCAAAATGTCAATTGCTAATGCATAACATTATATCACTTTAGGAAAAAATATTTACGAAAAAAAATTAATGTACAAAATTAAAATGCAAAAGTACATTAAATACTTTTAATGTACTGTGTAAAACACGTAATAGACGTTTATCATACGAAAACAGTAAAAACAGTTTCCCAGTTCTACTGAAATGCAGAATTTCATTTTAAAACTTGAATTTGGATTAGGATTCAGCATGTCCGAGAACTATTTGATACCTATTTTCAACGTGTCAGAAGCCTTGAAAATTAGAAAATGACAAAATGGAACTATCATTCAATCATAAAACACTCAAAAACACAACGCGAATTCAAATTTTCAAATCCGAAATCTGATTTCAAATTCGGATTCAACATATCCGAAAACCCCTGTACACAAATTTTCAGTAATTTTTACCGTCAGATACGAAAAACCCATCTTTGGCCAAAAAAGGACCTCAAATTCATAAAAATGATATAAAAATGAAATCCAAAAATTTATAATGCGAAATGTTCTAAATCACATCGGTCATTTTTTAGCTATATAACCAGTTCTTGATAGTCACTATTTTTTTCTATATGACACAATAGAGTTTCTACTTTTTGAAAGTTGGTCTCGCGTCTCGTAGATCTGTGCTGTCGGCCCCAGACCTAACTTCTTTCTATTCGCATTCTTGAACTTTGAATAAAAATTCGTCAGCTAATGAATGAGCTCTCAGGATATATTTGTTACCGGTGTGACAAAAGAACAACTCAAATCGAACTCATAAAGTCGAAAATTGAAGAGTGATCAGATTTGATGAAATGCAGTTGTTCCACTTAATAAAAATAGTAAATAAAAAACGTAGTACAGCAATGTAAAAATGTAAAAGAACGTAAAATTTAGAAGTAAACCTGTATAGCGTAAAATACTAATTTCGTTGAATTTCCATATCGTTTTCTTGTTATTGATACCACATGAAATTAAATTAAAAAAATAACAACAAATGTATTTCAAACATTATCAATCAAAGCAAAGTATAACATGTCAATGTAACAATATAAGTAATATCTCTCAAATAAGTCTTCTTATTTGCATAGACGCTTGAGAGAAATCGGAACATTTCCAACAGAGCGTAGAATGAGTTCAGTTTTATGGCGCAATTGATCGCGATGATTCACGCTCTTGGACTCCAAATTTCGCAGGATCCAGCAAAGAATTGTCTTTTCTTCGAGTAGCGCGAACGGCTGTCCAATGCAATTGCGACTTCCAGCGAATTTTGTAATTTATTTACAGAAACGAAATATAACAATTTAGAAAGCAGAAATGTTCTAAATAATCTATATTTGCGATATAAAACAAAAAAGGACATATGTTCAAGTGAAAAACAGGCTGAAACACGTTTTTCCATTTTGGCGCGAATTCAAATTTTCAAATTTCAAATCTGATTTCAAATTCGGTTTCAGCATATCCGAAAACCTCTGTATGCAAATTTTCAGCAATTTTTATGGTCGGATACGAAAAACCCAATTTTTGGCCAAAAATGACCAATAAATTCATAAAAAATGATACAAAAAACGAAATCCAAAAATTTAAAAAGCAGAAATACTTTAAGTAAGCTATATTTACGATATAAAACGAAAAACAACTAACAGTCACTCATAATAAGACCTAAAACACATTTTTCCATTTTGGCGCGAATTCAAATTTTTAAATTTCAAATCTGATTTCAAAATCGGATTCAGCATATCCGAAAACCCCTGTATGCAAATTTTCAGAAAGTTTTATCGTCAGATACGAAAAACCCATTTTTTGGACAAAAAATGACCAAAAATTCATAAAAAATGGCACAAAAAACGAAAACCAAAAATTTAAAAAGCAGAAATACTTTAAGTAAGCTATATTTGCGATATAAAACAAAAAACACAAACATCCATTGACAAAACACTTAAAAACACGTTTTTCCATTTTGGCGCGAATTCAAATTTTCAAATTCGAAATCTAATTTCAAATTCGGATTCAGCATATCCGAAAACCCCTGTATGCAAATTTTTAGCAACTTTTATCGTCAGATACGAAAAACCCATTTTTTGGACAAAAAATGACCAAAAAATTCATAAAAAATTATACAAAAAACGAAAACCAAAAATTAAAAAAGCAGAAATGTTCTAAATAATATATATTTGCGATATAAATCAAAAAAACACAAACATCCATTGACAAAAACGCTTAAAAACACGTTTTTCCATTTTGGCGCGAATTCAAATTTTCAAATTTCAAATCTGACAATTTTCGGGAAACCTACAGATCATCAGCTACAAAATGAGCTATCACTCATAAAAAACTAACGAACGGATCGTCAGATATAAGCGTTGCAAACAAACAAACAAACAAAATTCTGCAAAATAATATAGTTAAATTAGTTTCAGAAAACTATCGATAGTTTAGCAAAACTATCGATAGTTTTGCTAAACTATCGGATATTTTGCAACTATCCGATAGTTTTCCAAACTATCGGATAGTTTTTTTATCGGTTTTGACATCGCTGTGCCTGGGCCACGCACGCGGGGAAAAGGGGAGGGGATTTTGTATTTTTCTATCGCTTTTACTGCACAAAAATACTCTCTCAATCCCCCGGCCAATCCCCCGGCGGATTCGCTTTGTGTAATTGTGAAAAATCAAATCGATTTGATTTTGTTCGGTGTTCTAGAACAAAGGAGTTTGTTTTGGAATAACAAAAATGAAATTGTCTTCTCTGTACAGAGCATTTTCGCACAGACATAAAATTTTGGTTGTGTATGCCATTGTGTATGTCGACAAAGACATGTTTTATGTCTGCTTTACAACGCTTTCTCTTCGGGGGATTGGATGAGAGAGTACAGCGCTGTGATTAATCTATAAGAAAAATACAAAATCCCCCGGGGGATTCCCCACGTGCGTGGCCCTAGTGTAAGAAAAGCGCGCTCAGAAAAATGCTATTGGCTGTTTTTAGCGAATTATGCCCATTTTTTGTGAAACCCCACTAGTGTAACTCTCCAAGTGGGTGTCCGCCATTGAAATTAACACAATCTGTTAGAAATGTATAACGGTTTTGGTGAAAAAATGCTATCAGAAAAGATATCCGAAAAGGCTAACTATGTGGGAACAGGATTTTTCGCCAAAAGGATTTTTCGCCAAAGGGATTTTTCGCCAAAAGGATTTTTCGCCAAAGCCCTATAAAAAGGATTTTTCGCCAAATCCTTATAAAAAGGATTTTTCGCCAAAAGGATTTTTCGCCAAAAGGATTTTTCGCCAAATCCTTAGAAAAAGGATTTTTCGCCAAAGCCCTATAAAAAGGATTTTTCGCCAACTATTTTCGCCAAATCCTTTTAAAGTAGACGTTTATTCGTAATATGTTAACAAAAAAGGAAGAAAGGCCATCAGCGGTCGGGGTTTTCGGGGTGATTGCACTAGAGCTACCTTATGCTTAAGTTTGGCGCTTAAATCAAGCCTAAATCCATATTTGACGCCTTATAAGGTTGTTCGGGTATTTTAAGCCTAAGATTAAGTCCTTAGGCGCCATGTTATTCGGGGCCCCAAGCCTAAATCCTTCAGTATGCCCTTATAAGGGTTGTACGGGAGCTTGAGCCTAAGACTAAGTCCCTCTTAAGCCTATGCCTAATCCTTCAGTATGTCTCTATAAGGAGTCTAGGACAAATGTCCCCCGGTCAAAATGTCCCCGGTCAAATTTTTTTCGCTGAATTCGTATTTCACATGTTGTTTAGCCTAAGCCTGCAACAGCAGCCTAAGCCCCAAGCCTAAGACTAAGTCCCTTAGGCCCCATACAGCGGGCCCCCAAGCCTAATGGCTTGTTTGGCGCTTTATAAGGGTTGTTTAGCCTAACGTAAGGGTTGTTCGTGAGTGGGAATTCAGCGAAAAAAATGAGCATTTTCATGCTTTTTGGCCATTTTTTATATGATTTTCTGAAAATGGGGCCATTTTGACCGGGGGGCATTTTGACCCATTCCCCCACTAAGGGTTGTTTAGCCTAAAGCAATTTCCTGTGGTTAAGCATAGAAACAATTAGAAGATGAAAATTTGAGGATGAATCAGCGGAAAGTGCAATATTTACATGTAAAAGTCATGTGATTTGTTCGCAACATTACACTCTTGGACGAAATGGAACGAAAACATCGAATACAGAGCTAAAAATTAATTTTTACAGGGATTTGGCGAAAACTCTTTTTGGCGAAAAATCCTTTTGGCGAAAAATCCTTTTTATAGGGATTTGGCGAAAAATCCTTTTTATAAGGATTTGGCGAAAAATCCTTTTGGCGAAAAATCCGTTTGGCGAAAAATCCGTTTTATAGGGCTTTGGCGAAAAATCCTTTTTATAGGGCTTTGGCGAAAAATCCTTTTGGCGAAATGTCCCCCTCCGAACTATGTATATTCAGCAAACAAGGACGAAATACAATCTCTCCGACAGTTATAAAGCTAGTAAACCATAAGCCATAATGATAAAAGAACGAATTACGGAACAACGAAGTAAGGATCTGCAACCATACCAAATGCTTCAGACTTGTATTGTTCCTAGCGACACAACCTCAAACATTTATATGTGATCCGTGATGATTGTGATCAAAGTTCCACAAGTTTTAGTGAATCATCTTTGATGGGAATCTGTTATAACTGGTCAGTGTGGCAAGTCAACATAGTCTTTTGTTTAATCCATTCATAATGATATCGTATTCAATCAAACGTTATTTGTAACGATAACAATAGATAGAGTTCTCTAAACGCTAACTTCAACGTTTGGGAGGTAACGATAATGGTGTTTAGACCGCCTAGAAACCAGGTATATAGTGACAAGTTTGGAAGAGGATCTTAATTAAATTTGAGTCGTGTACCAAAGTGACCATACATACCTATTATATTTTTCATCTTATGCTTTTCAACATTCTAGATTGAAATTACAGAATTTTCTACAGAAAGTTTCTAATTAGGAAAATTTAGCATAATATGTACTTTGCATTATGTTACATAACTGAGTTTAGATGTTCCTCTATTGCTTGATGACAATTATTATGATGTTTGAAAGTAACTCCCAAAATGGGCATGATAGAAAGTCGCAGAATTTCTCGAATATCGCAATCATGCCGCGAAACTCACCACCGGATTTCGCAGATCGTCGAATGCGGAGGTCATCTTATTTTCCAATTGCTAATCTACATGTTCTTCCGAGACGAAAACGGGAACCAAGTTGGGCACATAATCAGCGAAATTATCCCGGTCCAACTTTGAGCGTGCCCAGTGACTCATCGAGCACCCGAGATCCATTTAAAAATAGAACATTTGCACCTCCGAATACGGAAGATAAATTTTGGGTTCGAAAATTATTTATGCGCGGTTAAATCACAGAAATTTTTCAGAAACGAATCGAGCCATTAAGAAACGCTGCGTGTAACACGACGATCATGGAAGTATGTTTAACACAGGAAACATAGTACAAAATATAAAAACTATTCGTGAACGCAAAACTGGCAGTTTCTTAGGAAAAGACGAGAGTGTGCACTGAAATAATAATTGTTTTTCTATGTCTTGAATCAAAAATCAAACAAATGCAATATAAAATTTTAATGACAGTCGAACCTCCTGAATAACGCCAATGGGTTCCGGTCCCGGATTTATGTCATAGGATTTGTTAGGCCCTCCCGAATAACGCTCCCTGAATAACGCCGCCCCGAATAGCGCCGATTTTGAGGCTATTCGGAAGGAAAATACAAAAGGGCCTTCTTTTGTTTTGGTTCGGGCGCCGCCGAAGGGTCGCCGGAGAAAATTTTTGAGAAAACTTTGCCCAATTTTAGGCAAAATTTAGCTAAAAGTAGCTAAATTTAGCTAATTTAAAAATGTATGACTAAAATATTGTCTTGAAAGATTAAAAAGTACAAAAACATCATTTTTAGGCACTTTTACCCTTGAAAATAACGACCCCCGAATTACGCCGACTACGTCCGGTTCGTCGAGCGGCGTTATTCGGGGGTTCGACTGTAAATAGTAATAAAAAGGCTAATAACTTTTGAATATCCAAAGCAAGAATTTGCTTTGGATATTCAACAAATTCCTGATTTCAAATCCTATTTTCGTATAAAAATTAAGCTTCACGTATTTGCAGCATGGAAAATGTAATTTGTGATTTTCAGCTCGCATATGCTGCTTTCTATACGGTTTCAACAGAGAAGGAAAACACAACCGATATAATTAATGCAAAAATAACAACAGCGAGTTCCGAACTCTGCGAGTAAGTTATTTTATATTTTATTAAATCATTCACTAGTGATTATTCAAATACGTGGAAACTCAAAGTAAAACATTTCCGTATTTAGTCCCACGATGACCCGTTTCTTTTGTCGCGTTTTGTCTGAATTTTGAATTTTTTGACGTTTTTGAGCATCTTTACTCAAATGCTTTTTATGACTCGTGTCGTAAATAATCTTCAAACATAGCAAGTACTTGGACTTGGAGGAATGTATGCTTAAAGGTGGGGAGTTCGAGCGTATTAGAGAACAAGTTTTCGACGTGCTCCGTGATCAAGGATATCAAGATGCCTGTGGCTCATCGCTTGCGTTCCAGAACTTTGTTCTTGTAATTATGTGTCCGGTCGTATGGCTATTTCAGCATTCAATTACTTTTCATTTTGGATGATCCACTACACAGGAAAATCAACACAATTTTACGTTTTGTAGATTGAATTTCGCATATATAAATAAATTTATTTCAGCATTTTACATTATGCGTTTAACGGAATATCATATTCTTTATACATGATCTATGTTTTGTATCACATTTTAAATGCCGAATGAAACAAAATTGACAAATAGAATCAAAATAATAAAGTTAAATAAAATCTATTATCCGTTTAAAAAAGATAACAGATCGTTTTGGAACGTATCTCTTCGAGCGATGATACAGACCATAGATTTGGTTCACCTTGGCATAACGGCATCACTATGCTTGTTGATTCTGGCCAACAGCCTCATACTCCATTCTTTTGTACTTCGGCCTGAAAGTCTTAAATTAAAAAAGCCTTCAAACTAGAGTCAATTAAAGATAACTTCAATTAAAATATTAAAGACAGAAAAGGTAGTACAAATTATGTATAAATTTAAACCTCAAAAAGGTTACCTTCGCTCCTTAAAAAAATTTAGCTATTACATTTACCGAACATTGCGATAAAAACTTTGAAGAATGAATAATAAAGACCGACAAAGAAGAGAATCACAATACTTTTTTTTCAATTACAAATTTCGCTAAAATAAAAATTATAAAGTTGTTAAAGTTTAAATCTCGTACAACAATGTGCAGAGAAAGAGCACAACATACCAAAAACATGCTGTAAATAAGGCTGCCGTTATCACAATAATCCCGTTCCATGCAATAAACGCATTTCTCCAATTATGTATGCCCACTGGATTGTCGGTCTTAATGCATGTTTGGACGAGCAATTCGGCATCTGTGGGCGGGCTTCTGAGAAAGGCTGTCAGGAATATGTACGTTATTCCGAAGATTTGCCTATAAATCAAGTTGTATAAATCGCATCTTAAGGACAAAACAAATACCCGGTCAAGATCAAAAGGCCCGTTGACGTTGCTTCTGAAAATGACGTAAAATCAATAAAAAAGCTTCAGTAAGGTCAATTTACCTGGAGCTGGATATGTTGTTTCCACGCCCAATTCCAACCTAAAAGGGTTAGTTAAAAATTACCGGAAATTTGTTTAACAATGAGCAAACCCAATTGGATAGAGCGCGAGAGCAAGTGCTCCGAAGCAAATGATTGTCAAGAGCAACCATATTTCCATTCCAGCGAACTGTGTTAAAACTGTGAGAACGCAAGCGGTGAGAGCCGCCAGACACATGCACACTTTCATCGTCTCTTGAAACAATCGTGTTTTGTCCACAAATACACCGAATATGGACGATGCAACGAGTCCAGAAACTGAAACAATAAGTTGAATTGAGTCTTAAACATGATTTCGGTTTTGAATTCAAATTTCGGATCTGACAATTTTCCGGTCCTAAGTTATCGAGAGTTGAACATGCCCAAAACTATAGTCTGGTATGCCCCAGACGATTGAGGACACGGAGCGCGGCATACAGACAGAACGCTGCCGCTTAGTGTTTAGGGATATAAAATTTCGTACTTTTGGTCAAACAGAGAAGAACTTTGATCTCATTCCAACATACAAAGGAAAGAAGATTGCTTTATTTTTTAAATATAAATTCCCGCCTAATATTTCGAAAATACCGTGGCTAAAAATTTATCATATGCTTCCGAAAATGTTAAATAATGTTTCCAATAACCTTTTACCTATCATCGTTGCGCCCATGGCGCCAGAAAACGAATTTGCATATCCCTTGGAGCACAAAGCCGGCTGCAGGTTGTTGTAAAGAGTGTTGAAAATGCCGAAGCCACTTCCCAATCCAAGCATGAGAATGATGTAAGAGCGAGACTTAAGTGCCATTTTTATTCCTTGTATAAGGCCAAACTGTTGCATTTCTGACTCATTTGCCTGTGCTGACACCGAAGGCGCAGTGGGAGGTCGAGACGATAGAACGCCTAAGGAAAGCACTGCACTGAGCACTGCCAATGCTGCGACTATACCTGTCTAAAATATCTTAACAGTTAAAATGTTTGTTTTGCTTTTAAGATCAACTATGGAACACTTTCATGGCGAAGATAAACCCATAAAATTGTATCGGTTTAATCATCGAGTGAAATAATAGTACAATTTTAATTCGATTTCGGAAAAAAACGTCCAACCTTCGAATTGTAAACTTTGAAGAAATCAGTAAAAAGCGAAAAATACTGGACTGCCAAAATTGCTCCGATTACCGAATTGAGGCAAAGATGTACACAGAAAACCGACCAGAACCACAAACGCTCTCGGCGATTCTCCATTTACAATGTGCGGTGCAAGTGCGTACATTGTCGCAGCGCCAAGTGGATTGGACAGCGAGCCGAGAGAATTCGCAAGAACTCTTTGAGAATCGGGGAACCAAACCGAAGCCAACTTTGTCGGAAGATACATCACAAAAGGCTGCGCACAAGCTGCCAATGTTTGGCCTGCCAGAGTCAGATAAAACCGCAATTCAACACTATCTGCCACCAAATGATGCTCTGTAGCGGCGTAGAATCGCAGAAGGTTACCGATAAGATTGAGCCATGCACCCAGCAAGCACTGAAATATGAAAATTAATCATAAAGTGCACACTTATAATATATTTCTAGAACCGTTTAAATTTGTTTATTTTTAGGTTTGCAATATATATATTTTACAACATTTTTAAAATTTTATAACCAAACCGAAGTCATCTTTGTCATGAGCCAAAACCGATTTTCAAAAACTTTCGATAGTGAGTTGTAAAGTAGGCGTAATTTATTTTCCAAAAAAGCAATTAGTAAATGGTAACAAAATTTTTCAAAGTTTGAATTATAATTCCATAAGACGGCCGAAATATCATTTATGTTATACATATTATAAATGTAGTCATCTGTGCTTTCATATATACCTTACCCCAGCTCGTAGACCATATTTGCTGATGAGCCACATAGAGACGAACCCAAGAGGCACTGAACAGATCATAAATATAACGTTGAAGAGAGTCGGTGCAATTTCCTTGCCATAGAAACTGACAGTGTAGCTAGATATTGGAGCGAAGGTAATCCAGGTCTGGAAAGAAAATGCGCTCAAAACAATTTCAAAATTTCTCAAGTAAAAGTCAAATAAAGCGTAATCAGAGAAAGTAAAATTTCAGGAATTTTTGAGACGAATGTATAATTCCTTTTGCAAAAACAAAGATTTAGCTGATTTAACTTAAAAGTTAACTTACCATATTGTTGGCAAAATTGAGCAGACATATCTAAATTTAAGTTTAATTACTTATATTTAAATAATAGTAATAATTTGAAATAAAATATACCTCCAGAAGAATGAACCATCGCCGTTTGTAAAGAACGATCTCCATTTCACAAACAATTCAATGTAAAATAATAATTCCTTCTTGACTAATAATGCAGTCCACGCTGCTCGCCAAAATATTATGCCTGAAAGTAATGCGAATGCTCCTTTCGAAATGTTAGCATCGCCTTTTATCAAAGAACGGAAATGGCAACTAGGAAAGATTAAAGTGCATTTCCTTTTCTGCAGATTTCTGCAAATTAATAAGCGAGGAATGATGTAAATCGGAGAACGAGCGAGAATTGCAATTAAACAGACTGGCAGATATCCTCAACAGTTTATTTGTTTCGACCAGGAATATTAATAAAATTACTTGGAGGTGGCAGAGGCAGGCAATGGCGAACCCAGTTGGCACAGCAGCGCTGAGGTTCTCTGTGGGATTGGGCCGTGGGTCTGGCCACAAATTCATTCCCAAGCGACGGCCGCCGCTGCACTCTCTCCGTTTATTTTTTGGCCGGCTGCGTAAATAATGTCAACAGTCCCTTTCACGCACCAAAGACAGTCGAAACGCACAAACTAAACAATGTTTGGCCGACTGCTGAGATTTTACTGGTTCTCATGTCATTTGCTGGACCTTTTGCGGTGAAAAGTAGTGCCACTTAGGACAAATGTTTCTTTTTAGTGTCGATTGAGAAGATTATGATTTCATCACAAAAAATTAGCTGTCTTCTTATTTCTGTGTCTAGCCTAATTGCCACAATTTTGTTCACAAAATATCGGAGTACAAACCGGGAAAAATTAATGAAGATCCTGCTTATTGTAAAAAAGGTAATAAATAATCTCAGGCAAATGGTCAAGAAATCATATACCCAGTATTTTGTGAGAGATCAAATGAAAAATAATATTGGTTAAAATTATTAAAAATAAAAGAAATAAACAAAATGAAAAACTAAAGGCACTTTTCAGCTAACGCACTCCCATATATAAATCGTGGACTCTTCATACAATAAATTCAGTTTGCATTTATACATATATATCATACATATCATTGAATACGGACAAATTCCTTGTTCGTAGTTTGGTATTGACAAAAGAGTAAAATGTGTTTGATTGTCTGCAGAAGGTAGGCTTTGAATTTATATGATTTCAAATAGATAAATGCAGAAAAATTGTGGCTGAAGTAGTGCCCAATCAAGACCGTTGAACCAATGTGGATGACAGTGCCCTAGTTTCAGGTTTTTTGAACCCCGGGGAATTTTGCTGAACCCCGGGGAATTTGGTGTCTGGATGCATTCTTAGGGGTGCATTTTTTCAATTTTCATAAGGATTTTCAAAGCTGACCCCCGGGGAATTCCCCTATTTCCCCCTATGAAACTACGGCCCTGGCGGATGAGGTATATTGTATTTCGGTGTGCTAAACTCAATCGTTTTTCGTGGAAAAATTCAGGAAGAATTAAAACTTAGACTACTGTGATATCAATAAAAGTCAAACTTATATTTTCGAAAATCCTTTCGAACTTATACTTCCAAATAGATCACCTATGTTGGTAGATTGCAGGATTTTGCCCCTAAACTATCCATATTGGGGGTTTTGCTCTTTGAAAACTCTCTTTTTTTTAAATCGATCAAAAAGAATATAAATAAAAAGTCAAAAGTCAGCATAAATCCGCATAGTAAAACGTGTTCGCCCTTTCGACGAACAATTATGCGTGATTCTACTAATTTAGAAATTATAAAACCGTAGATCACTTCTTCAAATATGATACAAATATAAATATAAAAGACATATAATTTACATCTTCTTTATTTTAAAAGATAAAATTTTTTGAGTGATGAGATATTCAAATTTTATGCGAATTTTGAAATACAGGTGGCTCAAAAATGGTACAAAATTATGGCATTACAGTTTCAAGCGACCCAAAAGTGAGTGCTATCTTTAACATTTCCCCGATCTGATATCTCTTATATGCAAATAAGATATTTTCAGAGCATGACAAATTTTGTGTATAACGAGGCCCTGAATTGACGTCACTTTTCAATTTTTTCATAGGAATTTAAATTTTGACGAGCATTTTCGACTATTTTTCAATGCAAACATTACCATACCGTTTCCATTCAAAATTTTGCGGCGAATATGATTAGGTTTGGTCACTTTCTTTGTGAAAAACGGTCGAAAAATTACGTAAAAGTTTACCTTTCTATGGAAAAATTGAAGTGATGTCAATTCAGGGCCCCGTTGGTAGTCTTGGCGGAAACGATATCGTAATGTTTTCATTGAAAAATGGTCAAAAATGCTCGTCAAAATTTAAACCTAGCTGAAAGTTCGAAAACCATTTGTTGAGTCAATTTTATACATAAAAATGTACTTTTCTGCTAACAAATTTCGCATTTATAAAAATTTTTCGTTTTGAAAATAGGCAACTAGTTTAAATTACAATGAACTTATTTAACACCACGATGAGATCCACGCATTCCCCTTATCGTTAATGGATTATTTCGAATTATCTAAAGGAAAATTATATCAAACAACCTCGGAAGACAAAACATGATTGTTTGTCTCAACAGTTCCAGACTTGCTACAATTTTATCTTATTTCTACCGCTAATATCTGAAATTCTTTTGTACAGAAACAAGTTATTAGACTGAGCTTTATTTTATGCTTCATTTTTTCATATGTTGCAGTTTATACTGAAAACCAGTTTATATTGATATAAACTAGTTTATATTGAAAACCGGCCCGGGGCCAGATTTTGAACCCTTGGGCCACGTGCGAAAAACTGCTGAGGGGTACGAACAAACAAAAGCTGAGGGGTACGATAGGACCCCGGCAAGAATTTACCGGGCCAGGTCCGGCCCGGCTTCCCTAGTCCGTGGCGGACTCGGGCCGGAACGTGATTCGGGCCGGACTTTCAATATAAACTGGTTTTCAGTATAGACTACAACACATAGATCAATTTGTTTAAATAAATTACAAGCCTTCAGCAAGAACAGGAAGGTAAAGGAAAACTAGGCAAACCACTAATTGGATGCGAGAAAAAGTATCTAATTTTATCAAACATATTCCTTAAATATGTTTGATCAAATTAGCAGATTTATTCGATATGCTTAGACTTTCGCTGAATAAGGAAATTTTCATTAATGCTATTCGTGAACCTCAAAGGTGGCAATATAACTCGGATAGTAAACTTTGTTACTCGGCAGGGTTCTGGCCCGTCTAACTTTTCGTACACTTATCCTTTAAGATTGGTCTTAAAATGATCCTAGGCTTTAGGTGAACAACTTAGGGCTAGATTTATATCACACCGCACAAGCCAAGCGGGCGTCAGCCGACCTTAGGCTTAACGCAAAATCCTTATATGGGTATATAAGCTTTGATTTGACTAAGTTCGCCTATATCTTAGGATAATTTTAAGACCAATCTTATAGCTTAAGTGTACGAAAAGTTAGACTGCCCGGAACCCTATCGAGGACCGAAGTTTACTGTCCAGGTGGTATTTTCGCCCTCAAACATCTGTGGTATGCAACACATTATAGAAACATAGAAGATTAAAAATTCGAAATCTATCGTGTAATTTTCACTTGAAGATATAAAAATTTGCTTTGCATATTTTGTCTAAAATGTATAACTTACAATGCGTATAAGAACCATAAAATTCTGACAAACTTCCAGATGCATGAAATTATAATAGGCGAATGATGTTTGTCCAGTTTTCTAACTTTTGATGGAATATTAGTACAGTATTAGGTGGGGTGGATATTTTGACTTTATCTCTGCATTATATTTACCATATTTTACCCATTTTCTTATTCAAATTTCTATGGTGCGCAAATTAGTAAAAGCAGTTCAAGACAAATTGGAACAAAATCCTAACTTACCGTAAAGATTTATTTTATTATTACCTGTCTCGTTTCATGCACCAATTTTGCAACAATTATTAGCAAGTTTAATTTAAATCGTCTCAAAAATTTTATGTAATTATTGAATAGTACAAGTTTTTCAGATGTAAAAAACTGTGATGCAATATTTTCCAAAAATTTTATTAGAAAGTCAAATTTGCACTAAGCGACACATATTTATTTTTTCAACATCGCAATGTTTGATAGCCATCATTCAAACTCAAAATTCAATCGTACGAACATATTGTTGCTTTACTCCTCAAAAGTGCTATAATACAAATTTTGCGAAAATATAAAATTCTATGTCCATGAACTTTTTGTAGAGAACAATTATTTTCTTGATATTAGCTTCAAAGTTCAGATAAAAATAAGACCGTTTGCAAAATTTATTATTATTCTTGCTAACTCTTATTCATTTACGCGGATGTATTTTATTGGATGTATAAGACTTCTAGTTTCAGATTGCTATTAACCTCTTTTATTCAAAATGATCAGAATTGAAAAATATTCGCCAATGTTACACAATAATTAGCTTTATAAAGTTATGAAACAAATATGAGTATATTCTGATTGTTCGGCAAGCATCAGAAACATTCGTAAGCAACGATTTGGATCGCAAACTTGAACTTGTCCTGTGATAACCTTTGACATTTTACATCGATTGAGGATCCTGGCCAGCGTATTTTCTTCAGTTCGGCGGTTTCATATAAATTTTTTATTAATCCTTGAAAATTTGTGTCGTTGCTTAAAATATTAGAGCAAAGATGTCCATAACTGTCATTTTCTGTTCCGCGCTACTACCCATATATGTTACTGTTTTTATTAATTTTTTTGGGAATTCAGGGACCATGTGAGTAAATATGTGGTAAATATGTAGTTTATTGCCAATATGGGCGGCCGGCGTGAGGCAAGCTAGAAGGTTGTAATAGTTTTCTCCAATGGTTACAATTCTAAACTATACAACCTACTACCTCATCTCATCGCCTTTCGCTGTGCTTTATTCATTCCATTTCACGCAACGATAAAAACATAATAATAAAACATTCATTTTAAAGTCGTCTGACGTCGAATAGTTGGCGAGTAGTTCAGTAGAATATTTCGCTGGAATATAAATATCGCCGGAATAAGGAATATCTAGAAGTAGCATTTCATAGGTACAGGGGCAGGGATCGGGCCAGGAGTCGGAGAATAAGTTTAGATAGTGTCGTGGCACTAAGCGCGCAACCTACCCGGGCCCGAGCCTATGTTACCTTTTTGAAATGAACATAAGTTCGGATCTACGGGTTGATCGAACGACGCTGATTTTGCCAATTTTAACTTAGAATAAATACTGTTGATCCTTTGGACTGCCGATTATGTAAATAATTAAAAGGGAGTTTGAGCAAAATTGACGATATTAGAGAGATCAAGGGAAGAGAATGAATGAGTATGGTTGAAAAAGATGTATAGAAATTGAAAGATTTTATCTAAACAATTTTTATAGATGATGTACAAATTTTCTAGCATACTATCCAAATAACCAATCACTTAGCGCTAATTCAATGACAAAACGATAAAGGTAAGCTATGATATAATAACAAATAACAAATTTGCAGAAGTCTTCCAGTAAAATTTGACCTAACAAACAAAATATCAATGTGAATGATATTGAAAAGAAGAAAATGGAACCGAAACTCAAAGCCCATCGAAACTGACCGTTATCAAAAGAGTAAAGTACGGAAGGATAACAAAAAATTTCGAGATTTGATTGATTTATATAGTAATACTAGCAATATCATTGGAATATATCTACGCATGCGGATATATGGATGCTAGCCAATAACACAACAACCACAGAATGTGCGCTTGGGGGGACAACGACTGGACACCTACTCCCAATGCGGTGGCGGGGATGTGGGTGAGGGCTTGTCCTTGGACTGCTGAGCTGACCACTGCCTCCCATGGCTGCCGCCGGCGCCGTTGGTGGAGTGGGTTGGCTGCTGGGCTGTGGTCATCGTGGGGGTGGGCCCCACAAGCATTGCTGACCTTCGACCATACCCTAAGCACGAAAAATGCAATGAGAAAAGAACAGAGAACGAAAATGGCAGTGGGACGGAAATATGTGTGGGAAAGGGTCGCCGCCGGGACAGACACACACACAGCAATTGCTCGCTCAGTCTAGGTAGCGGAGGCAGTAGGGCGGTGGTCACTGACAAATGGGCAGGGTAAAATCCAGCAGCCATCGGCGGGTGGGCAGCCCAAGCCTCCTCCGAGCCCAGTCGCCGCCGCCCTCATTGTCGTCGTGGTCGTGCCGTGCAGTGCCAACCGTATGCAGCAGCGGGCGAGGCTGTGTACAATGGATGGGAGGGCAAAAAGTGGGGTGGCGAGGTCACCCCTCCAACTCGCCCACCATCCAACGGGGTAGTGCGCATTAAATAGGGACAGGACAACCCACCCGGCAAAGGCTATGGAGATCGGGATTTGCCGAGAACAGATCGCTAAATGAGTAGGTGGGGACCGTATAATAGATTTTGGCATATGTGAAAAAATACAGGGACCAAATTTCGGAAATTTTATAATAACGGATCCGCATATGCTTTAAACAATTTTTACACAAAGATTCAGAAATGTTTTCAATCACCTTTTGAGTTTTCAAAAAATGGTTTTTTAATAAGCATGTTAATTTGCTTTTAGGAAGTATAAAATAACAGCTTGTCCATTATCCACAAGGTAAGGTTTAAACGCCGATCGCCTGATCTTTGAAGGCTTACCAGGAGCAGCCACAGGTTTGACGTAAAAAGAGAAGGAATGCTCGCATTCCGTAAAATCATCGGAATTTGGTAGGGCGCCGGCCGAGTGGAGGGAGAGATCATGTGATAGTGGTATGGGGCGGTTGCAATCGGTGGGGACTCCGCTTCCTCTTCTTAGGGAACTGAATTAACGCCGTAATGTTCGCAACACAAAATATCATACTTTGATGATGTTGACTAACAACGTACAACGAAAGTTGATTCAGAGAAAGGATGAAAAAATATGCCATAAATTACCAAAATAAAGTTACAAAATTTAGTAAAAAATTGTTAATAACAAAATATTATTAAAGAAAAGAAAACAAAATGATAGCCACTTGTGACCGGTTTTAACTAACTTGGCTGGTTGTCAAAAATTTTTTTTGTAATGAAAGACGATCGAAAAAGTTTCTTTTAGCTGTATCAATGAAAGGCATTCTAGATATGCTGTCACAAATGTGTGATAAAACGGTCACTAAAGATTTTTTTTTGAAAGTGAAGGGCTTAAAACAATTTCGTAACAAAATTCGGCGGTGTCCAAAATAAACGGAATTATATTTCGTAATTTTCTGCCATTTACAATTCTTACATCGAAATTGGACTAAATTTTAGGACTGTTATAACATAAGAAATTGAGGCCAAAAAATTACAACCGTTATTTAGTCAAATATTTAAGATGCGAGATGACTTTAAATTAGGTTCAAAATCACGTGACGCTTAATAGAAACAAAAATACATTTCGAGATGCAATTGGAAGCGGGCCAACTGAAATGTGAAGAACGATGAGTCAGTTGGCGTCATTTTGGGGAGATGGGCGGATTGGAAGATGTTACTGCGGGTGAATAATGGAAAAGAATGTCACCGACATTGGTGATGAAATCAACCCTGGTCACGACTGGAATTTGGCGGGAAACAAGGAGGGGCGGGCCTGGGTTACGAAGGCCGTACCATCAAATAACCCACGCTCACTCTTGGCGGGAAGAGAAATCACCCTATCGTTCACTATAGCAAGAGCAAGGGAAGGGTCAGACACAGACTGTTTACGACTTCGCTAGAGGACCCCAGTCAAAGAGTGGGCCTTGGTCTGCCCTCCCTCTGCATTTGCCCTTCTCGTCCGCTCAGAAGGGGTCGACGCACGCAAGTGATGACCCAGGAGCCACAGAGAACCTGCAGTTGTGCCCATTTAAACCATTTCCTCTGTGAGATAGGCCGGCGATGATGGCCCTATCAGACGAATGACCAGGAGCGGCATTGGTCCTTGCTAGGCAGCAGGCCTGCGCTGCACAAGCTCAGCACCGAAACTAACCCCCGAGGTCCGTCCGGTCGCAGGTCGGCACGGGGGCGCTGGGACCCACTTTGGGTTTTGGTAAACCCACAGCTGCTGCTGTTGCTCGTCAGGAAAGGGTGCGTCCTAGAATAAAACCGCGGAGAGGAGAACGAGGAAATTAAGGGACCAGAACTGGGTAAATGGTCGCCCCACGGGAAGGGACCTTCTCCCCAAATCGACGAATAATGGACCAAGTGGTTTATAAATAGTTTGCGGGCTAAAAGCCGTTGATAAATTTAGATTGGGGAGAAAAGATTAGTATGTCGACATTTCCGGAAGCAAGCGGTTTGATTAATACACTTTTAGACAAATGATGTGACAAGAAAGGGCGAAGATCTGAGGTAATAGCACTTGAGGTGTTAGTTATACAATTGAGGAAAGAAACAGCCCAAAGACCAACAGTATGTTTGCATTCCAAAATGGTTATTTATTTATGGCTTAGTTTAGACTTTGGACACCTTTGCATTGATAATTTTTAATATAGTGAATGCACTTACCAAATTTCTCGATCAAATGATAAAATACAAACCATCAGACTTCGCCAGTTCATCGAATAAAGCAAGTTGTCACCGAAGTTATCATAGGCGAGGCGATTCCAAACCAAGGATTGTGTAGATCATAGAATTCATACACCACAGAATAATGCGTTCTGTCATGAGGACACTTGTCGCACCAATATCTGAATAAAACATTGTTAATACAAAAGTGAGATTATTAATACAAAGATGAAAGAATACAAACACATTTGAATTTTTGTTTAGAGAGAATTAATTTAATAATATATCGGGGAAATGGATTAAAGAGATCATAAGCCGAACTTCAGGGATTTCAATACATTATAACATGCCGCAAAGCGCGAATACATATACTTTGAGGATAGACACATAAAAAATCCTCCGCTATTCAAAAGAAACTAAGTTACATAAAAATTGCTATAGCACTTTTTGAGTCAGCAAATGAACATTATATAATAAAATGTGAATCATAAAGAATAATTTGCCGGAAGCCCACTGCTCATCAATTTGGAAATATGTGAGCAGAAATTTATTGCTTAGTCAGGATTGAAATATTTCATTGTTCAATGATCAATTCTTAGTCATTCTTTGATCCCACTAAAATATGACCTTTAATAAAAGGTAACCTACTACTTACTAATTATAAACAGTAAACACAATGTCGAATGCAGAATTTCAACTATGCTTACAAAAATATGAGCATATCAACAAAATTCTCACGAAAATGCAACATTTGACTATCGAGTACTCGCCCAAACAATAATATTCAAGAGGGGACTGTCTGCTCGCTAAGGGATCCATTCTTCGGGACGCGGAGACGAGGCATTCCTTGCAAATTAAATAAATATAAGGATAGAATAGTGGGGCAATAAAACAAGTGGAGTGGATAGGCCGCCGCCATCTTCGCAGCCGACCCAGACAGCCGTTTTTTCAGGCGGTAGTGGCGATCACCGCCATCCTGCGTCGGAAGCGGTGGTCGCTGACCTCGACCAGCGCTGTCGCTCATCATGGGAAACTCCCGGAACGGACGACAAGGAAATTCTTCACTCAGGGATGTTTTCAGAAAAATTTTGTATACAAAAATGTCTGCTCCAGATTTACTGTCAGAACCTGAAAGTTTGATCACATTACCTCTCCCTGGGTCATATCATGACTTTAATTAAGTATTAGGTAGAAAAAGTTTTGGATAAGTTTTCGTAATTATAATCGAGTTCCTACGAATTGTTGGCGATGTTTCTAATAATTCTAACGATTTGTCTCTATTAATCTTTCGATATGATTTATGATATAATTTCATACTGTTAGTTCAATTTCATAGCAATTAGTATTTCTTTCCTTTAAAATTTGAAAGAATTTGTATGAAATATTTTTGAATACTTTGAAAGATATTTTAATTTAAGCCTATAAAATGTGTACTCTTAATTAAACCATTGAAAACGTTTCTATTTCATATTTGTAAAAAAATTCCGTGTTTTCAAATTTTCACCCAAAAATGGTTTCACATATTCATCTGTGACTAGAAATCTACACAGACATTAAAATGTTTTAACCCGTATTAAACACATTCAAACGACATCAGGATTGGTTAAACTGATGGCAATGGCGAAATAAAATCAAAATTCGGGCGACTTTTGTGTGAGCGGCGGAGGCTGTTCGTCTTCTTTGCTGTCGTTGTCCTCGCCCTCCTGCTGCCCCTAGTGGTTTTTTGCGTTGTGCTTGATAGAGTGTTGGTGAAAAACGGGGCACAGCAGGCAGACGAGTTAGATGGCAAACGACTACGACGACGGGCCAGACAAAATATGGGCTGGGCAGCGCCTGGCGCGGCAGCGAAGAGCCGTCCCATACTCCTCACATATATCAAACAGGACTCTCCAGCACAGGCTGGTAGCCGACCGGGCACGCCGGTTGGACCACGGAAGACTCGCTTTGATGTTTGTCTGACCCGCTCGTTTTTTGTGGATACCCTGCGCCCTTGCATTGCGCCCACTTTCCCCGCACATAGCAATCGGGCGAACATATATACAATAACTGATTGGTGGAGAAACCAGAAGAAAAGTGAAAGATTTTATTGCGCCGAAATGTCGTGCAAAACAAGGAAAATTGTCTTATGGGCTGTTGTATGGGAAAAATCGGTAGGCAGAATGTTGCCGGTCTTGTACTTAAAAAGAAAAAAACATCTCTTAGTTTTACATATCTGTTTTCATTAAGGGTTAAAAAGCAAATTCGTTTTTGACTCTAAGGTGTGATTCCTATTTTATTTTTCATTTTCGGCACTGGATTATAGTATATTTATCCAATGAATTTTATGAAAATGATAATTTTTTCATCCTAATTTTTTAGCAACGACTAAAATATCTTAAAAACCTAAGAATATCTGATATACTTTTGAAATCAATTGATTGAATCATGGCAGTGAGGTGTAACAGAGGAAATCTTTCATGCAAAATGTGCGATTCATTTAAAAAAATTTTCTGCGAAAATTAAGCTATCAAATCTTAAAACTTTACTCAGTATTTGACCTCACTGGAACATATTTATGGTACTTTACTAATTTTCTGGTGTCCGTGGCCTGTCGTTTCGACACCTTCCAAGCCATTTTCGAGCCATATCTCACCACTCTTACAGTAAACCAAAATCCCAGTCGATATCGAATGGTCGAAAATGGAATTTTTGGTCGTTTTTCCGTAAGTAATGTCTGCTAAGGGGTATTTGGGGTCGGAAAACACGAATTAGAGTAAATTTCGCAGGTCGACATAGGTCGAACAGGTCGAAACAGAGGTCGGAATGGTCGAAATGGCATTTTTGGTCATTTGAGGCATATTGGGGCACACCACAAAAGATATACATAGGTGCTAGACGCCGCTATAACGCCGGTGTTTTTTCCTAGTTGTGAAACTAAATTTTTGTAATTTTGTCATTTTTATAATGACAATCATTATAGGAAATGCAAATAAATAACAAATTAGAAAGTTTTAACCTTTCAAAAATTATTAGTCTTTTTCGAGAAGAAAACTAACCAAAGCGACAAATACCCGCTTTATATCAATATATAGCGGACAAAAAAGCATATGGTCACAAAAATGGCTCTAACTTTTCGTACACTTAAGCTTTAAGTTTTGGCGCAGTCCAAATGTGGGTTACTCATAGGTAGATAGACTTATAATGATGTTCAAGATCTAAAACGTAGCGCTCATATCAATTTTTCAAATATCAGTAAATTGACCAAAACCCGTAAACTATTTCGCGTTTTCATAAAAAGATGCTTTTCAATATCCCGAGTCAGTCGCAAGGAGCTTCTAAAGACCCTTTATAAATAGCACATATATCGCATTCTCAATATAGACATACAGCATAGAAGGGCATGGGAATTTGTTTACAACCGACAAACTATGCAGATGCAACAAGACCAAAGGTAAGACGGGTGGTGCTAGGGACTCGCCAACGGCATTCTGCTCTATATTTTGGGGCGGCGTTCTCGCCGTCACCAAGTGGCACCCCCGGCCACTGAGAGGTATTATGGTCATCGCCTCTTGAGTCCAGTTGTGGCCTTCTCTTGCCTTATAAAGGCTGGCCATAGGCTCACAGGCACCAGCAGAAGGGCCATTCTTCCCTGTCAAAGCAAACTTTGGTCTTTGGGCGGTCGTCGCTGCTTCAATAATACTCGTATTGCAAAAAACGTATGGACCGGAGGACCAAAGGTCACTCTATTTGTGTTCAGACTCATTCCCGTCTCTCTGCTGAGGTCTGGCTGCAGCTCACAGACAGAACAATAGCCTGAGTACACAGGAAATGTCGTAAATATCCAAGGCGCTGCAATGCATCAATTTTGTGTGTGTAAATATCCAACATGCTAGGAGAGGACTAGCAGTAAGACTGACCACAATTTTTTGATGGTGATAACGAGAGCCTGTCAAATTGAGTAACATTTCCACTTCTCCATTAATCCTCCACTGATTTTTAATCATTTGCCATAAGAAAGAATTTATTCGAATTAGCTATGCTGATAAAAATTAAAAACGTCGCAGCCAACATATACTCGGCTATAATTACTCGCAAGAAAAAAAATTCTAAGTAAATACTCTCGGAACCCACTAGAAATTTGCAAATATAAAAATTGTACTAGTCAACACATAATATAAACATAATAAATGTTTATTAGCAATCATATACACAAATCAGAACATTAATTTTAATTAGGATTGAAAATTGTCAAGGTAATATACAGGTTGGTCAATGCAATACATATCCCGTTTACTCTGAGTCTGAGTCGTCGAATAAACCCTTCCTCGGTTTTGCAGGCTGTTCTGAAAAGATAATCAAATAAAGGCGAAAAATTGAAATCAAATACATTAAACAGTTTTAAGCGTTTAAAACTTACAAGACATAGTTTTTGTGATATTTTTTAATTTCTCGGTGCTATCATCAAATAGGACGACACCAAACTATGAAATGTCTAATAATATGTCGGTGTTTTCCGGTAATATAATGCCTAAGAAAATCGTACGAGGATAAAACAAGAAAATTAAATTAGGTATTTTGCATTTATTCCATTCTAAATATTTTAAAGCAGTTAAAAATTTACCTGTTTTAGCCAAAGACGATCCCGCATTACCCGATTTGGTAGGATGTTTTGCAGCGGCAGGATGCGTCCTAGTTGCTATGGACGTTGTAGTCCTTGTCTGAGAAAGCTTCTTTGACGAGAGTCCCAAATCGTCGTCTTCGCTACTCGTTGAGTCAAAAATGGATTTCACTTTGGATTTCGATGGCAAATTTGATACCTTATTCGGAAGGTCTGTAGCTTTGACCGAAGTAGCAGCGGTAGTCGGAGCAGACTTCGCTGGACTTTCCTTAGTTAACATAGGATCTTGTTTTGGCATAGACACTCGAATGGATTTTTTTTCAGGAGATTTCGTCTCTGAATGTGACTGTGTTTCCTCATTGCTATCGTTTTTCTCTTCTTTCTGGCTCTTGGGTAGTGTCTGAGGAGCGGACTTTGGCGAAGGCTTTTGAGGAAGCAGTTTAGTAGATGTTTCATAACCAGTATCATCAGAACGCTGTTCGGCGATATTTTCAGCTTTAATCGATATTGGAGCAAGGGTTGAAGATGTGGTTGTCTGGTCATTACTTCCGGCAAGGACTACAGATCGTCGGAGGTTAGTTGGCACTCGGCGAATTGGACCTTTTGGTCGCTCCTTTAAAAACATAATTAAAGGGAAGGAATTATTAATAAACTGTTGACTTCTTTTGCGCATGTAAATAAATGAACACTAAAGACCATTTCATTTCACATTAAGTTTGAGATTTGGATAAAATTGGTGCTTAAAATACTGTAGTGAAGTAAGAGTTTTGAGCATTGAGGAATATATAGTCTGTTTTAAAACATTTTCAAGCTTTCGGTATACAAAATTGGTGATCTCTACAAATTTTATATTTCGATCTCAGAACATAAACTGCTCGAAGTTTGTTCTGTTTATCACCTTAATAATTAGAAACGAAAAATATAAGTTTGGCGAAATTAATTTTAAATTAACGTTGAAAGTCACCATGCGATAGCTAAGTAAGATTTTGCAAAAAAAGCAATAAGTGGAGGATTTTACCCAATATTTTATAGATAGATTTACACAAGATTTTATTACCCAACATTTTTAATATTTTTAATATATGCCATTCTAATATTTTAATTACATTCGTTTAATTAAAGCATGTACCTTGATTGTGGTAGGTAATGGAGGGCCAGGATGTTCTTCTTTTTGAGACTCCAAATTGGGTAGGTCACTTTTGACAGGATTTGGTCGTTTCATCTAAATTATAGATAATTAACCTCAAGTAGACAGCTGGCCTCAAATAATGACTCACTCCAACCGGGATTTTGTTCCCAATTTGGGCAATTCTCGAAGCAACAGATGAAGGTCCCAATTCCTCGTTGGTAGAAATACCTGTACGTGGCGGAACTGATGCTCGGAAAGAATGTCGGTTCGCGTTTTCATCCTCGTCTAATTTTGGCTTTAAATCCTCCGATGGTTGCGGCAGCGCCGAAGTGGACACGGGTCTGCGATTGATACTTTCATTCCCAGGACGGTTCTAAAACATAAAAATGACTACAAATTTCGAACAGCATTCTGGAATAAATGCCACAAAAGTATTTTGAACGGAACCAGATATTTTCTTAAATATCAATAATTCTTCTTAGAAATGAAATCTAACCGGGCGCATAACTGGTGGACCATGCTTAATTGCTGCGGCCAGCTTATTTTCAAAGTTCATGTCAAAGGATTTCAGAACTGGCTTCGGCATTTCTTCTTCCGATGACGACGCAAAAAGTAATTCCTTCTTGGTATCGAGTAAAGATGTTGAAGTTAGTGGTTTCTCGCTAGGTGTTTTGGAAGATTCCGGCAGGTTATCAGAAAGACTTTTAGTGTCCGATAGTGATTGCCGGGGTTGTATTGATGTACTGATCGGATGTTTGGTGCTTGGTACACTTTTATCTTCGTCCTCTGAGGATGACGAAAATAAGCTTCTGTTTTGGGAATCGGATTTCTCAGAGACAACTTTTGATATTTGTTCCAATAAAGCCTTTCTCGGTTCCGGTAAAGCGCGTGTGATGATCACTTCGCTTTGCTGAGTCACGCCGGTAGCTGCAGCTGGCGTAACAACGGTATGCACCGATTTAATCTGATTCTGTGCTGATTCAGCGCTCTAAAATTGAAAAATCATATGTAACTTAAAACGTTCACTTATATTATTCACTTGAAATGTTCAAGCATTACTCTGGTATTTTAATATGCTGCCAGACCATTAATTAAAGGCAAATTTCACACAAATACAAAAACTTTCTCTATAATCGCTTTATCCTTTCATTTTCGAGAGTTTTCATTTTAAAAATATTAACAGAATCCTCTAATTCATTGTGCATTTTCGTGATAAAAAGATTATTTAAGCTGATCCTTCTAATAAAATTTCATAAAAACGATCAATAATTTACGGCTTCAAAATTGATTTTGTAGCAACCTTCAGGCAATGAATAAAGTTAATTTAGTTGTACTGTGAAGCCTATATTCAAACAATCTTTTTAGCGGACACAATCTAAAAAATCTCAATCTCATCTGTATACCTTTACACAACGCCTACAAATATTATAGAAACCACTATAAAAGTATCTCGAAAACATGTCTATCCTACCAAAAGGAGAATAACTCCAACTTAGAATCACAAAGTTCTATCAATTAAAAACCTATTATTATTCCCAATTTGAAAAATAAGGGATGACTTTCGATGAAATTAGGGAAGCATGGAAGCACAGGCGATATCCCAGTGAAAGTCGTAAGTGCTCCTTCCGCCTGTTTTACGTCACCACCAAACGCCTAATACCCCACTTTCTTCGATTTCCTCACCAACGCGAATCCCTCATTATTTCATTCATTCTATACGTTCATTTCTCACTATGCCTCATATTATTTCGCCTCTCATTGATTGACTAGACGCAACAGCGCCTGGCTTTGGGCTCTGCTGCAGCTGTCATCATTTCGTGGCTGATCTAACACAGAGGAAAGCGAATGAACAATTATATGGGAATCATGAGTGTGAAAGATAAAACCACAACTTTCACTCTTTGCTAGCCAACTCTGACAAAATTGACATCTCAACTTGACTAGGAATAAAATCACATGATTGTTTTTGTATTTCCAAATTTCTTAAATTCGTACTGGGAAATTTGGTGCCGATTTCAAAAGTAAGAATACTGACAATACTCATTGGTTTTTTACTGAACCTATTTTACAATTCTGGGACGCAGAGAAAAACAGATTGAATAATCAACCCTGTATATTATAACGAATATTTATACATACTAGGTTTATAATCAGGCGCGCGGGCACGGCCCGCGCGCGTCTATGGATTGAAAAGTTTTTAAGTTTAGAAACATATAATATAATATTTTTTGCTACAACAAAATTGAATAATTAAAACTGTCGAAAATAAGTTGTAACTAAAGGTTACACAGCAAAGACTAAAGCATTGGGTTCTAAAGTCTGAAGCGTTGGCTCCGTATGTCCAACGTACAAATGTTCTACTTACAAATCTCCAACGTACAAATCTCAGACGTTCAAATATCCCGACTTACAAATGTCCCACGTACGGAGAAATACGCTGATGGGGAGGTGCAGATTTGGCAACCTCCCCAAATTGGTCATAAAATTCTAAGGGTTTTTACCCCCAGAATCGAGAACTCCCTTATTTGGCTATCTCGCGAGGGGTCCCAAAGGCAAAGTTGCTTGGAATGACCTTATAAGCAACTTTGCCTTTGGGTCCCATGCAATCTGTCCCTATGCAATCTGCACCTCCCCAAACTGGTATTCTTCCCACGTACTAATGTCCTACGTACATAGGTACCACGTACAAATCTCAGACGTTCAAATTTCACACGTGCACATATCCTACGTACAAATTTCTGACGTCCAAAGGTCCTTCGTAGAAATTTCCGAAGTATAAATCTCAGACGTTCAAATATCCCGGCTTACAATGTCTCACGTACAAATGTCCTACGTGGATATTTCCCTCGTATAAATGTCCGGCGTTCTAATGTCCTACGTACAAATCTCAGACGTTCAAATATCCCGACTTACAAATGTCTCACGTACAAATGACCTACGTACACAAATTGAAGCGTACAATGGGCGAAAGCCAATTGGAACAGCGACTGTCAACTGGCTTGAACCTGTGCCAGAGGCCCTGTGCCAGGGCCTGAACCAAATGCCCCCGCGTATAAATATACCTAAAAGTTACTTACGTACAAATGTCCTACGTACAAATGCCCCGGCGTACTAATGTCCTACATACAAATGTCCGACGTACTAATGTCCTACATACAAATGCTCGGCGTACTAATGTCAATCAAATACGAAAGATCGACTTTTTTGATCGAAAAATGAAAAAAAATTGTAAAAAGTGGCATAAGAACGAATCCAAAAATGGAAATTTAGAAATTTAAAAGCCGAAAGACTCTAAATAAGCTAAAATAACCATTAAAACCATAAAACTTATAAGTATAACACATAAAAATGGCAAAAACGCATTTTTACGATTTGGCGCGAATTCAAATTTCAAATTTGAAATCTAAATTGAAATTCGGATTCAGGAGGTCGAAAAACCTCTGCTTGCAAATTTTCAGCTAATTTGGTAGTCGAATATGAAAAATCGACTTCTTTAGTCGAAAAATGGTCAAAAATTACAAAAAGTGGCATAAAAATGAATCCAAACATCGAAATTTAGAAATGTAAAAACCGAAAGACTCTAAATAAGCTTTAAAATCGAATAAGAACATAAGATTTACGATCTCAACCTTTAAAACCCTAAAAAACACTTTTTACGTTTTGGCGCGAATTCAAAATTTCAAATTTAAAATCTGAATTGAAATTCGGGTTCAGGAGGTCGAAAAACCCCTGTATGCAAATTTTCAGCTCATTTGGTAAGAAAATATGAAAAATCGACTTTTTTGGTCAAAAAATGGTCAAAAATGACAAAAATTGGCATAAAAATGAATCCAAACCATGAAATTCTGAAATTTAAAAAGTATAATATTCCAAATAAGCTTTAAAATCGAATAAGAACTTAAAATTTATATGTCTCATATTAAAAAACCCTTAAAAACACGTTTTTACGTTTTGGCGCGAATTCAAATTTTCAAATTTTGAAAAAAATATTTTTGCAGCCAATAACTTTTGAAACCGGATCGAATAAGCCAAAAATCACAGAAATCTATCGACGGGATCCCGAGATCCAAACCTGTCAGACAAGATTTGTAAAATAATAGGTAAAATAAATGTAATTTTACCTCTGAAACGGAGCTTATCGATTTAGTATCAGTTATATCGGTTATGGTCAGTATAACATCGGATTGTGCCGGAGAAAGCTGAGAGATTCCTCTAGTTTCTGTTTCGATGAGTTTCACTTGTTGCCTATAAAAAAATATTTGATTTCATGTCACATATCAAAATAATTTAGAAGAGGATAATATACTAAAGACGAAAGCCATGAACGAAAATATAAATAAGTTGGCTTTTATTTCTTTGGTTCGTTTCAAAGTTCCAAATAAAATTAGATATGTGTCAGAGCTTTCGGGCAGATAGGAGTAATAATCAATGCTGTGGATAGAAAATTTGCAAAAATTCGCTAAAAGAATACAATCATAAAGAATCCTCAGAAATAAATTTCATGCTTACTAAACAAATTAGGTTCTGCCCTGATATGATTGTAAGCAATAAATGGTACACATATCAAAATACATATAGAATTTTAATTAGTTCTATATCGAAACGTACGTTGAAGGTAACATTGAAGTTTGCTTGAGGATAGGTGGAGGTGGTATTTTAGGAGCTGGTTGTACTTGCGTCGGTTCTTTTTGTTCCAGGACGGTCCCACGAAGTTGTTCGTGCGTACCAGCCGATAAAGCATTTTTAAATTCGGCACTTCCAATTATAGGAGGGAGCTTTCTATCTACGTAGTACTCTTTAGGTCGATACATCGCATTATCAAATTGATCGTAGCGCTCCTGAACTAGTTTTAGACCTTCTTTGACGGCTGCTTTAATAGCATTGGTGGTTTGTTCCCGTTGAGCCGCTCTGTTCAGTGGCTAAAAATGAACTTCATAAAATTGAAATTTATTAGCACAAGCATCCTAAAATAATTGATCACTCTGAACATAACCTAAAAGGAAAAAATAGAAAATAAAGTTAAAATACAAATTAAGTGTGCGCTTTATGTTATTCTATAATTTGCGAGGTTGTTATAGGTTTCTGACAACTATCTTTATAAATTAAGCATTTACCTTCTTGCTGTCCGGTGTGACAGACTTTGCATGATTTTCGCTCACTACATCCAATATACGCTAAAATTTGAAACAATTTTTATTTAAACATTTAACAAAAATTTAAACCGCAAACTTCGTCAATGAATTTTGTCATCTTTAGAAACGCAATTTTGCTGTGTATATTCTCGAGCCGAAGTCGTACTGTTTCCGACTCAAAGTCGAGATTTCTCTTAAGCGAATCCAGATCGTCCATTGACCCCGCAACATTTTTTGTAAAGCACTCCAAGCAAGCTCGCAACTTAAAACAGAATATAAGTTACTATAAATTAGTAAAGGGCTAAAAATCTATACTAGAGCATCTTGCTTCAGTGTCCAGGAATTGGCATTGTTTAGGAGTTGGGCTAAATTATTTTCCATTACAACTTATGAGACGCGTCAAGAGCCCGGAATAACATTTGCAGTTCACATGATAATCCACAGCAAACAGTAATCGTATTTAAAAACTGAAGCAGTTTGGCGATGTGTGTACGCAAAATATTTGTATGGGGAACTTTTCCATGCTATGATAAAACCATAATAAAACCGATTGGGAATGGCGTGATGGGCGTAAAATATTCAGTTTCCTTTATTATTAAAAATCTTGACAGGTTAATTATTTTTCGGTATCGTCCACAGTGCAACTTCCCCATCGGGATTTGTTATAACGGAACCCTTTGACTGGATGTTTTACGGAAAATAAGGCGTTTCTTTATCTTTGAACAACCGATAACTTTTCTTCAAGAATTATGTTTGCGAATATGTTTGTTTTAGATAAATTTGCCTCACTTGTTGCCTTGGTCCCCTCTTTTGCATTTTCTTCTCCTTTGAGCAGTATTCATATAAAGAAATTCATAACTTTTTTAACGCAAAAATAGGAATATATAAACTTTGTTTGTACCCTAGCAGTGGAAATTCCATCATATGAATTAAATTTGGCTTGAAGGTAGCATTCGTTGGACATTGATTGCGCCAACAAAATGGAGCCAAATCGGGGGAGAACCCGATTTGACCAAAATGACGATGCTCAATGAACTTTTTCCGCTACATTTGAATTGACATGATAGAATTTCCGCGGATTACTGCCTCTTCCCTATTCTCATGATTGATTTCACCATTTCACTGCTTTGCGCCATTTCATGTTGTCCCGCCGCGATCTCTCTGAATATCGCGCCGAAGCACGTTTTCTTTCCAAAGCAGGCGGTGGGAAATAACCAGGCAGACACAGACTTTCTATGCGCCCTCCCAATTCGGCGGCAATTCCTTTATGTTCAAATGTGAATTAAGATTTCAAATCAATGAAGAATCAATCATGATAATAGGGAAGAGGCAGTATGTATATTTCTATGGCTTTTACTGCACAAAAATGTTCTCTAAATCCCGGGGATTCACAGTATCTTAGACTGTATCTCAGCACAGAAGTTGTATCATAATTCTCTCAATCTCACGAAGAATAAAGCTCGGTGTATTCTTCGGGTAGTTCAGACAAATGAGTTTGTTTTGTAATAATAAAATGAATTTGTCTTCGCTGTGCTGAGGATTTCAGCACAGACATTAATTTTGGTTGTGTACCAAATTTGGTACAGTCGAACCTCCGAATAACGCGGATTTATTTTTCGTCTTATGCTTAAACACAGCATCTCCTTTGTTTGCGTACTATTTCCTTTGTTAGAGAAACAGTCTTTTCAGACGCTTTATCGTTGGAACCTCCCAATAACGCGGATTTTCACAAAGAACATTGTCTGTGAATTTTTGTTCTTTGTGAAAATCCGCGTTACTGGGGGTTCCAATGATAAAGCGTCTGAAAAGACAGTTTCTCTAACAAAGGAAATAGTGTGCTAACAAAGGAGACGCTGTGTTTCAGCATAAGACGAAAAATAAATCCGCGTTATTCGGAGGTTCGACTGTATATCTATTGCGTATGTGTATGACAAAGGCATGTTTTATGTAAAGCGCTTCACAACGCTTTTTCTTCAGGGGATTGGATGAGAGAGTACAGCGCTTTAATTAAACTATAAGCTAGAAAAAGAAAACCAGAATCCTCTCCCCTTTTCCCCACGTGCGTGGCCCTAGAATTAGATAGTATCATGAATTAAAACTTGTATAACAAAGGTTTAATTTTATGTGTTGTAGTTTAACTTGAAAACTAGTTTATCTTGACGCAAGGGCCAGGCCCGAGCTGTCATGAGCCAGCGAATTCGGACGAGATCGGGCCTTGGCGGAAAAATTCAGTTTCGGTCCGGGTCCTACCATATCACGCAGGTTTTCGTATCGGGACGTTTCGCACTATGCCCAAGGGTTCAAAATCCGTTCCGGCTGCGTCAGGGTAAACTAGTTTGCGTCAAGAAATACTGTTTTCCAAGATAAACTACAACAGATGTATATAAAATCTATGCCACGTTCATAGAATTACTCCATATTTATGCAAGTAATGCTTTATTTTCAGAAAGATGGCGCAAGTAATCCGTAAACATTTGGTGTACAAGAAATACGGCCGCTGGTGGCGATATTTGCCCCGCAGAGATGATTCCAAAATAAAATATGATTACGATGCTCCACAGAACCTACCGAGGGCGTTCGAGGATCCAATGCCGTGCGAGCCACCAAAATTGTGGGTGTCCTGGCTCTATTGCGATATTTCGAAAAGATCAGCTAAAGTTCAAGATTTGGCCATGCAACTCTTTGGAAGTATGTTTATTTCATTTGCGATTACTTCTGCTGCAAAAAGAATCGTACAAGAGAATCGTTCTTTAAATTTAATTTGGTAGCTATAAATTACTGTATAAATCTTGATTCTAGAATATTTGTATTCCATGAATCAATAAAATGCTATATGTATAAAATTTGATGCATTCTTGCTGTTAATAATATTCCAGTTTTTCGAATAATAGTTCATTTTCAGCGACAGAGCCTGGTGTGATGAACGTTTTCCCGAATACTGCCTCAACCAATAGGCAGCTGTGGAAACTAAAGCATGTGGTAAGTTTTATAAAATAATTTAAAAATAAACACAGCTTGATTCTTAGATTGATATTTGTCCAATGACTTTTCCCAATGGAGAACCAACAATGGAAAATGTCGCAAACGTCGAAATTCTGCATGACGGGCGGTGTGTAATCGATGGAAAACTGGCACCTGATCCCGAAGGAATTCAGTTGCTGGACACTTCGAAACAATTTACAACATCTTACCTTTGTAAACTTTATCAGTTTCGAATACCTAAGAAATTAATGACCAATTATGTTGTCACTTTTGGAAATTGAATACAGTATGGTTAAGTTACAATCGTAGAGAATTTCGTGTCAGAGTATTTTATAATCCAGTATGTAAGAATAGACAAGATTAGGATTGGAAATATTAAGCATAGGTAATAATCTGGAACATATATATCAGCTCTTATTATAAATAAAGTTAACCTCTCAATTTTAGCATCTCGTCTGAAATCTCGGGACATGAAATTCAAAGACGTCTATGAGGACAATGTGTATAATCCAGAGAATATGACCATCTATGACTAGGACATTTTGTTATTTGTATAGTATTAAGTTGTTATATTGTTTACTTTGTTCTGAACTCAAGCATAAAGGTTTATTTGACTAATAATTTATCTACTGACTTTATTTTTACGTGGTTTTCACCGCAATAATTTACTTTATTATTATTATCTCTGCTAATGATGAAGTTGCTGAAGTCCTTGTATTGTCAATGAATCGAGACGGGAACTGAGCACTTCAACGTCTTGTTCTCTCTATACAACATTGATATTACGTCATATCATTTTTTATTCTCCCAAGAAATATCTCTTAGAATTTCTCAAAAATTTGTATACGGTATTGTATACTTTCTAACAGTTCAGATACCTTTCCCTTATTAAAAACTAGCATCGGAAGTTTTACTTAATTAATTAGTAGTACTTAATTTACCAAAGTTCTTTTCAAGCATTCTCTGAATTTAATTAGACGGCACGAAAATATCTTACCTTCCTTATTTCCTCCTGCACTTTGCGGTCAAGTACATTCTTTACCGTAGTCACTGATTCGGCAAGTTTTTTGATTGCAACTTTGCATTCCTCTATGTCTCTTTTGAGACTCGTCTAAATTGTTTAGTTAGACCCTTACTCGAAAACACTTTACCGAAGTGACAGGTCCAGTACTAGCTCCCGGCCCACCAGGTTCTCCCCTAGCGCCAGACGCAATTTTTCCATACGCTTCTTGAAGTTCTTTTATTGCCAAATATCTGAATGCAAAATGTACTTTAAAAATATTCCGCCCATTCAACCTTTCCTCTTCCTCTGAATCGATCCTCAATGTCATTTGTGATTTCAAATTATCCACCTTCGCTGCTAACTCACCCAACTTCAAAATATATGTGTTTTATACTTTTATACTCTAACAATGTTAAACTTACGTCTTCCGGTATCTGTCGCTCAACTTTGTCTCTGATTTTGCTTTGTGTTCCTTCTATATCCTGCATTAGGATGTCGAGCTTCTCAACTTGTTTCTTGAGCCGCTTACTGATTTCCTTTTCAATAGCCCCTCCCAATCTGTGATGTAATTCGCGGCGATCTCGATTGAGTGCTACAAATTGCAATATTTTGCTGACCGGTTTAAATTGAGAAGAATTTAATTTAAATGCGCCATTTTAAGTTATCAAAATTTCGGAGTCGTCATTAGACATCGGAATAAAATCTTACCGTATTGTATCCTCGAAATTCTTTCCTCTAGCTTCAAAAGCCCTTCCATACTCATTTTGGTTTTATCTGATGCGATTGCTTCCATATCTCGTCTAAGCTAAACAATCAGAGAATCATTCAATGTTTCGTAAAGTGAATGGAGAACCCGACCGCATCAGTGTCCAGGACCGGTATTTTAATATTATCCACGCCCGCTCGAACGTCTTCTACCGTCTTTGCCAAGCTATTCAGATAATTATTCAGGCGCACCTCCAAATCATCTACTTTACCCAAAAGGCCCTTCTCGTGCAGTTTTCTGAAAATATACTTTATATCGTTACGAATAAGAAATAGAAATTCCACCTTGACTGGATCTCGGCATTGATAATTTTATCCATTTTTCTGTTGCCAAGTTCCAAATGATGCTCCAACGCGGCCAAGGCTTCATTTACCTTAAGTGGGATTAGCATTGTATATGTATAAAGAAGACTGCTACCGTATTTCCTCCAAAACAAGCCCCCATCCAAAATAAGCCCCCCCCCTCTAAAATAAGCCTCCTACAGAAAGAGAAATAGTAATATGTAAAAATGAGAGGTTAGAGAAGAAATTTGAAAATTTTTGGGACGTTGAAAAATAAAAGCCCCGGGGCTTGTTTTGGAGGAAATACGGTATATTATGTGTATGCTAGACCTACTCTTTGGAAACGATCTCTGCTTTTGGTCCTATCTTGCTGCAGCAATCCCCGTAAATCGTCTATGAGTTGATTGTGCCCTCTATATCTTTCATCATTCTTTCGTTGAACTTCATTTTCGTATTTCAATCTACTGTCTAATTGGTTTTTCACGCTCTGAAATAAATTTTGACCAGGTATATTTAATTTATCTAAACATTCTAGTCTTACCGACTTTCAAGCACATATTTTTTAAATTCTACAGCTTATCAATCAGTTACAGTAATTTCGCTCTTTGCATTTTGTTTCAATATCCTTTTTATATTCGAACCCACTTTCACAAATTTACCTACCTCCTGTACAGCGTTGTATTTTTGTGTCAAATCCTCGCGCAATTTTTGCTCTCTTTCGTTCATATTTTTAGTGACTTCTATGGAAATTAATTGGATTCTGTCATTGAGACGTTTAGTTTCATCACTCAGCCTTTCTTTGTCTAAATCATTTTTGCGCGCAATATTAGCGAGGATATCATTTTTGCTAGCCTCTTGCTGTCGAATATATTCTTGTAGGCGCGCAATCCTGGAAAAAGTTTAATAAATTTCACTAATTTACAACTTTTATTGACCAGCAAGTTGCTCTATCTTGTATAAGTTAAATTTCCCCTTTGCAAATTTAATGATCACTTGAAATGCAATTTTAATTTTCACTTTCCAGTCGTTGTTAAATATCTTGCGTATGATTTATATATGTCAAAACCGAAACATTCATTTTTTTTAAATTATGACCCAAACAGCAACATTCCGGTCTACTGTTATAAATCTTACAAGTCGGCCTGTGATTGATTTGCTTTCACTCTGTCGGCAATCTCTGTATCCACAGAGAGCTTCATTTGAATCAACTGGTTGTGTAATTCTCTCAAACGTTGCTCCAATAGCTGAGTTGATGCGGTCAATTTCTAGAATGTATGCATGACACTTTTTTATTTGTTTCGGTGGTCAAATCACTTACTGGATCTGTGACTGGTCGATTTTTGACCTCATTGTTTATTGTCATTATGTCGCCGGCTTGTCTGTCCACGGACCCTTTGATATTAGCCAGTTCTTGTGCAAATAATCCCACCTAGGAACATTTCATCCCTTTAGGAACCCTTTCCCATTTAAAAATAGCATCTAATTAATCAATTTGGAAAACCCAAACTTTTTCTGATAATCCAGATCTTTACTTTTGCATAGGCGTTTGATATGAATAAATAATGAGCATCATTACAGATGGTAATCTCAGACTCTTTTCTGAATTTGGTTATCCTCGAAATGCAAACTTACTTTACTTTCAAAGTTACCCAGACTCCGCATCAGCTGTTCCATATCTTGGCGGCTAAAGCCTTGACGATCATATAGCTGTCACAAATATACAATATTTGTAATTAACCTTGCAACATTTTCGACTGTCGACGCCAAACGTTGACTTAAGGCTTCTTGATTTGCTTCGAGTCTTCTTCTGGCAACCTGTTTTTAAATTACAATATTACGAGAGTAAATATTTACCACAATGCGCCTTTCACAGTTTTTCGAGTGTATACGACAGCTGATAATTATTTAGCTAAAAACAAAGCCTACCTCATTTGCATTGAGAACGTCGGCCTGTTGCCTTCTAACCTGCTCGAGCTGGCTTTGCAGATTGTTCATTGCTCGCAAGTTTTGCGCGGAATTCTTAACATTTAGATATTTTCTATGTTCATGTTGCATATTTTTTGCAAAGATATTCTCTCGTGTCAAATTAATAGTCAGATGTGACATAACTCACACTTCGAGTCAAAGGAACTGCAACTGCCTCTCTGGACTGCCGCGGTGCCCTGCCAGACGGTCTAAAATCAAAGAATCCACAAACAAATAGTTCCAACAATAAAGAGACATTGTCACTCACTCGGCGCCAAGGATTATATCCCTGGCTGTGTCTCTCGCTCCCCGCAGTGACATGTTGTGCGATTACCGGTTTTTGGACTATTCGATCAAATACAGAATTATTTTTTAGAAATTGCTTACGGCGAAGTAATAATTTTGAAGTCACAATTTGTTAAGACTAAAATAGGAACTTTGGACTTTTGGTTGCTAACCATTTTTGCGACATCCTCCCTCACTCTCTTTGCTGGCTAGAATGTTTTATGAGACATTTGGTGGGTTCTCGTTTTTTACTCCTGCAGATAGTGCAGACATTTTAGCACCATTTTGCTCAATAAATAATTAATGTGCCGAGTAATGTTCATGATACGACTATAAATGCAACATGTATATTTTAAACAAGATGATCTATCTTTGCAGCAAAATGCAATTCACTGTCGGTGAACTCTTGAGTATTTGTATTTCCGTATTCGAATCTTCCGCCTTATTTGAAAATTCTTTAAAAATTCCATTATGTCTGGTTTAGAAAAGGGTTTTTCTGTGCACAGTCATCTGATATTTCCCGAATTTGAATGCACTTTCCTGTTTGCCCTGTTGGTTTTTACTCATGAGTATAAAAAGCAAATTTCTGTTTTTTAACATACCTTGTTGATTCCTTCAACTACAACCAATTGAGCTAACCCTCTATGAACTTCCAGGTTTTATTCTGATATCTAATATTGAACCTTTTCAAAAAATTCATTCATGTTTTTATATTTGCTATTTCAGTCGCTCTCCCGTTCGAAAAATGGCCAACAACGACCAAGTGAAAAACAAAGTGTGCTTGATTGTCATCGACGGTTGGGGCATATCGGAAGAGTGTCACGGCAATGCAATCCTGAATGCGAAAACGCCCGTCATGGATCAGCTATGTTCCGGAAATTGGCAACAAATTGAAGCTCACGGATTGCATGTGGGCGTTCCTGAGGGACAAATGGGAAACTCCGAAGTGGGACATCAGAATATTGGCGCCGGAAGAGTCATCTATCAGGTAAATTATAACATTGTATAGTTTAGTTTCTTATAGAATTTATCGTAATGTTGTAAATAACTGTGGAAATTTATTATTGAAAGTTATTATATAATTAAATGTCATTTAATGTACAAACATTCTTTAGGATATCGTTCGAATTTACGCCGCAATCCGAGACAACACTTTGATCAAAAATGAACAGCTTAAAGCGGCCGCTAAACGCGCTGTTGATGGAAACGGGCGAATTCATCTCTGCGGCCTGGTAAGAGAAATTGTTTTTATAGATAATAAGAAAGATTGTATTTATACTGCTCCTCAGTAGAGTAAACCATTAATAGTTCCTATTAGATTTTAAATATGTATTGAGTTTGTAATGGATGTCTGATTTTATTAAATAAAATAATAAACAATTAACATTAAAATTAGACCCGATTAAAATAAATTGTAAGGAAAAAATTTTCCAGAACCAGAAATTCATCTTGGATAGCGTTTTTGTAATTTTTAAATTTTTCACATGTTTATTCATGATATTACTTTGCAAAAATTCTTCACTATTTCAATTTTCCCATTATTCTCCTAAAATTCCGCTTTGTAGTGTTAAAAGTAATGCTTTATAAACAGTATTTAGGTGAGCGATGGTGGCGTGCATTCTCACATCGAACACTTGTTCGGGCTTATTTTGGCTATAAAAGAACTCAATGTCCCCCACACTTACATCCACTTCTTTGGAGATGGTCGTGACACAAGTCCCACAAGCGGAGGTAATGTTGCGTTTGCAATTAGTATTTGGTTATATTGAAATTTATTTCAGCCGGGTATCTCCAAAGCTTGTTGGACTTTTTGGCTAAACAGAACTATGGTGAATTGGCGACTATCGTCGGGCGCTACTATGCCATGGATCGCGACAAACGATGGGAGCGCATAAAGGTGAGATATAATCGTCTATAAGTATTGAATTTATGTAACAAACAGCAATACACAGTGCCATGGCCATTTGAACATCAACTTTACAGGTAGCATATGAGGCCATGATCTCTGGTACTGGCGAAAAGTCCACTGTCGACAAGGCGGTTGAAGTTGTCAAGGGTCGTTATGCAAAAGACGAAACGGATGAATTCCTCAAGCCAATTATATTCTCTGATGAGGGACGAGTCAAAGGTGTTTTTCAATTAGGCTTTAGTTATAAAAAATTTGTTTAGACGGTGACACATTGGTTTTCTTTAATTTCCGCTCAGACCGAATGCGAGAAATCACAGAATCACTTGTAAGCTATAACAATTCATTTCATAAGCAATAACAGTTAATTTAGGGTCTTGAACGCTACAAGGATCTGAAATCGGAAGTGCTGCACCCGAAAAATTTGCAGGTAATCGGCATGACCCAATACAACGCTGAGTTCAATTTCCCGACACTTTTCCCACCAATCTCACATGTGAATGTGTTAGCAGAGGTTCTAGCAAACGAGAAAGTTACGCAATTCCACTGCGCAGGTTAGTAATGACGTTATATTTTCACTGTCGTCCAATCTCAAAAATGTTAGCGATATTATTTGTGATATTATTATTTCACGAATAGAGCAGTCATTTATATTTCATAACGCAAATATATTGAGGATATGTTTATAATATGTACTCATTTCAGATAATTTTATAATTTCAGAAACTGAAAAGTATGCTCATGTAACATTTTTCTTCAACGGCGGACAAGAAAAGCAGTTTGAAGGCGAGGAGCGATGTATGGTGCCTTCTCCAAAGGTGGCCACCTATGATTTACTACCCGAGATGAGCGCCGCTGGTGTTGCCGATAAGGTAGTTTTTACGCCCGAATTAGGTACTGTAACCTGGTTTTTAGATGATAGAGCAAATCACTGCAAAGAAACATCCATTCATTATGTGCAACTTTGCTCCCCCTGACATGGTTGGCCATACCGGTGTCTATGAGGCGGCGGTGAAGGCGTGTGAGGCTACAGGTGAGTGTTTGACTACACTTTAAAGCACTAGCAAAAATTTATTTTGGAAATTTCTTGTATGAAATTATTGTTTATCGTAAACACGATGCTAATTTTTGGAGGTACAAGCATTTTTTAAGCGAGTTTATATTTATATCAAGCGCCTGTTAGTTAAAAATAAAATGTGATAATTTATTGGTTTACGTTGTAGTTTATGGTTATAGTCGAAATTTCTGACAGGATAGCGAAATGTATTTGATTTTAAAAAATTTCTTTCATTTATAATCATGAGAGATTCTTCATAAATACCACCGTATCATGATATTCAATATCCATACGAGGATAAATTTAAGAATACGCTTACAGACATCGCCATCGGACGTATGTACGAAGCGTGCAAAGCAAATGGTTACATTCTTTTGGTGACAGCTGATCACGGAAATGCTGAAAAAATGATCGACGAGAAAGGCGGAAAATTCACTGCTCACACTAATTATCCAGGTTTATTTGCATATTTTATTTATAAAAGCGATGAAACCAATTATAATTTTAGTTCCATTCACCTGCTCTTCTGACAAATTTATGTTCAAGGTGAGCGACTTTTCATTGAAATGTTTCATTTATTCTCATGAAGCGAGACTCTCGACTTGGGAGGTCTTAATGAATATAAATGTGGTTACTTCAAATCCGGACGCAATCGAGAAACAATTTAATCTCTCATTCAATTGGTTTCAGAAGAGTCTGCCGGACCGAGCAATGGCATTGCGTGACGTCGCTCCAACCTGTTTGCATATTCTGGGCCTGCCCATCCCGAAAGAAATGGACGGTGTCTCTCTCGTTGACGAAAAATAGGTTCCTCATCACCCGCAGCTGACTATAAACCATTTTCACGCTGCAATAACTAATTCAAATTTGACGAATTTAATTTTACTGTTGAATGTTGACAAACTTAGGACTTATTTAATGTCTAAAAATGAAATTATGTTAATTACACCCTAGTCCATAATTTTGTAGTGTGGTAATAATGTGAAGCTTAATTAGAACGATTACTGTAATCTTTGGTTCTATGATATTGTTAGGAAATAAACAATTGATTGTGAATGAATTGCATACATTGTCAATAGACAATAACAATGTAAGACACTTGGTAGTTGAAAACTTTCGATACAAACAATGTTGCATGTGCACAGCTTCTTCAATTTCTATTTTATTACGGAGACTGGGTGTTTTACCAATAAAAACGTTTCTTTATCTTTGAACATCTGTTAACATTTCTTCAAGAAATTCAGTTGATGTTTGCTTCGTCCGACTTTAGGGAAATAATGTAAACTTCTATATCAAATTAGGTTTTCGTTCACTATTTTAGTTCAAAATTTTTTACTTAAAATATTGGTACTTCTATATTAGCACTTCTCTTGTATATACTCATGATAGGAAAATGGTTATAATTTTGGAGTAAATAAATTAAGAATTTTAATTTACCATGTGGCCTATTAAAAATATTTGTATATTTTTAATGAAAGATTTCACAAATTGATATTATATTTTCGTAATAACCAAATCTGAATGGGGTTTGGATTTTTTCTAATTAAAAGTTCAATTGCAAAAAATGTGCTCAAACAAAGTTTGATAAATACGGAAATGGTTTCTCGCTTGAAATCTGGAATATATTCTATTTTCTTCACACAAAAAATATTTATTTCGTCAAACAGCAGCAGCATTCCTCTAAATAATTGAGCGAATAGGGATATATTTCTGAGACACAGATTCATTATGTCTTTCGGCTATTGAAATAAATTGGGAAAATATTCATATGATTTATCTGGACTCGATCGGTATCCGGCTTCTCGAAATGGGATTCGAAATGTATTAGGCCCACTCCTCTTTCCCAGCGATTGGCCAGCGAGACTGTCAAAATAGCTTTGTCGCTTTTCGTATCGAGGCGGCGAGAGAAGATCAAAGTTGGTTGGATGATGAAAAAATCTGCTCGGGCGATTGGCATTCTGAATAAAAATATTTAGTATAATTTTTCTGGTTATATCTCAGAGGAAATATCTCTTGGCCATATTAGAATAAAACCAAAAAAAATACTTAAAGCTCGGGGTTATAAGCTCAAGGTTATAAAATTTGTTTTTGATGTCGCTGAAATAAATGGTGTAATGCAAAGGAACAAGCCAAAAAAGTGACGATTAACGGATAGTTTCACGAGCGAATGAATCAAATATAAAACAAACGAATTTATACAACGTCCACAAAATAGGACATCACACCAATATCCAAAATTTATAACGAGATTTAACTTCAATATATGGTGTGTTAAACTCATAAGTTCACCCTAAAAGTTACGAGTTTCACACACCATACTCCAGTTTTGGTATTCGAATAATTCTCCACTCGAATATTCGATGAATACGTCATTTTTACTGAAAATAGGATTGAGAGCTACATTTAGGTGCAATTTTTCAAGTTAATTTCTCACTTCTAAGAAGTCTCCAAGATATGACGTCATCTAAACTTTCTCCATAATCCTATCACCAGTCTTTCCTCATCCACTAATAGGATGCTTATAGAAATCCCCTGGAGAAAACACAGAATTTTAATGTAAATTCGTTAAACTGTACCTCATCGTTAAATTCTGTTCTATCGCCGATCAGTCCACACATTGCCAATCCAGCGACTGTCACAAATAATAGCAGAGAAAAATAGACGTTACTCCAAGAAGAATTCATTTCAGAAGGGTACTAAATACGATTAATTAAAGTTAGAAAATAGACAAATATCACAAATTTATTAAACTGAGACGTATAGCTGTTTACTACTTCCTAAAAGGACAATGACCACAGGAATTATACGTGGAGCTATTGTTGAGAAATGATGGATCTAATCGGCCGTGGATGGCATTTCCGTTTTTAGCGACACTTTGGTGGGGGTCGCGGATGGATGAAATCATTCTTGGATGAATAATTTTATGCCCAGTGGAATTTTAATTTTCTATAGCCAACACAGTTCTAATTTTATGAGACCTTAAGCGGATATATGTGGGCAAGGACCAAAAATATAGAAAATCAAAAGAGAGTCATCATCGGAGCGTAATTTCAAGTCATTAATAATTCTCTGGCTTTGACGTAAATTACTGTGATCAGACGTGACGGGAATATTTAATTTTTTAATTTATTTCTTGACCGGATTCGAAAATGTTTAGTCGTAAATTAAATCTCGTAACTAATCACTTCTGTAATTTGCATGAACAATGATTTGAAAATAAAAAGGTAGAACAAAATAAAGTATCCAAAGTAAAATCTGCACTAGAGGGATATTCTGAAGGTTTAGAGCGCCAATGGGCCTTTAATATAAAATTTCTGGTCATGTCTGTTGTATTAATGACATTAAAATTTTAATATTTACAATTATTGAACCGAAAATAAACATATTTTTTTCTAAAGTACGCCTACGATCAAATGAAAATTTCTTTCGAGTAAAGAAATTAGAAATGGCAGTACGGACGAATGACGAGTTGTACTTGAGACTTGACTAGAACTTGTGCCATTTAGCCGACAACTTCTACCGATAATCATAATCCAATTGACAGTGCCATGGCAGCACTACCGGTATCGGCATATTAGAAAATCAAATTTGCCGCAAAGACTTAATTGTGACTTTGAAGAACGCCTCTGGCATCGTAAAATTAATACTAAACCTGGTCTTGTCGACACCAATACTACGACCGTTGGCAAATAAAACACAGGCACAAATTGATTCCGTCACCGGAAGTTAAACAGATTTGTGTCTCTTGAACTGACATCAGTGGCCCACGCAGGCTAAATTTGCAGGTTCAGGTATTTCGACCTAATTTTGTTTAGTTCCTTTTGTTTACAACAGCATTGAATTAAACCATGAGACTTTCTCAATAGAGATGATCGAATAGGTGGAATTGTTTTGAACAAGAATGTCAGCTTGTTTGCTTGTGAAGATGCATGTAACATGAGAACCTTCTGTGCCAAAACAAAATAAATTAATTATCGAGCAAGAAATCGCGGTAAGGTTCTTTGCACGTGGTTCTGAGGAAGTGGATGTGGCACAAATGTGATATAACTAAAATATTATGCTATATAGCGTATCGCTAGAGAGGAAGTTAGATGAATTCATCGGTGCGTGAATATGCTTTGGACGAATATAGACAAGGCCATAGACCAGCATATTTTTTATAAAATTAGTCAACTTTGTAATGTATCATCATTATAATTTGTACATGTCACGGTGTAGTAACATTTATTCTATTAAATGATCCTGTTATTTTACTTCTATTGTAACGATTGAACTGAAATATAACTTTCGATATTCCTTTATTTTCCATAACAAAACTAAAGCAACGGTGTATAAAATGATTCGTAATACACATTTCAAATATGAATTAAACACTTGCATTTGAGCCAAATTATTTATTTTTGGCTTTGATCCCATCATTTTCTTCCGACGGCGATTTAGAGCGCGAAGTTGAACGGGATTTTGAAGAAGCTGAATAGCTCCGGCTGCGCGAGCTAGGTGACGAATAGCTTGGAGAATTACGCGTGAATCTAGGACTAGAACGGCGGTGACGTGGCGACTGACGATGACCTCTTTCCCGACTTGATGATCTGTCCCAAGCTCGAAGTCGAGAGCGCGGAGGCGGCGAAGGAGTTCGAAATCGGTTCCGGCCTTGATTGTATAAATGCTTTCCTCGCCCTCTATATGGCTGCCTTCGATTGTTTTGATGTATATAGTTCTGTTTTGGCTTTGCATTATTGAAGAAAGATCCAGCTGGAGGTGCTCCAATTGAATCCTCATTTGACTTAAAGGATGCATTTGAAGGCATAGGCAAAGGTTTAGTGCTGATAATCCGAGAAAACAGCGAGGGAATGCAAGGCACAGCGCGAGCCACACGATATCTGTCCACTGCTTCAGGCAAATCCGTACCTTGGACACATGATAGAGAAGTATATAAGTTGGCCTCTGGTGGAGAAACACTCATTCTATCGTCTTCATATGGTAATCCCCCATACTCTGAAGACGTACGTGGAAATTCGACTCTGTGATCGGTGGAAGTTGACATTAGCGGAGCCCAAGATACTCTGTGTACCAAATTACTGACCTAAAACACAAATTTGCGTTAACATATTTGTTCAGTACTGTGTATTCTAAATTCAGGTTACAGCTTCTTACAAAAATGCAATAGGAGCTAAGGATCGGTCCTTCCACCCTTTTTTAAGGACAAATACACATTATGGGTCTGTCTTTTTGCGGACTCTCGAGTTATAGCATTCTTGGAAAGCATGGAAGGTTCGGTTTGTGCGGAACTGTTTGCCCTCAGGGGAAACAATTCCGCACAAACAGAACCTTCCATATCTTTCTCGAATGCTCTAGAAAGCCAAAAACAGATTCCTGCCAAAAATTTATGGCATTATGCCTATTTAGCTTAAGGTTTACCTAAAGCCAACTTATAAATAAAGCCTAAGCGGTTTAAGCATAAGATCATGTTTTAAGAAAGTTACAGCCTTTGGCATTCAAAAACTTCAAACACTAGTCCCAAAAATGTTTTTACCCCTGGTACGGTTTAGATGAGATTTAGTAAAATATACAATTATAGCTGATTTATTCAGACCTTATAATGTTATATTATAAATCCATAATATGCTTATGTGTATACCAGAAGTAATATTAGAAATTTCGGATGAAGGTGGTGCGAAGTCATGTTTTTATAACATTTTAATATTGCGTACAATCAAAAAATGTTTCATATTAGAAAGAATAAAGAATATTATGTATAAAATACCTTTGTATCGCACGACACTGAAGATGACAATTCGAACTGCGCTCCATCTTCGAGGAAGTTCTCTTCCGTTAGTTTCACAGTAATAAATTTGTTGAATTTTGCACGGTATTTTAGCAAGGTGAGAAAGTACGCCCTGCGTTCATCCAAAGTTTCTCTATAATATATAAGGCAAATTTAGGACGTTAATTTTTGGAGCTATAAAATCCCGGCCAACTCACCTTTCTCCGATCAACTTTTGAATTTATAATATAAACTCCTATAAAGTTGGCTCAAAGCCCTTCGAACTTTATGATCAAAATTACCTGAATACTATTGCCGTTCTCTCAATGAATTCTGAGACCGATAACCATGTAGGAACTGTCATGATTTCCTCGTTTTCGTACACTCCAGATTCTACCTTCAACATCACCAGCACTTCCACATCAGCTGAGTCATCGTTTGCATCCTAAAAACAAATATACCGTAAACTGTACGGTACTTCTACAAAATTGAATTGTCGAAAATGAATTTTCATTGATCAATTGTTGAAAATTTAGAAAATAACCTTGTCCACACCATTGCTTAAGGCATCCTCATCGAAATACGACATAGCAACGCTACTAAAATACAGTTATTATTTATATAAATGGTGTTAAGCTAAATATTTGCCATTTGAAGTTTCATCATTAGGGCAAGTGGTTATTAACCCATGATAAATTATTAAATCGAGAAGAGTAAGAAGGGAAATAAATTTGTGATAAATCATGGTTACTGATATTTGTATTGCATACAATGTAAAACTTAACATATTACCCCATTATTTCGTCCAGAGCTATAAGTTCGCACTATTCCATTTAAAAAATTCAGATAAGGGAATTATGGGATAAGGATTCATACTGTTTTGCATTGTTATAATCTCGTTTAAGATCAATTGAATAAAAGTTTGCTAAACGAAACGTAAAATGTACATTAAAACTTAAAGTCTAGGGCATATGATACTAAGCTCGATCAAATCACAATGTTAACAATGAAATGCCAATCAAATATCATTTATAAACATCTAATGAAATCAGAAGAGAGTTATGCGAGTTTGAAATGATGATAAATAAAAACATTGATTTGCATTCTCCCAAGTTTCCTTTTTCTCTACAAAGCGAAATGTAAATTAGTGTTTTCCATTCAGAAAAATGTGCTTCAACTATGCTTTGTTTCCTTTGGCGTCTTCATTATGATTCACCAAAATCTCTCAACTTTTGCAGACTTGAATCTTCTTCACAATATCGATATTCACAATATTGATTGAAGTAATTTATGCGAAATCTTTGGCAAGGATTTTCTACGAAAATGCATCATAAACCTTTGCGGGAATTTGAAAAGCATTGCGAAATTGACAAGCGATAGCAGCCAACAACATTCGAAGTATAAATTTGACATCTGTTCTACTTCTATACATCATGCACGAAAAAGTTATTCTAAGATACTTAAATTTGAGTTTCAGTCTTATTGTCCCTATTACTTTGCCTTTTTTGAAATAGTGACGAGCTTTCTTTAATATATTATTTTATCATCACTATGATAGCATTTTAATGGATGAATGTTCCGACGTCTGTCCGCCGGTACGATCGATGTAACGACAGCCTGGACAATGACAGAAGCGCAAAGGGTTTTCTAATCAATGAATCTGCAAATGCCGTTCTACATGATTGCCCCAGAAACATGGCTGAAATAAATGAAATATCTGATCGGTATACTTCAAATTGATCAATTACTCTCAATTTACAATTATATTAAAAATTGCGTCTATGGTTTGTAAAATATAATATGTCCATTGGAAACTCAAGGGAAATTGGTGATCTAAATACGCGCTATGACAAATAGCGCAAATTTTCAGCCAGCCGAATGCCGCTACTGATTGACACTGCTGATGAGTCATTCTGTGTATTGAGCAGTAGCTGAAAAGAACTTTCGTTGAATTTGATGGCGAAGTTATAGTGCTATTATCCAATGGAAATATTAAATTTTACAGACCATAAAAGGTGAAATTATTATCACAAATCACATTTCTTCAATTATAAGAAAACAAATATGAGAGAATTATTTGTCTGAAACCTCTGGATCTTACTACGCTAACGTATAATGATTTCATGTATACCATTGCATGCAATATGTTTAGTTTAAAACAACTGCAAATATACATTTCGTGTTCACCCATAAAAAATGGGTTCAAAACATAAAGTTAACGTGAGCCGTTTGTACGGCTAGAAAATAAAAACTTAAAAACAACTGCTTCGAAACTTCTGCAACAAATTGAAAGACAGATTTCTAGACTTCTGGCAGAGATTATATATGGATCTGTATTGTATTTCCGAACGACACGAAACATTCCATATTATGACATCAAATTATAAGCAATGGAAAAGTACCGCTTAAACATTCACACATAAAATTTAATTTTCATTGAATTGTTTTTAGCAGAAGCAATAAATTTCTAAAGGTACGAGTATGAAATCGGAACATTGGACTGTTTGATTTTTTATTGCATAAACAGAAAATGCATCAACCTCCACATTAAAAGTTTAATTTTTTTTTATCGAAATGTACATTTATGTAATTTACTTTTACAGTTATAATAATGTGACAATATTAATTGCCCAAATTCCATATGGTTCTTTATTTCAAACGATTACAGTAGAGAAGGCGGGCAATGCACTCGAAGTCGTCCCTTTACGCCGCCTTAATTTATTTAGAGAAGGTCCTCCTCACGATTCCAATGCAACAGGTGGCGACAGCCGTATTACTCTGCGCGTTTTGTTTCATATTCATAACCTGATCGCATTTGGCTTGAAAGGTGATGAATTCTCTATTGTTAAACCAAAAATGGCAACATCTGCGAAAGAAAAAGAAGAAGCTATTTTCGTTGTTAATTTTATTTGCATATTTTTACCAGGCATTGTTCCGTTTTATTTTACATATTTTTGGTTGACATATTATTAGTTATAAACAAATTCTCTGTCAATGGATCAGTCGCAATAACAGAAGCTGAGATTTCAAGCTGACGAAACAAATTTTTCATTTATTTTTTCAATGATATAAACATTTTACTCCTTTGAAAAATATGCGTATTTTAATCTCAGATCCAATGTTACAGAAAGTTGATTGAAAGGCTGATGCAAACATGTAGCATTAAAGAGTTACTTATTTTTAGAACGGTTCGTAATTTTGTGGATACTGGATTCAGTTATTTGAATGACAATGCCGATATGCTACATTGCTTTTCTTTTTCCTCCAATCGCGCTGCCAATGTCTGGACACTTCTAGAAGCGCTGTTATCGCTTTGGAATTTCAAGTAAGCTCTTATTTCTTTTTTGTTGTCGAAAACATTCGATTCCGGGAATCCTACTGAGGACGACTACTAGCCGTCTAGGACTAGGGTCGAAACGGCTAGCTAGAAATAAAGGTTTCTTGTTAAAAAATTACTTAAAAATTATCAATATACAAAACATGGAATTTCTCTAAAAAATGTTCTGCAAATTTAGGGTTTAACAACTATCAGTTTAAACTAAGTACCTCGGAACACTTTATCGTAAATTTTATTCCTTACTTGTGGTTGTACTGGGTTCGGAGAGGGTTCAACCTGGAAAGTTGTAGTCATAAATGAAATTCTCATTATTTTTAAGGGGGTATTGTAAATGAAAGCCTAAAACGAAAATTAATATATTTGATTTTCGCATAATAATAGTATTTAGGGCCATATGCCTCTTTGCTTTGATATTGAATATTGACTCTGTACTTGGCCCTCATTTCTCCATTCACAGCCCCACAGCTTTCCCAATATTTAATTTCTCCGTTATGGCCACATTCTACACTACTACTTGGCAGGTTCCATCAGATATATCAAAAATCGTGACTCATAACTCATGGCGCGAAATGCGAAGACGTCATCCCAGGAGACACCACCATTCAACAATAAAGCTCCCGATCGCTACTGGAGGCTACTGGCCTAATTTCCATCAGTCGAGAAGACCAGTACCGAATTCTGCAGGACTTTCTGAGAAGCTAGAGCAGTCCGTTCCAACAATGTCGACATTAAAAAGCACTACGTCACATGTGTTCCGTCACTATAAACCTAAAGTATCGTCACCAAAATCCCATAGCGATCTACGCGAGAGCATTCGCGCCACACATGCAGTATGGCAGCTTTATAACCATTGCAGCGGCGGATTTGTACAAACCTTTCTAGCCACGGCCAATGCTCAAGGGCGTGCCAATGACACGTGTCTTAGTAAGTTTTTCGGTATATTGTTGCAGTCCATCTTGAAAATCCGTCCTTGTTAACACGGACTAGTCCATGTTGACACGGACTAGTCCATCTTGACACGGACTGAAATTCCAGTCCATGTTGACACGGACTAGTCCATGTTGACACGGACTAGTCCATCTTGACACAAATTAAAAATTATATCACATTTTACAAATATTATCACTATTTATTACATAATTCATTCCATAATATCAAATATTTCCTTGAATATTATAATTAACTATTGATTCAATGAATAATATATTTTGAATTGAATGTAACGCCACACTTGGCGCTACACACCAGCTATTTGGCAGCAAGCCAGTCAGCTGACTTTGTATTGTACATCAAAATAGCTGTCATTACGTTATTGTATTTTTTGATGAGCTGCATTACCTATTGTTGTTTCTGCTGTATGATATTACCTGTGAAAAAATTTTTACGTTTTAACATATTGTCTAATTTATTGTTTATAGGAATATTCTTCTAATGGAGGAGGATTTGGATCCAGTCATGAAGGCTAAATTTAACGAAAAGTTATCCGATTTTATTGCGCAAAAGCGATTTTTTAATCAAAATTGTAATAATATTTGTAAAATGGGCTAAATTTATAATTTGTGTCAACATGGACTAGTCCGTGTCAACATGGACTAGTCCATGTTGACACGGACTGGAATTTCAGTCCGTGTCAACATGGACTAGTCCGTGTTAACATGGACGGATTTTCAAGATGGACTGCAACATATCATTTTCAACATTTTCTGATTTTAAGTCCATTTCAAATTTGCATTTACGGGACGGGATAATAAGTTGAAGATTAATTGAAGGTTTTGTCATTCATATTATCTGTAAAAAGAGATTTTCTTTTCTTGCGAAACAAAAATTACCTCAATATTTCCTCATTCTTAGCTTTTAGGAGTACTAACGTCAAAACGAAAAACAGTCTCGCCATTTTACCTGACAATACAGAAACATTCGGAACGGTTGTCTTTACGAAACACTTCTTGGTGAAAATGCCAAAAATCGATTCGCCCTATTGAATTGATTGCGTATAATTGTCTTCCATGGTATCCAATTCCTAACAGCCAAATCAATGCGTTGGCGGCTTTGTCCTCCTCTCTTTCCCTCAAAATTTTTCATACCGGACAATAAACTTTTTATCCAGCACCAAAGGCAATGCGTATTATATACGTCGCCCTACCGAATGGGTTTTCGCTGGAAATGCGCAATTTAATCGGCCTTGTCGTTATTCTTTTACAAAGAGAATAATTTGTCATTGTTCCCCCTCAAAAAATTATGTGAATCAGAAAATGCGTCCAATAATTGTGACTCAAAATCAAAACTTTAGCAATGTTAAATTTTAGTCAACTTTCTGGTACATTCAATGCGAGATGGCTCAATAATGCTCGAACAAGCAAAATCTCGACGGTTTATTTGTTTCAACCGAAGGCGCCGATTGACTGCCAGAAAGGTAATTCTGCTGAAAGATTTTCAGAAAATTAAACACTCATTTCTTGGAGAACATACTGTACCGTTTTCCTCAGTAATAAAATGCACAGAGATAACAAATATTTTCTGAATGATTTTGCATAAATATCATTAAATGTCGGTAAGCTCTGTTAATTTTAGCTGACAACTACCGATGCAAAGTGTCAATTTCGAGAACATTTAACGAGAAGCGGCTATACTTTGGTATGTCTTCTCACCAACGATAAATTTTAGTTTTATATGAAGCACCGTTTGAGATTTTGTTCCTTATGGTCAAAAACGAAAATTTTTTGCGAATGCAGGAAAAAATCACTTTTTAAATGTATTCTCAGTTGAACTTGAAAAATTCTCGGTTTTAGGTGGAATCTACATGGCAATCCGACCTTTTTCTTGGCTTTAACCGGAAAGGTCGATTCCAAGACCCCGCTCAATTCTTCAACCGGAAATACATAAAGTGTTTTCACTACAGTAAACTCGAAGTCAGTATCGATGATTTGCAGAGAAGCAATGATTGCGACGCACCGCCAAAGCCACGTAATAGAGGAGAAAACTTCGCAGAGAGGCAAGACATTCTTTACAAATTGGCGAAGGATTCGCTACTCAGCAGAGTAGAGGTTTAGTGCCCCACTGAGATTATCCCCAATGGATGCATTTGTCTGTACAGATTGGTATTGGAACTAATTGGCTGCACAGTGTAATTAAACAACAGGAGGATCTCATCAAAGCACCGAAATGTCACATTCCATAGAAAATATAACGCGATTATTAATATGCATGATTTGAGGGTATTGTTAATCATCTGAAAACACATAAGTCTTTAATAAAAATGAAAGTATTACTAGACTTGTCAACTAACAAATTGCAAGAGATCAACTTTTTTAAAGCGTCAATTAAAATTGATCCTGGACCAGGGCCCTGCGGTCATACAGGTAAAACCGGTAATTACCGGGGGTCCAGCTTTTGGAACAAGCACCCCTAAGAATGCCTCAAAAATAAGTTCACAAAAAAACAAAAGGGTCCCCCCTTTTGTTTTTGAAAAGTACCGGGGGTTCAAAAATTCTCACCGCAGGGCACTGTCCTGGACCGCACTGAAAATGGGGGTTGAAGTTTCAAAAACCATTAGTTAGAACATAAATGACTTCTGGATATCTCCATACAACGTTAAATCATAAAATGTTTTGATATTTTACAGGGTGATTCATAAAAAAGGACCTCAGTTCAGGCTATTGTATTTTATAGATATCAGCGATGCATGAAGGTGACTAATATCTTAAAAACTGCTACTAAACTTGAAATTTTAATTACAAAAAACAATTTGTTCGTAACCTACATATTTCGTCATTTTCTGACCCCCAGAAATATGCGAAAAATCAATTTTTCCCATACAAAAATAAAATTCAATGATCATTTTCGTCACTTTTTTACAGAGAAAATGTCCAAACTAAGGCCATATTCAGATCCGCCGTGAAATTCTGCGTAGGATAGGCACTTTTGTAGTTGTCTACCGAAAATTGTAATTTTTTCGCCATTTTTTGCCCCGTTTTTGACACATTTTTGGCCGAAACTTGCTGAAAATCGGCTCAGACGACCATGCCGTTGACCGCAAAATTGTTTATCTCGCTGAGACCTTTCCGAAAAACACATTTTCGTGGTGGTAAAAATTTTAACGATTTTTACTGAATCATATGGTACCCATGAATCACATGGGCCAGAAAATCGACTTTTTTGGTCGAAATTGTTACCACCTCGAAAATGTGTTTTTCGGAAAGGTCTCAGCGAGATAAACATTTTTGCGGTCAACGGCATGTTCGTCTGAGCCGATTTTCAGCAAGTTTCGGCCAAAAATGTGTCAAAAACGGGCCAAAAAATGGCGAAAAAAATAAAATTTTCGGTAAGTAACCGTAGAATAGCCTATCTTACGCAGAATTTCACGGCGGATCTGAATCTGACCTTGGTTTGGGCATTTTTACAGTAAAAATTGCCAAAAACGGCCATCTAAGTTTATTTTTGTATGGGAAAAATTGACTTTTTGCGTATTTCCGGGGGTCCGAAAACGACGAAATACGTAGGCTATGAAGAAATTCTTTTTTGTATTTAAAATTTCAAGCTTAGTAACAGTTTTTAAGATATTAGTCACCTTCATGCATCGCCGATATCTATGAAATACAATAGCCTGAACTGAGGTCCTTTTTTATGAATCACCCTGTATATACTTCCATTCTCAGAAAAACAGTGTTTTCCAGGACAGAGCTACAAAATACATCTTTACCAGGAGAATTTATTAAAGGAACGTCGTAATTTGAACGAAATGTCAAATTTGAATTCAAGTATTCAGCGCTAGCCAAGTTATTAAATCCAGTTATCCATGGTAATATCGGAATTTCAACAGAATATTTGTTTTTCCATAACGAAAGATATAAAACTGAGCAAATTTTTATGAAATATTTCATCGTTTTGTAATTTTAATCAATGCTACGACATTTCCTTCCTACTCTATAGTATATCCTGGTGAAAATAAAACATCCACGATATAAAGCTATTTATTTTTAATATCCCAAATGTATGATAAAACCATATTTCGATCATCACGCTACTATTCACTGTCATCCTCGTTCGGGTCCATTTGCCCATCCCTAAAAACGTGATTCTTTGTGACTTCGTCCTCTTCCTCGACAACATCGAGCCTTTGGCCGGAGATGACTCGTTCTATTTGTCCCACTTTCTGCGTGAATGCAAATTCGTACGTCCCGATTCGACTTTCGATGTAGCGTTGTATGGTGACTATACGGCCATTAGTTATATTAATTACAAATTATATTAATTAAATACCAAAAGTGACACTGAACGTCGCAAGTGACACGATAGAAACTAAGTACATGAGCCAAGGTGGCAATTCTCCGCGTGCTCCATCCATGCCACCTATTGTTGATGCAACCAGAAAAACATTGAGAAGGGCATCGATAAAGGGCTAAATGATCAATTAATATGAAGCAGTTGACGTTTGATAGTGGAAAATATGAGTTGGTCAGGCAATTGTTTTAAAAGAAAAAATCAGGAAATAATATACGATTTCCTATTTTTAATAAAATGCCGTAGATAGTTCCGCGTAAGCAAATAGCGATTTCAATTTGCGCCAAAACATAATTGCATGCCAAAGGGGGTTAAAAAGGGGCCGCTGAAAATTTTTAATGAGGGGGATTACTCGGCAGGGGTCTCCTCTAGAGATTGGTAAAAAAATATGAGTGGTGCCTTATTAAAGTAAAAATTTTCACAGTCAACACCTTTCCCTATTAGAGGAGGCTCTTTTCCTGATGCTGAACAGAGACTCCTCTAATAGGGAAAAGTGTTGACTGTGAAAATTTTTACTCTAATAAGGCACCACTCATATTTTTTTACCAATCTCTAGAGGAGACCCCTGCCGAGTAATCCCCCTCATTAAAAATTTTCAGCGGCCCTTTTTAACCCCCTTTGGCATGCAATTATGTTTTGGCGCAAATTGAAATCGCTATTTGCTTACGCGGAACTCTTATCTACGGCATTTTATTCAGAAGCCCATCAAAAAATTTTCGGACGGCTTTTGGTTTTGTTCTCGTCTAATCTAGTACTATGTTAACCTACCATATCATCTTCATGTTGCTCTACGATGTCAAGCACAATGGCAGTTGCTAGTAACAATCCAAAAGCAGCAAATATAATATTTTGTCCCGGAAGCAGAGAGGTTATTGCTTTGGCGCACTGTCCTAAATAAATCAGAGTCAGCGGAATTCCTACAGTGGCGTAGACAATGGAGAAGAACTTCGCCGAGTCCGTTAATCCGTCAACATTCACACCACCTGAAATTTGATGTTTGAGGCAAATACGGATGTTGCGGATATACCAATGGTAGTGATAAGAAGGAAAGCATGATGAAACGCCTGAGAAAGCGAATTAATATGTTGTGGGAACATTTCGTCATCGTCTTCATCGGCCAATATCCCGGATAATCCGGCAGAGGTGCGAGATGCCTAAAAGAAAGAAATATTCTTTGCAGTGAATCCGGTTATTTTAGTTTACCTGAAGAATAGACTTTTCGTAGGCATCCAACTTTTGATTCGCTAGTAATAACCAATCGTGTTCTGAGATCAACGAAGTTTTAGATACATTTCCGATAATTGTAACTCACTTACCGGCCCTTCCGATAGATTCAGCCCACAAGACGTTTAGCCTAAAAGTTATGAACGGTATTTGAGGATCCAAATACTTATCTTTTGCTATCTTCCCTACATTCCTAATTTTGAATGATGTTTGTACTTATTGTTTTATCAACAATGCTCACAATTCTGTGCGTTTGAAGTCAAGCCTTTCGAGAACTCCGCTCCTGGTCTGTAAAGCAAGTATATACATAACATTGAATCCTGATCTGATCCAAAGCAAAATATCACCTTATCGAAAGCTGGTCGATATGAGCATACCCGTAACACGACAGTTCCAACACACAGATATCCAAATATTAAAATTAGCAGAAAAAGCGATCTTCTCAGGGCCAATTCACATGCGGAGTTTACCTTCAAAGCCATTCTTTTGTGCTTTGGAATGAAAAGTTTTGGAATGGGGTTTCCAGTTGGCCAAATAGACTGCCGGCCAATTTTTTTCTTGATCCCTCATCGCTGCTACTCATCTGCCAAGTATCGATTTGCTTTTTGATTGTTCATTCTATATTTCTTGTCATTGGCAGTTATTATAGGCGAGAATGGAACAGAAAGAATGTTAGGAGTGTGAAAGGAAGTTTAGACAGCTGGAGGGAAAGAGAGAGTAAGAATTTTGTGGCCTTAACTTCTCTGGACATCTGCATTATGTGGGTTAATTCGGGCTAATTAAAAATGATTGCGTTCATATGGCAGCATCACATCATTTGAAAAGAATGTATAATATTGAATCAAACTTTTGTCCACAAACAATCAATGACAATAACATTTAACAAAAATATAATTATCAATCTACAAAAAGAATTCAACAACTTCCGCCCCCATACATTTGGCTGTACTTTTTAGGTGCAAGATAAGCTTAAGGCTAACCTTAGACTTAGATTTGGCTTGTACGATGAATAAATCATACCCAAATCAATCAAAAATTAAACATTAATACGAGACCATACAATTTTTCAGGAACATTAAATTAAAATAATATATTGTTTCCCACCTTAGCACCTATTCTTCATGTTGAATAATTTTTCAGTTTTGAATATGCATATACAAACGTCCAAGTATGAATGATTAGCGTTTTATGATTTATGTGCAAGACATATCTGGAAGTCTAGAGGTTTGAGTGACATATCCAGGATTTACGATCACGGAAGCGTCGCTATCCTTCAATGGGACGAGTGACCTTCGGTCATCAAATAATTTTCGGTTCCGCTATGTTTGCATAACAATAAAATAGTAGTAGGGCTTCCTTATGATGGGAACTCATAATCAGGCACAAATAATAACAGAGCAAATTACTATTATTTGTTTGTTGATTTTTTGTCTCATGCAGTCATAATTCTTTTATAGCTGATTTGCACCTTCCCAACCTCCAGGAATATTTATTCCTGGCGGCATAGTAAAGGAGTTTTTATCTTTTGAGATGTATGCCTCTGGCGGACTAATATAGTCCTTGAAGCGGTAAACCCTCATTGAGAATTTTTATAGAGTCATTTGTTGCTGATACTCAACGGCCATTCCGCGATTATTGCTCATCCATGATCACTGCCTTACTGGAATGTGGGCCGCAAGGTTTCGGCTTTACAGTTGAAGGATCTCGCCCATGCAAATTAAATGTACTCGAGAATAGTGTAGCTTCTCTAAACGGCGTGAGAGTAAGTTTATTTTTCAAGTTGATCTTGATTTTGCAAGTGGTGCGACATTTTGTGAATAACCGAACGTAAGCATTATTGTGTTGATATTGTGTGATATTTTGTTTAAAAAAATTGGGATTCATAAAGTTTTGTCAGTTATAAGTGTTTTACAGATGCAATTAGTCTTGAGGGTTCCAAATATATAAATTCAATAGTTTTGGCATTGTTCAACGTTTTTAGACTGGCGATATTCTCGTTGCGATTGATAACGTCAACTTGGAAAGAGCCGACCACACAAAGATTGTGGAATACCTACGCAGAAATGTCAGAAAACGACAGATGCTCATTACGTTTCGGGTAAGGATTTGCGTTTAAACGAAATGAAATGCTTCGACTTTGTTACAAATGTTTCAGCATGTCGACCACCACAATACTTCAACGTCAACAATAAATTCGCGCTCGAGCATATTCAAGAAGCACACTGGGAATGTAAGTAACTGCAAATAATTTTCCAATCCATTTAGTCACAATTCCAGAAATCTCGACGAAGCATTGATGTGTTCGCTCGCGCTTCGACTGTCAGTTCGTCGAATGGTGAGGAATTCATACTAATTTTATTTTTAAAAATTTAAATTTACGCGGATGATTATTTTTATTATTTTAGTTAACTGTAAAATTTATATAGATAAAGACAAGAGCTTCGGCACTTTCCTCCGACGAATGAATCCGCTCACACCTCAGACGTGCAGACGGCGATGTTCCATCCATAGAGTAGACTTGACTTCTACGTGAGTCTTCGGAATTAAGAACACTTTAAAATTAAAAATACTAAGAATATTTTATTATCATTTGCAGGTCTGATAGACTAACAAGTGGAACGCCATTCAAAGTGCTATCAAATTCTATAAATTTGGATGTTGACGAACAGTTGTCGTTGGTGTCGGTTTTTGTCACTCGATTCATCGCCAAAACAACATATTCAGACAATCAGGACTCATCCTTTACTGTTGACAAGGTAATTCATGCAAGTAATTTTTCAATTGTGTGTAAAAAGATTAAAACGATGTAAAAATATGAGCCGTAATTATGCAGCGTAGTTTAAGAAAGATGAATTCTGGCCAGTAGCCAAGAGTGTATACTGAGTAGCTACCATTATAGACAGAAAGTAAACAAGCACCTCTAAAATTGCACCCAACGTCTCCCTTTCCTGGTGTCTAAAGTGTTACGGGAGGGTAGGTCAAATCCCGCGGTCATAATCTGATAGGTCATAATTTTACCGGTCCCCGTTTAACGGTGTATGGTCATCAAGAGGGTTTTCCTTGCACCTAATTTCTTCCAGGAATTCTTTTCAATAAAGCGGATTATCGAATTTATGTCTAAAATGTATTGATAATTATACTTATTTATATAATTATACTTATATTTGCCATTTTAGACAGTTGCAGGGATAGGTTCGCAATTGTTCTATGATTGTCCGTTAGCCGTTCTCCGAATTTATGAGATGAAGGTCAGTTAATTGTTCGGTTGAGCAACAATGTAAATATAAGTTTTAGGTGATTGTACAACTGGATAACTCACCATCTTTATTTTGTTTTCCTTACCAATCCATTGTGGATGCAGCAGTTAGTCGAACAAACGATTCTGTGTTCGGGATTATATCCCGTGCAACAGACGCCAACAAATCTTATTTCTGTTTTGCTTTCTATGTGGACACACAATTATGTGAACATTCAGTTCATTCTGCGTTCAGTGAGAGCAATGGTTTGAGGTGCAGGTGAACATTTAACAGTTTACCTGTTTGATTCGAAACAAGAGTAATATAATTGAAATGAAAATTGTGCTCCAAACATTGAAATATTTTCCGTTTTGAAAATGGCAAATATGCATATGATGCTAAAGACTTTCGGGATTTTACGTGATTTAAATTTAGGAGTTTGTACTTATATGATAGAGTAATTCAACATTTAGAGCTGGAATTAATTCTGCAAGAGAAGATTGCGACATCTTTCCATTTGATTGTCAAAGTATCGTTACATATTTACATTACATTATTCCTTCTGCGACAGACGACGCATCGACCATTTGTTCTGCTCTTAACGATACTCAGAATTCTACTGTCTCAAAGTTTCTGCGTAAATTTGGGAAGCACAACAGGTACGCTACATATTATCGGGGAACTCTTTATATACATTGTATTATTGAACAATAAACTTAATTAAAATGAAAATATTTTAATCCGATTTAGTGGCAAGGCAAATGATTCGCTGTTCGCTTTGACAAATGAGACAAAAGCGGTGAACCTTGATGATGATTGCTCCACAATTATTGATTTCGCTAACAGCTCAACCTCTGACGACGAAATTCAAAAAGAGATAGAGGTATGTTATTTGCGGAATATATTTTTTCTCAAATATGGATTGCAAACTATAGGAAAGTAAAAGCTGAGGTTGGAATTCCAGTCGAAGATTTTTTTTTATTGCAACTTTACCAATTTAATTGCCTGGAAAGAATATTTAGTCTTGGTTCTATTCAAAAATTAGAAATTTTTATATAGGCGAAATATAAATTTTGTAGAATTATTTTACGTCTATCCGCAAAAAAATGGTCCGGAACCCTTGAACCTGGTGCACATTCTGCTCTAATACTCTATTTATTTATTTTGCAAGACAATTACGTAGCATTTGTGTTTATGCAAAAACAAGCATAATAGTCTGTATCTTTTTTCTCCATCGATGCCTTTGTTGGTCCCGCCAAATTTCCTATCGCTTGCCTTTTGCCCGCCAATACTTTTTCTTGTGACCAGCCGGGCACCAAAGCCAGCTCCTTGGAGGACTATACGAAAGAGAAATGGACCGTCGCCTTACCTCGCTGACCTTGCCTCATTTTTTCTCCCTTGTTGGTGTCATTGGATTTTCCATCCATCACAATTCACCTTGTTCATTCCGGCTTGACGCTGAACTTTCTGCAAAATTCAAATTTGGATTCAGAGAAAAATGCTCTAAATTTTAATCTGAAGTTATCCTTTATAATGGAGAATAGCGATTTTGTTCGCCCTCGACCTGGCCGACCTATGTGCCGGCTTAGAGACTCTCGACGGTATACAACCGATAGGCTGAGACAGAGCAGTCTAAACAGTTTGCGAAAAAGGGACTCTCAGCAGGCTCTATCACTAGTATCTTCCAAGAAGAGATGCCGAAGATCAAGTGAAAAGCTCGACCGAATCCATGTCCAAACTATGGGCATTGGAAAAAGTGCTCAGAAAGAGCAAATTCCACTTCTGTTATTATCTTCGGTCAATGAAAACGCTGATGTGGAAGTTAGTAGTAAAGGATCGATATGTTTACAAGAAATTCTAGAATAAATCTAAATTATTCTATGAGAATTCAAAAATCGTATTTTATAAATTTATTGAATATTCCTCAAAATAAAAACTCTTTCCGTACTATCAATATGATCCTGAGTGTTCTTTAGTCATTTGCCTATATATCTATTTCTGTTATCGCTTTTAGGAAGTTTTCTCTAAAAAACTCACATTACTTAAATGTTCACTAAAAATATACTAAAAAATTCAAAATATGCTAAATTTACAATAATATTTTTATTTCAGGGAGACTACTTGGAAATGCACCCTCCCACTTCATTGAACACGAACACCATCGCTGAGACAGATCACATAAAGGTATGCCCTTTAAAAAATTGCATCATTTCGTCTTTAAATTTTTCAAACTTTCCTTTCACTTTTTTATTTTTGTCTGAAGCGGTAAAATGAACGAGGAAATGAGACCGACTTGATGGTAATGTCCTTAGCTTTGTGTGTCTGTCAACAATTTTCTGAATTATTAAAGATGGGCCCTTCTTCACCGCTGTGGATTTTTCTCGAGTAAATCTTGGCTGAGACTCGGTTCCTTTCCTCATTCCGTTATCCTCAATAATAATAGAAATTGATTGATCGCTTTGTGTTTTCTCGTCTATGTACACCTGCATTCTGACTTGTAATTTTTTCGTGCGTGAATTATCGCAGGTTTTATTAATGTTTGTTGAGAATCATATAAAATATAGAAAACAGTGCCATTTCAGCAGTAGGGTTCCGACTATAAAGTCTTGTAGTTGGACCGTAACATCTTTTACGGCCACGGTTAGATTTTATTTTAGCGTACCCGTTTATCGCAGTTTCTATCTAATACATTGGTATCTCTCAGTGCTAAAAAATTTCCGGAGTGCTTGCCTAATTATCTATAAAAAATTTTCAAATTTTAAGGGGTAGCACTTGATAAACTCCTTGCCCGTGAGACAAAGTTATGCATTATAAAACGTGCATTAAGAAACTGAGTTCTTGTGATTGTGCTCTATTTCTTTCAATAGTATCGCAAAACGCCGAATGTCTCATTTAATGAGCTTCCTGTCGTGAATGAGTATTGAACCGTATTGGTCAAGTGATTTTTGGTGTCACATGGTACCTTTTTCTCGCCGAAACGTCAAATTTACGACACAAATGACTACAATTTGATAGTATTTTTTATTATGACGAACGTATTGACTGGTGATTTTCCCAAGTGCAATGCATTTGAACTATTATTCGCGCACTTGCAATAGAGCAGAACATCGGGACCCAACTAAAATGTGTCACTCTCCACAGAACCTGCAAGTGGGCCGCCGCAGTAATGGCCGAGCTTGGCCCAGTTGGGCTCTTCACAGCGCTTTTACTCGGAACTTCTCCTCTTCGCAGCCGTATCGTGTTGACAACTTTGTGCTCCCCGCTCAAAATCCCCATTATAAATGAACGAATGGGAGACGCAGAGATGGCCCGCTAGACAGAATCTCCTCTGAAGAGTCTCCAATGCCAATGCCAGCCGTGCGCTAACCTCGTAAGAGCGTCCACGGAGAGTGCCGAACTTGTCTCCAGCCGCGGCAAAGTTGGAAAAGACACATGAAAATAGTAAAGCGAAATTTCTCTGAGAAATGATGAAAGGTTTTGAGCGACCAACAGAAGCAGCTTGATGAATGAGCAGTGTGGGCCTGGGAATAGGTATGTGGGGCGCGACAGGGTGGCGCCTCTTTTGAACAACTTTGGAACAACCCTACACACATACCGATCAATTTGTATATGTGAGTGAAAACGGGTAAAGGAACAGCCGGCTGTTGGCGCGGTCCCTAAAAGGCCCTTTGATGATGAAAGCTAAATAGCATTGGGCTGAGAGCTGCGGTTAGGTGGGCTGCCGAAGGCCTGGGGAATACACATCCAAGACACTGAATGCAGCAAGAACAGCAGCAGCAAAACATGTTGGTCAATGGCTTGAGCCATTCCATATCCAATGTTGAATCATCCATTTTTAGCTTTATCATTCATCTTTTTGTCTTAAGATTTTTTATATCCAAAACCGGCAGTTTCGGCCAATATTTCGGAGCGTCATCCTTAAATTTTCTGATATGGAAGAGGAATTGCGATAAACCGCATAACATGGCTAAACAAAGGATCGATCTATGTTTTTGTTTCTTCATAAATATGGGAACATATTTTTTCTTCACGCGTTCATATTTACAAATATTTGTTGGGAATGGTGGTGTCAAAATTACCAGACTACGTCGTTTCATAATGCTGAACATAATAATTTTTCTATCAACTAGGAAAAATATTGCAGTAGAAATTCGAACTCGTTTTGGTACTACGAAAGTTATGTTAGTCGAATTGCAATGCAAATGGAAATTACAATATTTTCGGAGTATCAGATACTATCTGCTATATTTTTATCATTATCGCTTCCTGAAATGCACATTACCTCATTTTACAGATTAACAACATTCTATTATTTGTACAGAGAGCATGCACTGCAAAGTTCGCGGTTATAAGCCGGAAATTCGACTTTCTGAAACTAAGCATTTTGGCATGAAATCCATTTTCTTGCTCGGTATTGAACATTAATGACACATAATAATTTTCCAAATGTTATACTGTGAAAATATAAATTGTCTCTTGCAGCCTGGTTTATGTTTTCGATCGGGCTTTCCTATTTTATAGGTACTAGAATATCTGCAAGTCTTTTTTAAATTTAACTATTTAATCTTTTCACGTTTAAATAAGATTTTTGAACACTTTTGACATCTTGCAAAATATTTGAAATTTCTTAGACCATAGTGCTCTTTTATTTACCCCTTTAACATGTCCTTTTGCCTTTTCAAAAGCGAATGATGACGATCATGTCTGTGTTCCATTTTATAAGTGTATTCATTACCCCATTTGTGGTTTCAGTTGCAGCATCCCTCAGGGTTTCCGACAACGACGCCATTTATGTCCTTCTCGGCAGTCGTCCAAAAACTTCCGCTCTAAAATCAGGCAAGAAAACGGTCAAAATTTTCACTAATCCATTTTTGGTATGCGTTATTTGTCCTTTACTTACCCTCATTTTATGGGTGGCAGCAATAGCGCAGCGGGTTCCCTGGCTAGCCTCCTTCCCCAATTCAAAGCCGCCACAGCTTTTGGACGGGGAGACATAAGAGTCAATTATGGAGAATGCGGAGAGGGGACAGAATAATTTACATGAACGTGTGTTTTTGCATTTATCTCTCGCCGGTGGGTCTCGACGCAGCTGAACCCTTGCTCTTCAAACAATTGCCGGCCCACTATATGCCGAACCAACTCAATAGAGGCTTTCTCAAAAGCCAACACAACTCCCGAAGGTCTCCTTTATTGTTCCAATGCTGCAGGACGAGTGCGACTGACGGGGTCGAAAAAGCCCAGAAAAATCCAATGTCCTTCGAGACAGCTCGTGTATGTGTGTGTGAAGTGTTGCGGCTTGAAAGCCAATTTGGTATACTCAGCGCTGCGGCCTGAGAAGTAGAAGACAAGTAAAACGGCGGGTTGAGCCCGCGTGGAACTGCGGTTGGGTTATTGGACCATCAATTGTGTGCCTAGACTTGTGGTCGTCCGAGTCTATGAGGAATACAGCGCCGCAAGCCCCATGGCGAATGCAACTCAATTGTTAAAAGAAAAAGGCTCTTTCGATGAGCCAACCTTGGCCGGCGCGTATGTATGCAATGCGAGAAGGCATTAAATGACTATAAAGGGACACGAGAGAAGCGAAGCTGCCGTAATCGGCCCTCAGCGCCAAAGCTAATATGGCACATCGACTATTACGGCTGGCATTCAGACACACAGCGAGAGTATCGGCCCGGACCGTCCGCTGGTGAGACTGAATGCTCATGTGTGCCACCAGAGTTCTTTCTTCACAGCGCTTTTGCAGCCAGCAATTTTTCATCATTGTCGTCTTCTTCTCTTCGGGCCTAAATCGTGAGCGCCGCTCGTCTGCCGTCGACCGACGCCGCAGCTGCAGACCCTTTCCTATTATTTCCCGACTGCCAACGCCGTCCTCGCTGGCACTTTTAATGTCGATTATTATTATTTGGGTGTTCATTGCAGTGGGTTACGAGTAGTAAGTAGATCCACCAGCACACAGGACCCTATGTGTGTTTTCGAATCAATTGCTCCGGCGCCTTTAGCTCGTGAGCGGGAAACGCAATCCGCCAATTAATAAGCCTAAGCCGACCACTCGTCTCGAATTTCACCACACTTAACCCCCCCCCCCGCTATAATTTATGGGATGCCGTCTCAAATCCCTGTAAACCATCTATCATTCGGTGGTCGAAAAAGTGTTTGGGTTATATTTCAAGTCGACCCAAAAGCTCATACAAAAATTTTCTTACGCCCAGTGAGGTATTTTATTCTAGAAGCTTAATATCACGATTCAATCTGGGAGCAAAGAAAAAGATACCTGAAAGATTGTTCCATTAAATATGTTTCGAAATGGGAGCCAAAGTACAGCGGTATATATTTTGAACAGATATTTTTGTCTAATATCAGTAATTTTGGCCCACTGCCGAAAGATAACACAGGAAGCAGTAGTCCTTATTTATCTGAGTCAGTTCTTTCGTGATCTCCCCTTTAGCGGTTCGATATTCCTGGATGAGCCTTAACAGGATTTGTCTACTAATTTTGTCCAGACTTCAAAATGGAACCACTTACCCAAAATCTGCAAAGTCAAGATCGCGTTATTACCTCAAAGGGTACAACTGCGGCGATGTTTCTACCGCTAATTTATAAAACGCACATTCCTGCCGCTGCTGCAAAAGTGACTTTAGCATTCATAATAGCACACCGAAGGAGGTCTCTTTTTGATTTTCGCTCGGTTATTCTAAACATCCACTTGGCGGCTGCTGCGGCGGAGCATAACTCCAGCTGAGCACTTCCGCTGTCCAATATTTTTGTCACAACAATTTACTTTTGCTCTTTTGTGCGTATGGGCCATGTGAGTTAAATGGAGTGCTGGGCTGCCTTCTATTTTAATGCTCAACTTCCAATCCTGTTTACACAAGCATTTGTTCAAAATGACAACATGAAAGTGATTAAATGGTCCCAGACAATTTTAGCCGCCATATTTTTAATGCCAAAAAGCGCTTTTGGGCCAAATTACTTTGAGATTATTATTTTCTGGAAACGCAAAGAAAATCGATAGGTTTAAACTTGCCTCACATTTCCGTATTAACTTTTGAGTGTCACCTCCGTCACTCTCAAATCTTGAGCAAACTACAAAATTTGAGACAAACAGTTCCTCAATGGCATTAACACTTATTGTCGAGAAAAACCTTGCGGTGATAAGACATAAGTTAATCAGATGCTAAAGGCCTTTCAGATATCGACCAAAGCAAATTCTGGCCTTAAGGAATCTCAGCAATGTTTGGTACCAAAATCTTACCCATATTATTCCGTTGTATTCCTCTTTGTATTTGTGTCCAATTTAATACTTTTGTTTAATTTGATAATGTCATAATATAAATATAATTCCACTATTTCTAAACTAATGATGTCGTTTTGCAGAAATCAAACGGTGAAGGGTCGGCTAGCTGTGCGTATGCGCCCTTTCATATAACCATTCCAAGTCGACAGCAGCGCGATAAGTTACATTCTGCCAAATCCCCCAGAACATTTCCCAAAAAAGACGCAAATGATCTCTCAAATTTGTCGTGCAACTCGCGACGTCGCGTCGACCGATTGAGTATAGTTGGATCTCATTTTCCCTTTGCACCCACAAAACGCCCAAAAGACAAGAAAGAAGACATCAAAGAAAAAGTCTCGTTGACTTCCGAGAACTCAGACCGCGCTCCTTCGCCCGAAGTCAAAAAGTCTACCAAAAAGCGCAAAGTCACAGCCGCCCTACTTGCCGGTGCGGCCCAACAACGTTTCCTACAAATACGACGCCGCAGCGTCGCGCGACAGCCCCGAAGCCCGTCGCAGTACAAGACCAGCAGCAATATTGATTCCACCGACTTCCCGCATAAAGAGGGAAAATCGGCGGCGAATGCACCTTTTTGCACCTTTAACGAAGAAGAAGTATCGGAATTGTTGTCGTCACGTCAAAGCCAAAACCAAGAGTGTGCTAGCGGTCCCTTACATCAATTCGCAACCGTGTCTTCCCACGGGGTCTTAGTTCAGGTAAGAAGTAGTTTGAACTGCATACTTTGAACGGGATATTAGCCTAAGGTTATTTTGAAGGTTCACTAAAGACATCATTAATTCCACTGAACCCTAGACTAACAAAGTTGTTTGATCTCTATATAGATAATGTACTTCTATATAGATAACTACTCAAACTATTTTACAATACTGTAAAATAGTTTGAGTAGTTATGGCCACCTTTACAGAAAAAGTTTTCATGAGGTGGCTGCTGAAATATGACAATTTTAAGGAAAGGGACTGGAAAATTTCGATTTTTTCCGTAAAAAGTATTGACCTCTACTACAAGTGCCGCAATTCCATAATTTTTACAGTGCCCAAATTTGGGAATGTATAATTGGGATATATATAAGTTATATACAGTCTAGTAGAAAATGTAATGGACTCTCCAACGGTATACAAGCAAAGCTTTGCTCTGAATGAATGAAATTGAATTTGAAAACATATAAAGACTTTCCCGACAAACCAATAGTTATAAAAGCTAATATTATGTATAGTTTGGTTTTCGATTAATCTAAAGTGGAAAATATTTGCAGCATTTATTTTAGACTTCCGACGAGGGCGAAAAGAAGGGCAGCAGGAAAAGTAAACGAGGTAAGAGTTTTCATGAAGAGGTATAAAAATACTCAGAAGTAAAACTTTTTAAAATTGTAGCGATTAATATCCATATAGATACTTTCTCCCGATAGACCATCAATCGCGAAAAATTTTACCCGGAATAAACAATAAATTTACTGTTTAAAACGCTTGAATATTGTTTACCTGAGACAAAATATTATCTGTAAGGCTGCCAAAGCGATATCGATTTCCATTATGTTAAAAGTGCATGGACAAAAGAATTCTCCGTTTTTCAGATAGAATAATACAAGAATCGGCTAAAAATCATCTGACAAGAGAATTACGTGCCTATATTTAGAATTCTCCTTATTTTCTGTGAATCAGCCAAATAGCAATGGCTCCAAAAGCAACCATAATGCTAACAGTCCATTTGTTTTGTTATTGTGCTAACAAGATTTTGCTCCGCCAATGATCGTGTTCTTGGCCTCAGCGTTTCGATCAAAAAATATTTTCACGCTATATAGCGATAAAACCAAAAATATCCTAAGAGAACCTTTGACGACGATTATGAAATACTATACTAGACTACAAAAGTTGCATCTGTTTTCTGTTGTCAGAGGTAATATTCTAATTTTTCCCAGATTTCGGATTTTTTACTTCTAAACTTCGATTAGCGTTCAAGCCAAGGCCATTTCTAACGGTAGTTTATTTAGGTAATAGACACTTCTCGAAGGACACCTCGCCTTCCTCCTCCACCGACTGTGTAGTGTCGAAGAAAAGTGTGGATAAGGAGAATCGCAACCCCGACATCATCAATTCCTCGCCGCAACATACGAAAGTAGCGACCGAGCCGCACATGCCGGGTAACTCCGGCGGTGGGGGCGGCGGCACTGTAATCGACAAGACCGACATTGAACAGGTCCTCAAGTCGGAGATTGCGCGCGCCCCCTTCCAGGTTTATCTTGATATTTTATATTACCTACGGCAATATTATAAATTTCGTAGAAAAATGTCAAAAATGTCCAAGAAGATGATTATTTTACGCTTCCATAGTCATTGATTTTGAATGATGACTTTCGTAACATCGTACTGTGATTGCTAATAAATAAAATATTCAAAACTAAAAATGCATTATTTTGAAAATATGCTTTGATTTATATTACAGTTTATATTGAAGTTTTATGATATTTTTATTTTAGCAATTCCTTCAACAACAATTCTGTTCCGAAAACATTAACTTCTATTTGGCCGTGGAAGAGTACCGAGCTATCCCAGAGTCAGAGGCACGTGGTCAATTAATACTCCTAAAATATAACTGTATGTTTTAGGTTGAGCGTCGCGCAGATTTTGGTCGCCTTATTTTCGAACGCCATTTTGCAAGTAATTGCATAGAACCGGTGAATATCGATAATTCCACTGCCAATTCTATTCGAACTGCCTACAAAGAGAACAAATTCTCGGGTGATCTGTACGACGTTGTTCAATATCAGGTAGGATTTTGGCACTACCTTTTCACATAATTATTGAAAATTTGCTGCATTTCATATCTGGCTACATATTTATTTAATTAGTCTTAAACTTATACGATATAAATTCGTGAAATATTAGCGCGAAATATTACGATTAAAAATTTACCACCTAATTTTTTCTGTTCAAGCAATAATGGCAATTTATTACAGATCTTTCACTTACTGAAATATGACTGCTGGCCGCGATATTTGCGTGCCGGCATTCAAGGTTCTGAAGATTACGGCGGAGATGGATCATCTCGCGGGCATGCTGGTTTGTATTTAATTCACCATAAAACAAAACCAAATTTTATTATTTTATTATTTAGATTCCATTGCGAGTACTTCTGCCAGGGGCCAAAACTTTACGACATATGAGGTGAGTTTTGGAATACTTTAATATCTAGCTTTAACAATTTGGTGTGCTTTCTATCGTTTAATTCGGCGTTTCCTTTTCTAACAAGAACGATTTCCTATTCCCCACAACATTTTTATCGTGCTGTTTTGTATTGGTGTGCTTTCAGTCAATTTCTAAGAGATGTGGTGGTCGTAAATCTATTTTTCGATTCATGCGAAGACTAAACAACGTCGACTCGCTGCTTGAAACTCAGGTGTCAACGCTTCGAGAACGCAATGTAGAGTCGAGTGAAAATGCGCAGCGTAGTAATGAAATAGAAAATTTAATCCGCCCATATTCACAGACGTCCACAAGTTACTCATCGGACGAATCAAACATTGATTTTACGGATTCTGGATGCAATACTTCATCTTCGGTAGATGAGCCAAAATATTACGTAAGTGTCTAATGTTCTCCGGTAAATCCATTATGTAACGCTATTGTGATGTGCAGTGAAACTAATTATGTTTAAACTGTGCGACGTATTATAATTTACGTTTGCCATTTTAGACCGAAACGGGTTCAAAGTCTACAAGGGAACCTCCTTCTGATTTTCCACTGAAAACGTGTACCTTACTGCGTGCTGACGTAGCTACGGAGATTACGCTGTTTGATCAGGTTAGCTTTTGTAATGTTTATGTAAAATTTGATAGATATGAATAATATTCACCAATATTATGTAAATATATGGAATGAAAAATATTTTAGTTACAATCCGTAAAACAATGGGCTGTAGCAACGGCAGAGGCACATGGTCTAGACAAAAGCGCGACAGAAGTTGTAGATGCTCAAGTACGGTTAATTTCAAATTTGAGCAGAATAATTTATATTGCCTCATTTTAGACGGGATCAACAATTGACCCAGCCAGACAAGCAGTGGATGCCTTAAACAACCGCACGGTACTTAACTTCCTTCATAAGTTTTGTTCGGTCTATTAAACTGAACAAAATTTCAGGTGCGTATAATGCCTGTTGTGAAATTCCCCGTAGTTTTTCTTGCGTCCTCTACAGCCGCAAAGCCTTCGCCTCCTATTCCCGCAAAGTATGTTATGAATAATAGTCTTTTTTGGTGTAAGCCAAAAGTTTCTTTAGGGTTGTAATTCTCCGTGCCAGAACGGCTCTAACAGTTGGAAAGGTAAAATGTTAAATCATAATGAAAACCAAATAATGAAATTTCGCTTCAGACCATTAGACCGATGATGGCCAAATACAATGTAGATCCGGAACAAGCTGTGGTTTGCGTTTCGGGAACATGCGAAATTATAAAACTGCCCACACCAGTCAGCCAAATATACCAAAAATCACTGACTGTTATGTCCGAGCAACAATTCGCTGAACGCAAACTTTTGCCCAAGCGCGAGTACCAAAAGGAATTGGCACTTGTTCCTACGTGGATGACTGCCTCAAATCCAGATCAAGGGCTGCCTTTTCATCAGCATGGTAAATTTTTTAAACTAATCTAAATTATTGTATTGTATTATGTAACTCAGGAACTTTGTGTTTCACAAAATTATTCATGTTTCTTAAATACACAACAAAAGAATTTTGATATGGAAAATAATTGCTAAAAATCTGAAAATTATAATGCGTATTTAGGAGATTTATACACTAACCTTTGAATTGGTTGTTTGAATTGTTAATATGAACAGAGCCGGGGAACGAATCACTAAAATTAGATGCGATTTTTAAAAGCAAAATGTTTAAATGATTAAAATATAAAAGAAGTTGAATTATTTGCCAAATATTATTTAGGCGATGTTGGTTTCTGTGAAATTTCCATTGAGGCAGAAGGCAAAGGATTGAAGCACAATGCGACGAGATCCTACAGCTCATCGAGGGTAATATTTTTAAACATGTTTTGGTATACAATTGAATTTTTAGGAATTTTTCAAATTTGGTCGGAAGCCGAGCCAAGCCAAAAGCGGGCGTCTTGATCACGACCCTTCAGGCGGTGGATCTCCCAGTGAATTTGGAGCTCATCTGCGCAATCCTTTACTGAATCGCGGTAGCGACCGGAGGAAATCTGTAGGATCGACGGCGTCACCTAACGCTTCTTCAGCGACGCAAAAGCCCACCACATCCGGCGCAGCATCACAGCATCGACCCAGTGGACCTTCCGTAGGCGCTGCCTTGGCCGTGGGTTTAGTGGCACCGCAGGACATCCCTTATTGCGGTGAAAATGAACCTGAACCTGTCATTACATCAGATGTGCTGACGCCGTACACTACAGTGTCTAGCGCGAAGGTAAATTTTTATTACTGAATCACTTTAAATCGTCCTGTGTTAGGATTTGGAAAACTTTCCCGTAGGAAATTACCACTTAAAGATGGGAATGTTTTTCATTATTCAATGATAACAAAAATATGGCTTTATGACAAAAGTGAAAGTTGGTGCCAAATTTTGCCTAGTGATAAGGAAAAGTTCCCTGAAAATGAAGTACTTTTCTTAGTACATTGCTCCCCCCAATTAGTGATAATGATGAGAATAAATAAAAACATTATTTGAGGAAATATGGATTTTACTCCATTGACTTATACAAATAGCCTTACGATGAGAACTTTGAGAATCTGAATCAATCACAAAATATTTTACAACTATATTTAGCATGAAGTGCTGTACCCGACCAAAAGTGCCATTTCCTCGTCTGCCTCATCGTTTTCTTCCTCATCATCTTTCACAACCGCTCGACAAAGCCTTTGTTGCGAAATTCCTGATTTTTTGAAAAAGGTATATTTCTCTTTTTTTATTCCTCAAAGAATAGCATGCTAAATGTTTACCGTTCAGACCGACATTCCCAACTCGTCGTCTTCGATGACTGCCCAAACTTCCGGTGCCAACGGTTCCATGCCTTGTATTCCGCCATTGTTCACAAGTACTGTAAGGAGTGACAAAGATTCAGCGATGACCCCCACGGAGGTGATCGAGAGTGGTCTGGCTTGGCAAAAAGCCGACTACGTTTAACCACTAAAATCTAGCCCATATATTTATTATTCGCAAGATTTCCGGGAGAAATTCTAAACTGCCTATGACCCAGGACTATTTGATAATTTCTATTTTATAAATTGGAATCCCTAACTGTTAACGAATTTAAGAATTTTGGCCTCATTTTTAAGTTGGAGCGTAGAGTTAGTATTAATCTTTCATAGATGTGTTTATAAAATTTTCCAAAACCAGTCGTCAAATTTTAATAAACCAAAAAGCAAAGATTGACCAAAAATCATTTGGATTTGGCCGAAAAGAATAATCGTTCTGACAACTCTTCCAGATCTCATTTTAGGTTTTATTCACTTGTTATTGTATGAGTTCATAGTTTGTTTGATTTCCTAGGATCTGTCTCTGCTTTATTATCTTTCGCCACATTCCGGTAATTTCTAGCCTGTGTACATTTTGTTATTTATCTATCGAATTATAAAATAAACTGGAATGAATTGTGTTGACAATGCGACGTTGACAATAAGTATTTATTTTAAGAAACTGCGAATATGGACAAGTTAGCAAAAAACAAAGCTCATAGGTACAGATACAATGCAGGGCTGGTAGGGGTTCTTTATTTTATTTTCCGAATTTCCAAAAATGTAATTTTTCTAAAAAGCTGGAAGCTGTAATAATGCATTTTTACTCAAATTAGAAGGTCAAGCATCGTTTTTGGAAGCAAAAATTATGCATTTCCACGCCTAAGAGGTTACTCCTTTTAGAATGAAAATCCATTAGAAAACTTATAAACCATAACAGAGACAAATAAAACCCTCGGAGAACTACAAGTCACAATAACATTACTTATGCAATATTGGTCACCGTTTTAGGCTAAATTTAACATCGCTTGGTAACTTCATAGAAATTTGCTGTAGTTATTGCTTAGATAAATCTTAATATATCCTAGCCCGTGAGCCCTGATGTATATAAAGCGATATGAATTTCTGTATAATTGAGAAATAAAATTTGGTTTGCACAACCATACGAATCAGAAAATGCCATTGCGCAGAAATTTAGCTCATCAGCTTCTCACCACATTCTGAAGAAGGCAGTCTTCGTGCTGACTTTTTGTTGAAACACTTTATGCCAAGGATCGGTTTCGGATTCTGGCACAGTTGCTGGCTGTTCACGGTTTGCGTCTTCTGCAGCAGTAGACGTGCCTGTAAATATATAATTTTAGATAGAAAGGTAAAATTCTAAATTTACCGGCGTTATCTGAGATTGCATCTGAAGGGCTTTCTTCAATATTTGACGTAGGCACATCCAATCTCAGATTGGTCCTGTCTTCGTCCACACGTATTTCCACGGTTTTAATAGTACGACGCTTTTTCTTCTTCTTTTGCTTCACTTCAATCATATATTGTGATGGCATCTGAAAATATAAATTTATAACCGTAAATTTCAAAAGCTAAAATATCGACAAACATTTTTAGTAAAAGTTTTGTCAGTGTTTTCGGCGCTGCATTGTGCCATGGAAAATCGCACATAGGCGATATAAAAATAACAAAAAACAGCAATTTTTTATACATCCCATACCTGAACAAGTTGAGCTGGAGATTTTCGAGTTCGTAAAGCTTCCCGTAAGTTGAATATCTGACCGCGTATTACCGATAATTGTTTTGCAAAAGTGTTCTTGTCAAATCCTCCGTCATTCTAAATTACTTGTAAATTAACTGAAAATCATATCTACACTAATGCCATCAATTAATAATATAAAAATCCACATACCTCAAAAATTCGCTGCAAATCATTCCCCAATTCTCGCACAAACTCCATATTGTCCAAAAATGGCAGAATCTTCTGTACAGTATCCTCGCTGAATGGGTGTTGTGCCATCGACAAATAAGACCATCGATAAGGATAAGTACGCCATTGATCCGGATGTTTGAATGGAAAGGCCAAACCATTGTCAATTGCGGCGATCGAAACGTGCGGCATACTAATGTCTTCCCAGTTATCCTCGTTCTCAGCATTATTGCGTTCCTGCGAAAATTGCGGCTCCTCGGGTTTAAGGACAATTTCCGCGGAAGTAGTGTCTGCTTAAACTCATTTCGATGTAATTGGCAAATGATATTAATGATAATTTTCGAATACTGAAGAGCCTATAGATCTAGTGAGATAATTATTATTTTATTTTCTTCTAAACATTTGTACCGTAACTTTAATTTTTAAATATGAGAAAAGGAACGCATATTTGAATATTTATTTCGATATTTTTCTACTTTTGACATAATGAAAGTTTGACAAATTGTTTTATATTTTGAATTTTACCAAAATTTAGATTATTTCATTTTTTAAGTATCACAGTTATATTCACAGTTATATCACTGTGAGTCCACAAATTTGGGGACTCACCTAAACTTAGTGTTTTTTATGTTACTGAGAAACTACTTACTGATGCTCAAAATATACAGAAATGTAGCCCTACTACAGCTTCAACTTTTATCATACCGCTATTAATAAGTAGTTTGTCATAAATATGAAAAATGTAAAGACAAGTTAAGCGTCGCAGCTTAACTTCTGGACACGGTCCCAGTATTTCTGTGCCCTCTTAAAAAGCAGTTTAATTTACTTTTACTTCTACTTACTTGTTGAAGATGGAGCAGCTGGATTTTCTAGCGACTTGCCATCATCTGAGCCAAAATCAATCAATGGTCCTTGCTCGGCATCGGTTTGGTTAGTTGTTGTCGTTGACGGCGACGTTTTTCCTTCCGTGGTTGTATTCAATTCATTCACTTCTTTTATAGGGATAAGTTGTGCTGGAGTATACTTTATCAGCCAATTATCATTTCCACGATCTAAAATTTACGATTATGTTATGTTTCTCGAGTAGCAAAACAGTCACCTGTATTTCTAATAATATAATCGAGTACGACCATTGCTTCAAATTGTAATTGGAATTCATGTTGAGTTTTCGGAGGAAGGGCCTGTTCGGGATTACTCTCCCATTGTCTGAGCCTAAAATGACATATTGTATAAAATTTGAGGAAATTATTTTCTTTGAGCACACCTATGTTAAAGACTATAGGTAAATTATAAAAGGTAATCACATAAATAGAGTAATCAGAGCAAAATATGAAACAATAAAATTTGAATGCGGATAAATGCCCAAGTCTACCAAATATTTAGTTCTAAATGACACGCTAAATCCAAAGCCGTAATTTCTGGGAAAATAAAGAATTATGGAAAACTAAAGAATAGCAACGAGCAGTTTTTTGCTATATATTGCTCAAATTTGTGAAGAAATTTATCAATACAAAATATACCTACCAATAATTGGCATCCTTATAGCCGTTGACGAAAACTTGGAAGCTTCCTTTCTACAAGTTTTATATATAATTTTATACTAACGGAAATGCTGCAACATTTACCTTTGGCGGAAGTCCAATTCGTCGGAAATGTCGTCCCAAATCCGGAAAACGGGCCCGCAATCGTTCCTTCGAGCGAGCTTTGGCTCTGTCGATAGCGCTATAATTGAACGTGGGCGCTGCTAGTGACACCTAAATATTTTAAGTTACTAGTAAGGTGGAAAGGGCGCGGCAAAGCCGCGCCCGTCGAATTCTCTTGTGTTTGGTATTAGTTATCATATTTTTCCATTTTTCAAATTTTCGATTTTTCAGTTTTTCCATTTTCAATTTTCAGAATTTTTCAGTATTCTTCGGTATTCTTCAGGATTCTTCGGGATTCTTTCGGTTTTTTCCGTTAGAATCTCTGGTGGTTTGGTATTAGTTATCATATTTTTGTCAGTTGTCCACCCAGGGTTGGCCAGTTGTCCTCCCCCGGGTTGGCCAGTTGTCCTTCCAGGGTTGGCCAGTTGTCCTCCCCCGGTTGGCCAATTGTCCTCCCCAGGGTTGGCCAGTTGTTCTGTCTCGAATCATGGATTTGGTAACTTAAATCTCGAATCGGTCTCTGTCAACTTCAATCACAAATCATGGATTTGGTAACTTAAATCTCGAATCATGGGTTTGGTAACTTAAATCTCGAATCGGTCTCTGTCAACTTCAATCACAAATCATGGATTTGGTAACTTAAATCTCGAATCATGGGTTTGGTAACTTAAATCTCGAATCGGTCTCTGTCAACTTCAATCACAAATCATGGATTTGGTAACTTAAATCTCGAATCATGGGTTTGGTAACTTAAATCTCTAATCGGGGCTCTGTCAACTTCAGTCACAAATCATGGATTTGGTAACTTAAATCTCGAATCATGGGTTTGGTAACTTAAATCTCGAATCATGGGTTTGGTAACTTAAATCTCAAATCAGGGCTCGTCAACTTCAATCTCAAATCAGGGCTCTGTCAACTTCAGTCACAAATCAGGGCTCTGTCAACTTCAGTAACAAATCAGGGCTCTGTCAACTTCAGTCACAAATCAGGAAATGTGAATATATATTACACATTTCCTGCAATATTCAGCTTTTTCGGTCTTCAATTTTCAAAAATTTTTAAAAAATGGATTTTTCTGGAAAAAGGCACTTTTTGGGTCAAAAATCCAGAATCTGAACCCATTTTCGGACTCAGCGTATCGAAATACCCCATTCCTGCAATTTTCAGCTTTTTCGGCCTTCAAGAGTCAAATTTTCAAAAAATGGAATTTTCTGGAAAAAGCCACTTTTTGGGTCAAAAATCCAAAAACCGAACCCATTTTCGGATTCAGCGTATCGAAATACTCCATTCCTGCAATTTTCAGCTTTTTCGGCCTTCAAGAGTCAAAATTTCAAAAAGTGGATTTTTCTGGAAAAAGCCACTTTTTGGGTCAAAAATCCCGAATCTGAACCCATTTTCGGACTCAGCGTATCGAAATACCCCATTCCTGCAATTTTCAGCTTTTTCGGCCTTCAAGAGTCAAATTTTCAAAAAATGGAATTTTCTGGAAAAAGCCACTTTTTGGGTCAAAAATCCAAAAACCGAACCCATTTTCGGACTCAGCGTATCGAAATACCCCTTTCCTGCAATTTTCAGCTTTTTCGGCCTTCAAGAGTCAAAATTTCAAAAAGTGGATTTTTCTGGAAAAAGCCACTTTTTGGGTCAAAAATCCAAAAACCGAACCCATTTTCGGACTCAGCGTATCGAAATACCCCTTTCCTGCAATTTTCAGCTTTTTCGGCCTTCAAGAGCCAAATTTTCAAAAAATGGATTTTTCCGGAAAAAGCCACTTTTTGGGTCAAAAATCCCGAATCTGACCTTCAAAACGTCTTAGGATCACTTTTTCTTGCATTCCGAGAGTTTTTGGTTTTGGACCCCCCCCCCGGGACCCCCCCTCCCCCCTGGAAATCGAAATAAGCCCCCCCCCCATGAATTTTTTAAATTTTTTTTTTCCCGATAACTTTTTCACCCTGAATCCGAATCCGTCGTCACTTTTTTCCACCGCTTGACAGATCTCGAGATCTCACCCTTCCAGAGTCCACCTGCACATTATATATAGGACAATTACACCATTTTTGGAAAAGTCATTCCAGCTCAAAGCAGTATAAAGTTTAGTTATATTTTAGGCCTTAAGGTTCTAGAAGATATCTATCTTTCCGTTTTAATTGAAGGCATTATTCAAAATATGAAACAAAAATTAACACTCATATAAAAAGTTGCTTACGCTCCCTAAAATAATATTATTTTTAAAACTTCAGTTCAGGCATTTACAACTGAAAATGCTAAAGTACATACCACAGCAGTTTTCGGCACCACTCCAAGTCCCAACTTTTGGTCGATCAAGCTGGCACCAGCCTCACTCAAATAGCCCTAAAAGTACATATGTCAAACAAAATGGACTTATCGTTTATTTTAAGAGACTATAGATTATCAAATAGAGACTTGTCACCCAAGGAAGCAAAATCTTCTCGCTATTACTATACTAAAGAAGAATGACATAATTGTCAAGACATATAATATAGTGGAATCATTCATCATGGAAGAGGATAAATAAATGTGTATAGTTGTCCAAAGATGGAAGAAGGAAAGCGCAAAGCCCATAAAAGGAGCAGCCGTTTTTGCTTTTCGTTAGTGGAGAACAGCTATACTAGTGCAACTGGCCTGGGAAAATCTTTGAACTTTTAGTTCTAAAAATGTTAGATTAAAATTCCAGCAATTGGGTCAACATAAAATTAATAGAACAAAACAAATGAAACCTCAAGAATGTTATTGTGTTGAAGAAATTTCGAGCGCGGAATTTTTGGTCGTACGCGCTGGCATATTTCCCAATCGAACTACCATTTAAATAATGGGCAATTTCAAAGTTGGAAAATTTTCACAAAATATAAAACTCCCTAAAAATAAAAGGTTTTGTCTCTTTTTGCTACAAATATTCTGCAAAAAATTCAAGAGCCTTCTCTCTCCGATCAAACAAAATCCTCTAATTCATTTTCCATTGAGGGATATCCTGTCGTGAAATCCGCTGCTAAATAAAATGGACCACTGGCCAGTATCCAGCAGCCCATACGCAGGTGTACATATATATTGTTACCAATGAGTAGTACCTCACAGGACAAATCTCTCACTAGGTGGCTCTTCCATCTTTCACCCTCACGTAATTTCCCTCAATTTCATCAGGTACGCTCCATATATAGGCGGATGGATACTCACTCACGCGCTCGCTCGCTCAGTCACTACTCAGTTCTACTATATATGTGCCTCAATAAAAACCAGTTGAGGTTGTGAAAAGGTAGGTGCTTGGCAAGGCAGTCTTCGCTTGAAAAGATGGGAAGTGAGTTGCGCAGTCAGTAGTCCGGTCTTCATAATTGCACTTTTCTCTTTCCTAGTTTGTAAATTTCAAAGAGTTGCTCACAGCTCGCAACAATTCCTTCTCGTATGTTGAAATATGTACTTTATAAATGACGTGAGTGTTAAAATGTTACCGAGGAATCGGTGAAATGTAAAAACGAACATAAGGCCGAAAATTTTATATATAAGGCCAAAAATTTTTTTCTGACTACCCATACCACTTTGACTATATAGTTTAAACCTCTTTAGATTCAGAAGTTACTAGGGGATCCTAGAAAAATCTCATAGTCCTGAAATGACTCCAGAAACCAATGTGACATATTTTTGATGTCCTAAGAAATCATAAATGCAACTTTTGTGCACTGATTGACGCCTTATGCGACTCTACAAGGAATTTAGTCAAGAATTCCCAGGCGGGATGTCTCAATTGTGATGCGCAAGTGAATAATTTGCATTCTTCACTAGAAGACATCCTCTATAGTCCATGGATGTTAGCTCACTCTCATCCCGCACCAATTATTCCCTTTCATTTAATATCTGCGAGACGAGTGAATATCCTTTAAATTGCCCGTTTCAATCTTTAACCTCCTCTAAATAGCCCTTTCCCTGGAGCCACAGAGCTTTGTGGCCACTTTTCTTCCGCCCTTTTACATAATGGTCGGTACCAACGGCGCAGTCTCACGAGAAACTGTTTCACATTTGGTTGGCGTGTCTCTGACGGCTGTTTATTATTTGTCGGTGTTACTATGACAGCCCCGTGAGCTTCCCGTTTGAAAATTCGTGAAATTCACAAAGCAAGAACCGAGATCATATGAGTAAAATGCGTATGCTTTTAGAAATTTTGGCTCTCATGAAACAGTTGAAATTTGATTTTTTCTACATTTAGAAAATTATAGAAATATTAACTCAAAGTTTATCTCCCACATCAATGCTTCCTTCGAAAATGTTGTCATTAAAATTACGGGATGTACCAAATTTTTCTAAAATTATAGTACAACTTTTTCCTTTTACATTTTCATGGATTACCAGATGACTCAATATCCAAAAATTTTTCTCTTGTTTTCCATCACAGAGCGTTTGTTTCAAGTTTAATAGAATAATTCACGCTCCCTCACCTTTTCCTTGCCAACGTTGCGAATGACAGAGGGCTGGACACCCATTTTTTATTCTCTTGCTTGGACGGCCACGGCACGGACAACGCCGCAATTGCGGTTTTGGGGACAGAGTCTCATGCCCATCTCTCGCTCTAAATCCCCCATTGATTATGTGCCAGCGGCACTGCCACAAACAACCGCTCCCCGCACTGTGTCTCTCGAATTGACTTTAGTTCACCAAATAGAGCCCAGGTCCAGAAGCCCGAGAATAGAAGTCGGGGACATGCCCTCTTCCTCCTTTTCTGTCGTGCGTGCAATCAAAATAGCCCCAAAGGGAGAAGCGGGATACGACAGCGGAGGAAAATACCCTTTTTGGTTGTGGTGTCCATCAAAAATACATTTTGGCTCTCGAGGAGTAAACCCGCTTCGCCCATAGCGATAAGCCAAAAGTCACTAAGTTTACTGATGTTAAAATTTGATATCCAACTTTAGAAATAGTTTACTAATAATGTGCAACTTCCGTATCATATACTTTTTTTGTCAAAATGTTTAATAATTTTAATATTTGGGAAATTTAACAAACAATATTTACAAAATATATTTCGATAACAGTTCAGATGCCTAAATGACCAATTGAATTTCATTTTATAATTCTGTTTTCATTGCACCTTTTCCTTTATATATGATTTTGTTTCATTACTTATTAGTGATGTAACTTCTCATTTTATGACGATTGGTCACGACTCATTCAAAATGACGCTTAGATGAGAACTTAGCTTTCACTTGCCAGTCATGTACTTTAAAGATAATTTTAGATTCTGACGGTTCCTCATTCCGCTACTTCAAACAAGCTCTCACTGCCATGCATCTCAACACTGCCACACTCGCCACGCCGACCGCCTGCGGCGGCGTAGCCAATGCTCTTCAGCCCCTTTGGCAGTGATCGACGCCGCCGTCCCTTTCAGGTTGTCGAGCACAGCCTCGGCAGTCGAAGCGCCCCACCTGATTTCAGCCACAGGGCCTCGCCCTCCACTGCTGTTGATAGCGGCAGTTTTTCGGACAGTGAACAATCGCGCTATCACCCCTCACCTTCCAGCTCGACCTATCCTCCACACCTCCAAAACCCAACCCTTTCGACAAGCACAACATTTTCTCGGGCGCATCCTCTTGAGGGCGGTCATTGGCAAGTACTAGGAGAGGGAATCCTAATCAAACCTCTTACGAGACCCAAAGACATCCGCTTGGCTTTAATTTCGGCTCAAAAGGGACTCACCAGTTCCACCAGCCAAAGGGATCTTACCGAGGCCCGTAAACTAGGTTTTGTACACATATGAGTGGTTTTGGAATATAAATAGCGAACATTTCAGCAAGTCAATTGACTGGGGAAATGACAGAAGAGAACGGTTCAGTAGCGACCGCCGGTGCCGGGGGAGCCGCGCTCGGAGACACCGGTGTCGAAAATGGATCACCAGGCGCTCAATCGCACTATGGAGAATTTTACTGGTAATTTATCGATATTCTAAATATAAGTATTAACTCCCGTTTTTCGAGACCACTACCGTCATTTCATCAAAAACATCTTTAAACACTTTGCTTTAAACCGGAACCAAGCTTGAAAGTTCTGGCTCCCAAAATATCGTAATTTCAATCCTATTTTTATTCTTCCGTCAGAATAAAAATGGTATACCGGTCCCTAATGTGTATAGTATTCAATCCATAAATTTAGTCTATTCTAAACGAGAGAAAATTTATCTTGCTTGCCAACCAAAATAGGAACATCGGGCGAAAAAACATGTAATTAAGGGCCGATGTGGAAGAGCTGAGGATTTTATTGGGCGCCGCCGTTCCTTTTCCATTTTCTTTTAATTTGGGAAGCATTTAGGGACACCAATGGTGAGTATCACGCAACAGATCCGCTTCTCTACGAAGACCCGCTACTCTTTGGCCTCGACTCCAACATTTTCGGGGGTGGTGGCGGCGGTGGCCGTGCCCGACTGGGCAGAACTCAAGAGGACTTAGGTCGCTACCGTCAACGAATTGACGCAAGTGTAGAGCAGCAGCGCGAATACTCAGAAATTATAGCAGCAATGCAAAATAAGGCAAAGTTCTAACAAAAACATAAAGCAAATAATCGTGAAATTTTAGTTACAAGAATATCGGAAACATATACTGGATTTGGAGAAAAAGCTAAAAACTGGTCCCACGGGCCTCCAGGATACATCCTTATTTCCCTTCCAGGACTCAGGATTTGTTGGCGCCGACACAACAACCACCACATGGGGAAGGCGCGCCCCAGATGTAATTTTTGGTGACGCTAACTCGAATTATGAGATAGTGCTGAGATTGGACGAAGAGCGCAGAAGGTATTCATTTTGTGATTCATGCAGGAATGTTTCATAAATGATAGCTAGGTTTTTTAATCGGAATTTCGAAATCATCGGAAAATTTTTGCAAATAATGTTTTAACTATTTTATACCTTTTTAATTCTATTTTGGCTATAAAATGTATCGGATTTTCACATCAAATCTGTGTTTTGAAATTCTGAGTCATCCTGAAATACATACGATATTCCGAAATACCTTTAAAATAAATGCGGCATTTTATTAAAGTTTTTTTACCCATAAATTTAAAATGTTTAAAGAAATGACGATATTCGGAATCAGCTGGAGAATGAAAGACATAACAATGAGCAATTGCAACATGAAATGGAGCGCTTGCGCAGAGAGTTTGATCGTGAAGTTAGAGAAAAAGAGCGACATTTCCTGAATAGAGAACGGGTAAAACATCATAGATGAGCCCGTTAATACACCACGTAAGCATAAATGTTTCAGAATCTTTCGCAATATCTCAGCGACGAGCAAAAGAAAATGCTGGACTTATGGACAGAGCTACAACGCGTTCGCAAACAATTTGCGGATATGAAAGAGAAAACCGAAAAAGACCTCAACGATCAACGCAGCGACTTCAATAGAGTTATCCGCAGTCTTCAAGGTGTCACACGAGAGGTATGAAAGTATATTACAAATTGCGTAAAGAAACACAGTATCCTCTTACTTAGTATTTCAGTATTAATTTTCGACAAATAGGGGAGAGGGGGAATTTCTGGGCATGCCAAAGCGAGCGATTAGTTTATTTGAAATTGAATTTATTATTCGTGGGCAAAAGTACGTAAACTATTACTATCATATCGAATAAGTGACAAAACCTTTTAAAGTGGCACAAATTTTAGGGAGTGCCCAGCGTGGAATTCGGAGGCCCTGGATCGACAGTATACAACAAAGACAGTGTGATCATTGAAGTGGTTAAACGACTGAGAGACTCGTCGCGAGCTGCCCCGAGTGGTTTGACTTCTGATTTAGATCTACTTACTCAGCTACGAGGAAAAGCAGACTCCGATTCGGAGCTAAATCAGGAATTGATCAAAAAGTAAGAGACCATTTGGCAACTAATTTTCGGGACTCCAAGAAAATTTTCTCGGTAAAATAAAGTACCAATTCGTAAAAGTAACAAATGCAAAAATAAACCCGAAGAAACATCACAATGTTCCTGCGTCATTCCTCAATCTGATGGCTAAATTATACAAATTTGCACCAATTTCTATAATCTACGTAAATTTATCTTAAGGCACAGTAATTTTTCAGGTATGAAGAAGCGATTGAGCGAAATATCGAACTTGAGTCGAAAGGCGATGAAAATGTGAGAAAGGTGGCTGAGCTCGAAGCCGAATTGCGCCGAACAAAGGAGCGATTGAATGATTGCCAGGTAACACGCTTAGCACAAATGTATTGTACCAACATAAAATCTACAGAACGCGATCCGCAAAATGTACGACATGAGCGCCAACACGGAAAAGAATGGAGAAGGAAAGCGAGCTCGATCGTTATCGCCTGGAGCCACGCCAATCCAGCCTGGAGAAGCTGTGCGCGCTCTTCGAAATGCACTCAGGGAGAAAAACAGCGAAATCGAGCAATTGGAACGAAAGCTTCGCGCCAGTGAGAAGCAAATTGCGGAATTTGTGTCAAAATTCGAATCAGCTGACGAAGCCCGCCAGCGATTGAATAAGGAACTCTCGGATGCGAAGCGAGATTTAAGTAATTTGTAAGTGCTATTGTGAGCTTTTATGCCCCTTTACCAAATTTTTATTTTCAGCCAGAAACAATACGATGAGCGAGAAAGGCAAATTCGTCGGTTGGAAGACAGGCTGAAATCTGCCGAGTATGAAAAGAAGGCTGCCGAAGCTGCTCAGAAAGGCCTCGAGGCAGAACTCCAGAGACTTAGACAGTAAGGATTTTAAACTATACCAACATACTTATGGAATTATTTAGGCAATTCGAAAAAACGACAACGGAAGATTCCCGCAAAGCTCGTGAAGAGGCTGACGAATTCACCAGTAATATGGAGCAAGATTACAAGAATCGGTTTGTTCAGATATCAATATCTGTTTTGCATTTTGCAAGCAAATGTTTTCAGAATTGAAGACTTAAACAGACGAATCGCGCTGCTGCAGGAGGAAAAGCAAAGATACAAGAATGAAATTGCGCCGCTCAGAAATAAATATCGCGATTTGGAGAATCAATATAACGCAGTGCTGAGGAAACTGGAAGAAAAAGGTAAATGATTCTGCAAAACTTGGTCATATTAAAATTTTAAAATCATATTTCAGAAGCGCAACTGCAGAATGTGGAGGAACAGAATCAACGGCTCCTGAACGACTACGGAAATCAGAAGTCGCAAATTGACTCTATGAAATCGGAATTGGATCGGTATTCCAATGAAAATGAGACATTGTCTAAGAATAATCAAGTCCTGGAACAGCAAATCAAAGAATTGAAGCAACAGAGAGATGAATACAGGTAAAAACTAAAAGTTTATAAGGGCACATTTCGAGATTTTTTACAACTTTTACTCTTTATGAAGTTCGGAAAATCATTTCTAAGAAAATTCTTATTGCAAAAAAAAGATTCTTGTGCAAAATTTTTTGAGATGAATATTTTTGTAAAGTAATATAGCTTAATTAAATAAACAATGTAAATTTCTGTCTCATTTCCAGCAAGCAAAAAGACGCCCTTGGACGTCAGTTGAGCGATGTGAAGAGTGCTCTCGAAAAAGAGAAAACAGAACGCGAAAAGGCACAAAAGCAGTTACAAGTTCTGAACGAAGAAATAGAAAAACAGAAGGCCCAAGTGACCGACTACGAAAGACAAGTCATACTTCTGCGCAAGCACAACGACGAATTCGATTCGCAGCTGAAAACGGGACAGGCCAAAACGCTCGCTTTGGAAAATGAGATTGTCTCCAATAAAAAGGAGATCGAGAAGTTGAATGAGCTGAATCAGCGTCTTCAACGAGAAAAGCTCGATATATCCAAGTGAGTGAATTTTAATTTTAATTTGAAATTACTTTTCCATTTAGTGCCAAGATGGACCTGGAAGCTGAACTTCAAAAACTGAGAGACCAAATTCAGCGACTCGAAAAAGAATTAGAAAAAGTACAGGCCGAGAATTTAACTCTTCAAAATTCTGAGGCGAAGGCAAAAGATGCGCTATCTCAACAAATCAATAGAAATCACGTTTTGCAGAAGGATTTGGAAGAGGCTCAGACAAGAATCAAAGAATTGCAAGGTGTGTCTTTTAACAAATCGTCTTCAAAGGTTTCCGTCCAACATTGCTAAGCTCTAAATTTGTGCTAGCGTTCATAAAATATTATAAATTTTTAATTTATCCTGGAATTTAAGCAATGTTTTACACGCATTTTGAAGCAAATTACCGGACTCGTTTTCTATGAAAGCACAGCTTCATTTCAGTTGCAGTATTAGTAATTTGGCAACATTCCTATTTTAGACCAGATTGCTGAACTCGAGAAAGAGAATAAGAAACTAAAGAGTGCATCATGGCGAAGCAAGAGCGCCGGCACGAAATCCACAGACACTACTACAACCGGCGGGGGCGCTGGGGGAGCAGAAGAAGGAGAAGAAGGGGGTCCAGCAGAAGGTGAAGGCTCACCTGGTTATGACTCTGAAATCATCGAGATTCGTATCAAAGAAATTAATGACAAATGGAAACTTGAAGTCGAACGTCTCGAGAATGAAAAGGTGAGTCGGAAAATTATAGATAAGTGCGAAAAATGTAAAATTTGGCATAACTGTACAATGGAATAATGAATGTAAAAAATTAATGTTTTAGGACCAACTCGAGAGTCGAATTCGAGAATTGGAGGATCAATTGTTGCAAGCAGAGAGGATCAATGAAAGACATCAAAACGAGGTCGAAGACGCGAAAAGGAAACTTCAGACCGAAATTGATCGTCTAAAGGGGGAACTGTCCTCCATGCAAGATAAGCATCAAACTGAGCTTGACGATGAAAGAGAGAGTTATAAGAAGGTATTCCGTCAAATATTACAAATGTAATACAAATACAAAGCAACGTTCACTTTAGAACCTCGAGGCGATACGTTTGGGCGAAGAAGAACTGGCGGAAAAGCTGAGGGTGGCAGAAAAGCGGCTTGCGGATGCATTAAACGCTCAGAATGAGTACGAAAGAGCTAAAAGGGAAGCCGAGGAAAAGCTCAACTCTTTATCGACCCAAAATCAAAAACTCAGAGACGATTTGGAGGACGCTCGAAATGAGGCAGACAAAGTAAGCTTTTTCATATTTTCATAATCCTATAATTGCATTTCAGGAAATTCAAAAGTGGAAATCGGAAGCGTATGCCGTTCGATCAGAACTGAAAGGCCTCGAGACGACTATAACGGGACTAAAAACGCAGTTAACAGCTGCTTCCGAGCGGAACGATACATTGAATAAGGTATATAAAGCTTGTTGTTTAGAGAACAAACATTTATTTTCAGACAGTCAACGACTATGTCTCTAAAATCAGAGATTGTAAGTTTCGCTCAATTTTATTTTCAAATTATGATTTTAACAATATTATTGGAGTTTAATTTGAATTGCCTAGTTTGAATTTTGTAGCTGATTATAACTGGTCCAAAAGTTTTAAATTTCAAATCTGATATTTTTATTCTCATTTCATCGTTAAAAGTATTGGGTTTGAATTTCCACGAATGTATAACGTAACGCAAAAGATTCAAAATTTTAAAATTAAGTCGAAATGGTAAAATAGAACTTGCTAAATTTCAAAACTGCTTTACTGCTGTGTGTTAATTTTAAATCCCATTTACAATAGCAATTTACTTTAATTAATTTAGTGTTTCCGAAAAATATGAAATTATAGGATTCCGTTACAAGAAACAATTTTAGTGAGCTCCCAACTCAGGAAAGTGGAAGAAGAATTATCAGAGGCCAGATCGAATTTGTCCGCCAAGGACTCAGAATTGGACGCTGCTCAGAACCGTCTCCGAGAATTGGAAGAAGAGCACCTTCGCCTACAGATTGAAAGCGCCAAAAATGAAAGCGATTTGGATGCCGCTAATCGAGAGAATCAAACGCTAAAATCTAGCAACACTTCATTCCAGAGCGATTTTGATAAAATACAGAAGCGACTGCAGGATAACGAAATCACTTTGAAAGAGCTCAGAAATTCGTTGGATCATACGAAAACTGACGTAGGTTTTGCTTATTACATATTATATTCAAGTTATCTGAATAAAAAGGTATTGATTTTCGACGAAACTACATTTTGTTGAAAACGAAAATTTTGACAAAATTAATAATTTTAGAGCGAATTTAGTTCAAAATTTAACAGTATATTGCTGAAATTTTGTAGAAAGAACGTCTTCAAAATGCATTGAGAGACAAATCCAAGCAAGCCGAGAATCTGCAAAAGATCGCACAGCAGTTTGAACAAAAAATTTCTCAACTAAGAAAAGAACTGCAGGACACTTCAGAAAAGGTAACAAACACCAAAAGTGCCTTTCTTTTTAATTATATATTTAGTTGATTACGGCAGAAAATGATCGCACCAACATGCGAACGGAGATCAATAGAATTCAAACAGAATTGGACTTTGGCAAAGAACAAATGCACAATAAAAATGGTTCGCATTTCAATTAAAATTGGTCACAAAAATGGGAAGTTTAGTCACTTTTTTATTCCAAAAGAAGAACATTATTTATATATATAAATTCTAAAAGAAAATACCTGGGAATTGTTTTACACAGAAGGGGCGAAACGATTGTAAGAATTGCTGTTACATAGAAAAATTAAACTACATAATTTCTATTTCAGACGAATACCAAAATGCGATCGAAGACTTGTCGGCGTCGCACCGCACTTCTGAAGATGGTCGTTTAAATGCACTGCAGGAACTTGAAGCCAAAAAATATGAAGTTGCAGATTTGGGAGTATGTTCTTGGGAACATGTGATTTAATTAAAACATTCTCTGTAATTTCAGTCGCAACTAGAGAAGACCGAGCAAAGAATGAATCAGTTGCAACAGGAATTCCTTCGGGCCAGCAGCGAGCGAGATATTTTGCAAGATGCTCTCCGTCGATTCCAAAACACAGTCAATAGAGTAATCACTCTGAATCGCTTCAGGACGACAGTTGATACAGATGTAGGTGAATTTCAAAAATCCATGCATGAATTTTCGGTAGAAGTCATGTTGGAGATTACAATCTTAAAAACTATCTTATTTTTGCCGTTTAGTCCAAGGAACCAAAAGAAAATGGAGAGGGCGGGGAGCCTTCCGGCGGCGAGGATATGTTCAGGTCAATTCCTTTCCCTGCTCCTTTGGACTTCGGAGGAGGAGGTGAGGGCCGCTCTGGTTTGGATCCAGGAATTATCGACACAACTCTGCAGCAACTAGCTAGTCGTATCGAGCAATTACAGCGTGAAAGGGTATGTCAATAATAAGATTTTATACAAAGGATGTAGTATAATCCTTCTTTAAACTTATCTATAGGTTGAAAGTTTTAATTTAGGATCAACTCAGGGAGGAGTTAAATCGATTGAAGAAAAAATCCAGCGAAACGCACACGACCATAAATAATCGAGAAACCCGTTATAAATCAATTGAAGAAAATCTCATCGATGTTGAAGACGGTCAATTTTGTCTTAACTATTCGTTTACTGAAAGTTTTGTTTTAGAAAAGCGTTCATTAGAGGCTCGTCTGATCACAGCCAAGCAACTTCTTCGATCTCAGGAAGAAACGTTAAAGCAAAGAGAAGAGGATAGGCGTCAAATGAAGTCAAAAATGGTCACTGCAGAATTGGAGGCCCGAGGAAAAGAGGCTCAAATACGCCACATGAATGTAAGTCTATATATCTTACTATAAGTATCTTTTAATATATCCTGCTATGCTGCAACAAAATTGTATGCATGACTATATGAGTAGTTAAACAAAAAGGCCGCCTTCGTTTTTCACTTTTGAAAATGGAAATACATATAGAAAATTAAAGGGCAGAAAATATTTATTAAATACGAAAATTTGTTACTTAACGAAAGCATTTCTAAGATTGGTAATTCTGACTTTAAAAATTTAGGAACAAGTGAAGAATCTGAGAACCGACTTAGATTCTGCTCACGAAGAGACCCGATTGATGCGAGATAAAAACGAATCCCTCGAAGCGAACCGCTTTATGATAGAGAGCAAACTCAGAGATCATGAGAGCGAATTACAAAGATTGCAGCTGCTTGTCACCAATAACGAAAATACCAAGCAGGTAAGCTTTGAAATACACAATTTATACAATACCCAGATATTTTAGACATTGGAAGAGAAGGTCAAAGAATTATCAAGACAATTGAAATTGAGTGAAACAAAATGCGCCGACTACGCTGAAGACGTTACCAAGTTGAGGCGGGATCTAGAAAAAGCTGAAGCCACTGAGAACATGTTGACGTAAGTGAACTTGGCCCACTTCTGATTGTAACAAGTGTTATATTATTGTAGACGTAATTTGGAGCAGCAAACGAAAGAAAACTCCGAACTTCACTCTCTCAGAGAACAGGTATTGTTCCACAATGCATTTTCGTGCTTATAATGGCCATATTTAGGTTGCTCGTATTCAAAATGAACTCACAAACAGTAACATACGAAAAGTGGAGCTGGAAACAGAGCTCTCATCAACTCGCTCGGAAGTCCGCGACCACAAACAAAGAGTGCACGATTTAAATATCAAAGTGCAAGAATTGCAGCGACAGCTTCAGGATATGCACACAGACAAGAATAGAATGGACGATCGTGTCCATGAACTAGATAAGGTGAAAATATTTGTTGATATATGGGATAGTTATTTTGAAAATTTATTTTAGTTACTATCTGCGCAAAGAACTACTGAGAGCAGTTTGCGGCAACAAAATGAGCTACTCAAGAGCGAGAAGCGGCAATTGACGAAAGAAATCGAGGATTTGAAGAATCGGCTAAAAATGCTGGAATTTGACAAGCATAATATTGGACGTGCTCAGGAACAGTGGAGAAAGGAGAAACAATTATTACTGAAGAAAATTGAGCTGGTGAATTATTTTAATTTTCAGTATTTTAGACCGTAAACAAAAGCGATAACCGTTTTCAACTTAAGCATGTTTTAGCTTGAAACCGAAAAGCGCCGAACGGATGAGGCAATTCGAGAAACCGCGTTGCAGCGGGAGGCAATTGAAAAATCGCTAAATGCCATGGAAAGGGAAAATCGCGAGCTCTACAAAAACTGTTCCCAGTTACAACAGCAGATCGCTCAATTGGAAATGGAAAACGGAAACCGCATTGTCGATATGACTACTAAGCAACGAGAAGAGCAAGAAAGACAAGTTCAGCGTATCAGAAGCGAAAAAGCTCAGGTTTTGCAAAAATACGAGAATAAAGATACAACTAATTTTTTTCAGATAGAGAAAATGATCGAGAGCCGCGAGCGAACTTACAAGCAAAGAATAAAACAAATGGAACAACAAATTATGCAACTGAGGGAGCAACTGGATGCAGAAAGACGACGGAGTCGGGACTCCCGCGATAGGCAGCTCACGGGGGATTTGTTCCGCCATGGATTGGGCGCAGGTAACTACTTAGGGCGCGGTGCTGGAGGATTCCACTCGGTTGGAAGCTACTTGCCAGAAGGCAACATTGATGGTTCGGGAAATCGGTGAGTAATAATTAATTTAGGATTATATATTCGAGATCAGTTACACGAGTGCCATATTCTGAAATATCATTTTTCTTCATTCCGTCTGAAAAGCGCAACTTGAAACAAAAATAGGAAAAATTTCTCAATTTTTAAAAAATATACTCATTGCAAATATTTTTAATTTTAGCAATGCATAATTCAGATTCGTGAGATCTACATTCGCCTCAAATCCGATGACGCCTCCCCGTGGCACGTCAACGCCAACGCCGGGAAATGTACAAGTAGGAGATTTAGATAATGATTTATTCTCATTAAATCGACAACATGGATTTGATCAGGAAAGTGGAATAAGAATCGATCCCTCCGAAGTCACCTATGACCCGTCCGTGGAAAGCTTGGCACCTTACAGAGGAGGACCGTAGCCGTATGGGAACGCTTTGAAGAATCACCGATCTCAAATAGTCTAGCACTTTAGAAGTAGAAAATGGCTTTCAATTGAAACTATTCAGCTATCATTTTTAATGTAATATGTTTTGTAAATTGCTTGAATAAAGAATTAATCATGAATAATAAAGAATAATGCAACAAGTCAAACAGGTAAACATTGCTAACAGAAATTGTTACAAGAGGTAAAATTAAATGACATTTTCATCTTCTAGACAGATTGTGATACGCTTTATAGATGTTGGGATAATTGACGCGAGCAAATTAGTTGAGTTAAAACCAATTACTTTCCATGTATTGTCGCACAGAGACAAAAAGGAATGAATGAGTATCGAAAGTGAGGTAAAAATTAATGGGCTGTAATCAAAGAGTAAATAACAAATGACTATACTCTTATATATTTTGAACGAAAATCATATTTTCAAGGGAAGTGAGATGGGACACTGGAAAATATAATTAGATAAAGTCGTGAGAGAAGAGTTTATAACATAGGAGATCGTATATTAACTTTTCAAAATCCTACCTGATTAGGGAGAAGACAACTTCTTCCAAAGCAACATGGGAAGAATCTGCAAATTTATAGGATTTGGAATTTATTAGTGTTCTGGAACATTCTTTTCCTTACACTTTATGCAACCATTTGAGCCATTTTGGATTTAAATGCCCATAGGGTTCCTCGTTCTTCGGCTTAAAGACACCAATTTTCTCCTAAATTGGAAAATGAGCAATAATACAGGCACACAGCATAAAAATACCCCTCTCAAATTCTTCACAAAGTAAGACCCGGACGAGCCTTGTGCAATTCTTTCCGGAAAAATCCCATGATTTATTGCGCGGACTGCTTCAACAATTGTGGCAGCAAAGTCGGCTCCTGAAGTGCTTCCATAAACTTCATTACAGATTCGGACTGTGTCGTCGTCGGATGTTTCAGTCGCGGCACGATGTCTGCCATCACCCGAAATGTTATCGTCTGAAGATGCCATAGCGTGTGGTGATCTTAAGTCTCGGGAATGTGAATCGGCTTGATCTTGCGGATGAAGCAGAAGGGGCGTTCTCTCAGCTTTCTAAAATTTAAGTAATTATTTGAATAAAAATTATTGTGACAATAACATCACTAAAACTGAAGCCATAGATATAGTTAGAGGATGTGAGTTACGTTGGTTGAATGAACTTACCTTTTCTGTCTTTTTGTCTCTGGACTTCTTGATAAGTGTAGCGGTCTCTCTCTCGTCGTCTTCGTCAAAGGAATCTAAACAGAAAATAAGGACATTCGTGTTGGTAAAGTTTGAAAGGCATGAATTTCTCTATCGTGAAAGGCATGTGAAGTTTATGCCAGGATGTTCGGCATCTATAGCAGCCATTTTTCAAAATCAAACCACTTTTAGAAAAACGGTACTTTAATGAACAATGTTCCATGATTTCCAAAGTTTAATTTACTCATTGTTAACGTATTATTTTTCGTAAAAATATTTGCGTTTGAAGCTATCAATTTTCTTGTATATGTTCCAAGCAATAGGCGAAATCAGGCTTTATGGATAATGCCTAGACAATACGAGAAGTTTGACTGTCTGAATTTGGCAGGCAATAGCCAAATTCAGGCAATAGGCGAAATATTGCCTAGCCATCCATAATGCCCGATTTCGCATATTGCTTGTGTCATACACAGGTCCATGTAATAAACGCTGATGCATGAGATCTTTTGCTTTAAAAATTGTTAGTCTTACCAGTTTCAGTGTGATGCCGATGAGCAGCACTGTTTACAGATGAACTCATCAAATCTTTGCATGCGACTTTAATCCAATTCGCACACAATTATGGTACTACGCAATTTTCTGGCTTTTGAATACACAATTAACTATTAACAAACAGCAACAACCACATAATTGGTAGTCAATGACAAAACATCGATGATCAATGAAACGTGATAATTTGATCTAAGCGTTTATTAGCCTGTTTCTTGCAAATATAGCACAAGCCCTTTCATATTTCTTCATAAAATCAGAACAACTTTTGCAAATTTTGTAACCTCCGGAACATGAGCAGCTTCTTTCCATATAAGCTCGGAGTTGAACCATACATTCCGGCGATCGTTTGCATTCGAAAACATTGTCGCCATGCACATCGCAAGTGCAGCTGGAATTTCCACGATTTCCGATAACAAGTTCTAACAGCTCTGTTAGTTTTGGACAGTTGATTCGGAGATCGGCCAGTAAAAGGGCCTAAATTATAAAGCTATTTAAATGTTTTTAAGCATTTTTAAACATATTCCATAAATATGGTGTTAAGTGTCATTAACCATATTATACAAACTCATTATTTTTTTCCTATGATATTTTCCGTGCAAAGTTACAATAATGGTTTGGACTAAAATTCGATATAAAAATATAATAATTACTTCTTCTATTTGATGATTGACCTTTAAGTCAATCCCAGAATCATGTTTGTCAAATAAGTTACTTTTTTCGCTAAGATCTTATATATGACCAAAATATTCCTCAAATGCTGTTCAGAGGTGCTATTTCATTAAATTACCTGGCACTGATCGAGAAATTCTTGCGATGAGAGGATATCTCTCACGTCTAGAAGTTCGGCCTGAACATCTGTCATCCGATTTTGAACCAACTTTAGCAAAATATCGATATTGCAGGCGTTAATTACGTTATGATTAATTGAAATACTGTCTTCCTAAATACAATAATTACCGATTAAAAACCTACTGAAAATAACAAACCAAATTGTGAACTTGATGGTACCATCCAGATGGAATAAACGTTATTTCCCCGGGTCCTTGAATAAACTCAACGACGCCGGCTCGTGGCCTATAATATCACTCTTTGTGCTGAAACATAATTGAATTGAAAGTATACCATTTATCTTTCATTTTTCGGATATCATCGATAAAGTTTCCTTTTCCTTGAGCAAAGTACGACTCATTGCCAGGCCTTAGGAGATACCACTGCTTTCTGCCGCAAATATTAGCCGACCAACTGAATGAGCCCATTACATCCGAGTGAAATCTCGTCCTGAAAATGAGAAATATATTAAAGTGATAGTGCTCACGTTAATGCTAATTCGCTATGAGCCAGGTTTATTTAGCCAGTTAAAGACAAAAAGAGACAGAAATGGCACATTACAATAATAGATTTTGTCGGAAACCATTAAAAAATCGATATTTGAGAGTATCTGGATTGTAACTTACTAACAAAATAATGTATTTATATATGTAAAAATTTGTAAGATATGTCTCCAGAAATTTTAAATAAATTTTCGCTGAATGAGAGATAACGATCCTAAACCCTCAGACACGGACGCTGTTCTTGCTAGCAATAAAGTTTTAGCTTGCAATTTTGTTTAGAAATAAAAGCGAAACAGGAATACCTCGCGCAAACAGGAAAACGCTAAGATTCAGCAAATATGAAATGTTCGATAAAAGTTGTTACATTTTCGGATAAAAGCTAATAATCGAACAAATTTAGGAAAATGTACCAACTTCCTTTGCAGCCAAAATAAACGAATCGATAATCGCCTTGAGTTGGATTGTTTTTGTCCGTAGTCCATGTTTCATTGTTGATCCAATCAAAGCTCAAAAAGGCAGGCAGAACATAGGCATTTGCATCAGGAAACTCACTTAAAATTGTAATTGATTACAAGTTTCGGTATAAATTAATTCATGCCTAAAAAATATTTTCTTAAAATAAATCACTTTTCTTCTTTTCTTTCATTCCAATTAAATGTTGCTAAAAACTGCGTAAAAAACACGCTTTCTATATTATGAATAAAAATATTGATCATTTGATATTCAAATATAGCAATGAATTTATTTTCATAGAAAACTTAATGCACTAACAGAAAAACTACTTTAAGAAATAAGTATCATTGAGATTTAAAATTAAAATGACACATATAAATAATTATTTTAATAAATTTTAACATCATAATTATAAACAGTTACTAAATATGTTAATATCCCCAAGGGTCGTCATTTCAATAAAGAAAAAGCTATGTTTTATTTTAAAACTAATTGCAAGCTTAATTAATTCACAAGTTAGCTATAACAATATTTAAATTACAACGTTCCGGAATAAAATCGTCAATGAACATTACAGAAAATAAAAAATTCACCTCTGAAAGTGCCAATCCTTCAAATAAGCGATGTCCTTTCGATGATAAACGCCGAGGTATTTCTCCACAAACTCACGGAATTTCATCGTTTCATATGAGCACTGGTCATCGTCCAAAATAACGGGCACATTCGCGTCACCTGAAAATCTTTCATAACAGTTTGGTTTACAAACACCAAAAATGACTGACCGAAATGCAACAACAGATAGTCCAAATTTGGCGATCCGTCCTTATTTGTCCACTTTTGTATGGCTTGCCAGCTCGAAGTGAACTCCTTGGACAATAAACAAGCTTCGTTCCTCAAGGCATAATCGAGGAAGAACGTGATATTTATCCTGAGAGAGTCGGACAAAACAGAAAGCATGGAAAACTGAAAAGAGCGTTCCTTTGAGAGAAAAAGCAACAGTGATTCATAATTGTCGCAGCTAAGAAAAGCGCGGACTTTTGACTAACCAATTATGCAATAACTCTCTCTGATGCTATCGATTTCCTTCGCCCCTTTTTTATACATTGTAAACCGAAAAGATAACTGTTATCTCAAATTGATAACGGTTCTTGGAAAATTTAAATCCACCTTGAATGATTATTAGTTTCAGGACTCGTTTAAATTTGAATGCCATAAAAATGTTGAGATATTCTCTCTGTTCTTTTATCTTTGCGGTGGTTAAAATTACAGAAAAGGTGTTAATACATTGTTATCCGAACGATATATTGTAAAATTACATTAAACTATATAAAAGAGATTTTTAAAGAAAATCCATTGGTTATAGGCATATATGCGAAGAACGGAACTATTGTCTTCACGATAAAATTAAATATCAGGGCAGCGAATATTGAGAATCCGTTCAATTTCATTTGGAATATATTCATTGCTTTCGAAACAGACCATTGAAATACTGAACTTTTTCTTAAAATTTTACAGAAGTTAAATAATCCTTCCTTCAATGCTAACGACGATTGGATGAATGCCCACGATGAGTAATTTGAAATATCCATTGAAGTTTATGTACATTAATATTGTTTTCCAAAAAGGTTTTCGGCAAATTGATATTGGTAAGGCACAAAAAGCAGCTGAATTTAGCTGATTGAGGTTTTATTAATACAGCAAATAGTACAAATGAACTATATGTAATTATTAGGTCATAACGTTTCAGTTTTTATGTATATTCCGTTATTTTCTTTTATTTCACATTTTTAATGATCTGCTATCGAATATTTTAGGAGAAGAAATTATGCCCAAAAGATTAGGCAACATATTGGGGAGCTCAATCTAAACCACAGTTAAATCTTGTTTATCCGAAATCTAACACATTTTCGCAGACCGGTCTCCATGGTGAGTATGAAACAAATCACGTACTAAAATATTTGTCGCATTTCTCAGTATTAACTTGTAAACGGATTTATCAATCGTAAAATTAGATACATTTTTAACAATCCTCCGTTTAGCAATTTTTTGATTTTATTGATTTGTCGTACTTCCCAAAGCAAACATTTTATTGTAGCAAAGCAAAGTTTCAGAATTAAATTAACAAATAACAAAAACGAACAATAAAACAAGCATTCCCTATCACAAAATACGTGGATAATAACATGGATTATCAGAGCTTTGCTATCACGGACTGGCGACACAACCTAGTTCCCTTAAGCATTCCAGGAGTTATAGGAACATAATATTAAATCCGCGACAATATAAAAATGAGATCGTCTATTTAAACAAAACATCTATATAAGGCATTGTAAAAGAATGTAACTCGATGTGCTTGAATTTGGAAGGATGTCTTTCAATTGAGCCGACATGGGAAAAAGGAAGCAAAAGCAAGCATCAGCAAAATCGGGATCGGTTGAAGCTATGGATTGAAAAATGATGACACTGCCGCAAAGACGGGCTCGAACACTGAAAAGGCAAGCATCAGATCACGCTTTGAAATAAGCCAATATAAAATACCTGTCTCGTATCCTGCCTGGCTCAGGTGAGCAAAATCGTAAAGGAGATGAGCATTCACTTCCCCATTTAGATCTAAAAGATTAGAGAGTGTCATCAGTACTCACATAATTATTTCAGCAATTGTATCATAAACTATGAAAAGAAACACCGAAAAAATTATCAGTAATTTATTAAGAGTAATTTAACCAATATACAATTATTTAGTTCGGCTAAAACTAGTTACCAATCAGAGATGGATCCAAATATACAACGCTTGCTTTTCCGTTTAATGCTGATTCCATTTTGGCATTCACTTGACGTACGAAATCCCTCAGCTGGCTTTGCATTCGCCCGATTGGCGTCAATTGCTAAACGCAATAATTAACCATATATATGAAATTACGTATGGAGATGGATAGATGTCATTAAAAATTCTCTTTAATAGTCAGCAATTTACAAATGTAAAATGATTTTCAAAGCGTTATGCTTAGATGTGAAACAATAAACTTACTAAAAAGAATATTTCCGCCGCTGGCTGCTTTTCTTTCAATATTTCTGCTATCTTGCTAAGAGCTGATAAAAATTCTTCAGGCTGTAAATCGAAGTCGGATTGTCCAATGGATACAACAATGACTTTTGGAATGAAATTTTCCACTTCGCCGTTTTCGATTCGCCACAGAAGATTGAAAATGGAATCACCGAAAGAGCCGAAACAGAGGCAGTGAAGTGGCTCGAAATTGTCTGCATAGAACTGAAAATGAGAGCCGAATAATTTATGGTCTATATTTATATTCGTAAATTTGGCTAAGGCTAGATAGTCTGGATTTGAAGTAACCTGCCTTAAATTATTGTACATTTTCATACATAATGATTTACATGGCATTGCGGTTTTTTCAATGACTAATTCTAACGTGGTTAGTTTAGGGAAAATAATTTCACAGGAAAATTTAAAAAACATACAGAACGGAGTATTTTCTAACAATTTTAGAAATATAATTTCTTGGCAATGTTCCCATCTGACATTTTCCGATTTCTCTTAAATACGTTCTAAAATTAAGATGTTCCTGCTTGATTGAAAATTCAAGATTAAGTGATTATTATCATTTTCTTGTCAACACGTCACCATTAACTGTCAAAAGCGTACCCTACTCTGCGGCAGCCATGCTATATGATCACCACCGATGAACAAAACGTCAGCTTCGCTCGATTTGGCCTGGCTCACAAACCACTCGTGCTAAAAGAGTTAACTTTATCGCTTAACTAAACTTTGAAAACAAAGACTTACTAATTCTTTCCACAGTGCACATTCTTTGGGGCATGATTCTCTTGGAGAAATACTCATTTATTTAATCAGGAAGAATGTAAACCTGAAAACTATCGCAGTTTTATACAAAATACACACTCACTATCCAGAATTAATTTGGTAGTCAATTCCAATAAATGTATAATGTCAACACTTACTGCGCTGCCGCTCCATCGTTGGGTCAACTCTTCTCTTTTCGTGTCTGCGCTGAAATTAACTGAACATCCTGAATTTAATTATAAAGGGAACATTATGTTTGAGTTTCCAAGCATATTTTATTCTAAACTTGCACAGAATAGAAATTTGAGATGGAGAAAGCTAAGGGTTCAAAATGTTTAATGTTAAGTCCGACAAGATTGCACTAATTATAACAAATGCTGGATAATGAAAAATATAAAATAAAAATAATTCATTTTGAATTAAACCGATCATAAAATAAAATCGGATTTGTGCGAGATTATGATTTTTTAAATGTACTTACTCTACTAAAATTACTCTACTAGTAATTTTCCATACGAATACAAATAAAACCACACGTCTTTTTCCTGCATTTTGTATGTTCTTATTTCGTCAATATCGTCTTTGTTTAAACGAATAAATGATCTGAACACTTTATTTGTCACAACTATTTCAACTGCTTCAGTCAAGTACAATTTGCTTAATATTATGAGTAGGGTCAAGATTTTTAGATACGAAATATCTCGTTTTAGGTACCTAAAAAGGTACTCTATAAGTCCAAAATAGGTAAGAAAAGCCTAAAGGTATTTTAGGTCTTCATTGTTTTTAGGCAAAATATACATTTACCTGTTTTTCATTTATTTCGCGATTTATGTAAATTACAATTTCATTTGAACTATTTATGCACGAGTTTATCAAAAAATGTAATAAATTTTCCATATTTCCCAAAAAAAATTCAGAAAAATTTCTCTAAATTTCCAAAAATTGTGTCAAATTTTGTCTTGCTGGGGGTGATTGCTATAACAAAGTTCACATTTAAGATTTGTACAGTTATGAACAAAATGTGCAGAATATTGACAATCGCCATTTTTGAAGCATCTTTCAACAAAATCTCAGACCAATTCTTTCGTAAATTTTCTTACGCAAACTTTAGCGACATTGTAATCGTGATTCATGCACACTATTTAGTAAAGTGCGATAGTGTGTGTTAGCATAAAATACATGAGATCGAAAATATTAACACCAAATATGTAGTTCGATTGCGTGTGAAAGTGTGTTCAAAATTAGTTTTAAATAACGTTTTCTCAGAAAAATTGTCCACAGGACATGAAATTCATAATAATAATGAGTAAAGTCTGGAAAATTGTGGGCGCGTGCCAAGTCACGATTATAACCCACTTATCAATAATACATATGGGGCGAAAGTGATTACAATACAGTAGACCATTATTGTAGAGGTACAAAGAGGCTTCTCAGGAGATGCTAGAATATTTTCAAAGCGGATGATCCTATCATTTATATGTTCGTGTGCCCAAGGTGTTGTTAAATCGAGGGCGTTGTTAAAGCGAGAGTCGACTGTATTTATTTTGCATTGTCCCTTCCATCTTCTTTTTTCTTCATCTTTAATCTTGTAAAGAAACCCTCATCCGAACAAACTATCCAAAAGAGAGCGAAGGTCGAAATGTTGCGTCACTTTCAACACAATCATAGGGTAAACAAAAAAGGGCATATGTCTTTCTGCGTAAAGTCCTAAAGGCTTTGATTGCTTACTTTATGGCTTTAACCCACGCACCTGGGCTTAAGAAAAGACAACGTCAACCAGCTCGTATCTTAATCATCTAATTAGTTATTTATAAAATCCCACTCATTTTCGCCGACAAACATCGCGCGATAGCTTTTCCGGCAGGCATCAACGAGTAAAATGTGCACCGGGCCTCTAGCATGTCGTGTTGCCTAAGGGTTATTCATGTGCCATTTAATTTTCCGGTGTTCAGCATTGAAAAGCGAAACAATATAAAAGATCGTCGCCACCGCAGGTGAAAGTTTCAAATCTCACTTCACCGGCAGTCTTAATTTCAAACATACGTTTATTGAATTAGGTCGACTGGATCGTCTGAACTATAAGTTTTTTGCATCGGCTTTTACTTTCCCTTTTATCGGTTCCAATATAATTAACAGTATTTTGTATTTAAAGTTTTAGTTTACCTATGTAAATTATTTTGAAATTTATAGTAAAAACAAAATAAAACTTTATGATAGAGTGTCGTTTTAGTTAAGTTATAAAACCCAGATAAATCAGAAATCAATTTACATAAGTGTTAAAAAATATCTCGAAATTGAATTGCATTCACATATAGCTCCCAGCACGGATCATTTTTGGAGCCCTACACATACTATTTCAAAAATTTGAAATGATCAGCTTCATATTTATTTCCAAGTTATGAAACCGTAAAACTTCGTGTTTTGAAAAGCCAACAAATACTTTAGAACTTTTGTGGTTGTTTTCATTCTCAAAATGTAAAACCAAACCCAAAGCTAGCGTGAGCTTGGGCACAAACAATTTCATTTTTCAGAATAATTAACAATGAATATTTTATTTCAACTCTTGTTCCAATGACAGACATAAGCCGTTTGGCAGCCATGTAATTTTATAAGATTTTCCAATGATTTCTGAGTATATCTTATTGTAGCACTATTCCATTTTATATTTGCACTTACATCTGATTTGCTAACATTTCCTGAGCAGATGCCAGGTATAATTGTCAGTACTAAGTATCATGCCACATGCCGGCTGGTAATATCTGGAGCGGTTGAAATATATAAGGCTCTACTTTGGGTAAAGATCTCCTGACACATATAGGCGATTCTGACTTTAGATAGCAGAATCGTTTTGCCATTTGTTCAAAATGGCGCGAAATTTGAAAATAATTTATGAGCTAACTCACGTTTCACGTGAGTAAACCCCAATTCTGATATTGCTAACCCCCTCTAGAATCGTATTTTAGAGGGGGTTAGCAATATCAGAATTGGTGTTTACTCACGTGAAACGTGAGTTAGCACATAAATTATTTTCAAATTTCGCGCCATTTTGAACAAATGGCAAAACGATTCTGCTATCTAAAGTCATACTCACCCATATATAGGGTGTGAAAGATAAGCTTCGAGCAAAAACCCGAATGTCCCTTTAAATATATATTGGTACATTTTTATCCTAAGGATTCAGCCACACATCAAAACGCATTTCATCTTTAAGTACTGCCAAAAATGATCTCATATATTGACCATCTCAAGTGGACAAAAGTTGCCCTCTTTTGTTACTATTAAAAGAATCACAAAAGAAAATTTGCAAAAATAGCACATATTTGGAAAAGGTCCATAAATATCACTGCTCTATGACACTAATTCCTCATTTCAACTTTTATACTTTGGAGCCTTTTTGAGGGAAATTCCTGATAGAATTGTTTATTTATTTATAGGATTCCCACGCACATAACAAAATTCAAAATATATGTGTGCGGTGCGTGGGATCCAATCGGCCAAATGCTGTCATCATCTCTGTGCCCTTTCGGCCTTTTTATTTTTATCGACAGACGGGCGTCTTCGCCCCCGCCGATTCAGATCAATGATTAAACAAATCAATTATTTGTTTATTTTTAATCGAATTTTGTTGATCATCAAATTCTAAAGGTCACTCTTCCGGTTAGCTTTACTAAAAAACTGTTACATTTGCAATGTTATTATTTCTATGGGAACATTAGCCGAGATTTAAGCTGAACAAATTAGAATTACCTGTGAAAATAGAAACAGATGCCAACCGAGAAAATCCTTTGTTCAAAGAAAACAAATTACCTTTGACTTTGCTCTCATTCAATCCCATCTCAAAGACCAACCTTTGTTTTGCGTATCTCTCAAAAATCTGCTTTACTCGAAAAGAAAAATACAAATGCTTAATCAATACAGGAATAAAATATTGTTAACACAACTAGATGATCGCTTGCCTATAATTTGAAATCAAAACTCCTGAGGCTACAGAAAACCCCTTTTATCGTATGTCATCAAAATTGTGCGCAATGTTGTACTTACAAAATATTTGCATAAAAGTCATGGCGGTTGGCCGATTTCCGTTCTCATAAATAGGACATATTCGCCTTTTAATGTTCTTTAGCCGATGACTGAAGACAAATCTGGGATGAATACAAACCAAGTAAATACATTCAAATTGGATACAATTTAATTTATAGTTTGTTTTCAGGTATAGTTTGCAGGTTGAAAAAGTCTGGGCATTTAAAAGTTTTAAAGAAATAAATTACGGTATAGTCATTTGGGGAACATTTTGTTAATAAACTAACCACTAATTTCTTATTAAATCGATTTCTCATTTCTATTACCAACCCGAATTAGAATCAAGAACAAGAAAAGTCCTAAAAGGCAATTTTGTTTAAAACATAATTTTTATAGGCAGTATTGCATAATTTTCTGCTGTTTATTTTTCATTTTTCTCTCTAAGTTTTATGGACAAATTATCGTGTCTTATTATATCCTTATTCAACACCTTCTACTTTAGCTCCGCACTTTGTTTTAGTGCAAATATATATTATCTTCGCGTAACCATGCAATTAATTATCATTTGCATAATGCCCTTTTATTATCAAAAAAGTCCGCAACATTTTGCGTGGTCAGTTTAGCCTATATAATGCGTGTTCGGATTTCTTTGAGAGCATGTGCTTTTTTTGCTAGGCCGTCACTGGCCAGTGGGCCTTAGTCGAGATGACTAAGTCTCCCTTCTCCGCCGGTGCTTAGTCCTTTCTCTTTTCCTTCCCGTTCACGTCCCTTTGCAGGGCAGTGCGTGGGCGAACGACACGGACAGCCCTTTGCCGCCAGGAGGAGACCCCTTTGTCGCTGCTGCCAATTTAATACTCCAAGTGCGGGGGTGGACCGAACCCCATTTTTTGCTTATTTTTCTTTCCATTTTGTCCGAACTGCTAAGTGGGACTGCACCTTTACTTTAAATATTATTTCCGATGGGGTGCGCCGACATCATTTCGATCGGACGGTCTTCCCCCATTGTGGCCCGACAAGGGCCTTTTATCTCATGTTGACCGGTCAGTTCGTATAATTCAAGAACGTGAAATTTTAATTATTTTTGTCGTTTGTAATTTTTGCTTTTCAACTTTTAATTAATTTTACTAGCATTTCATTTAGCATTTTAACAGCAAATTTTTAGGTATAATTTACGACTTTTTCAGAAAAATTTGTCATAAAATATAAATTTTATTCATATAGTAAAATTTGGGAACATTTTTAAAATTTTGCATGAATTCAAAACGTCTATCTTGTGAATGAAATCCATCGCTCTTGATTGCCTCAATCACTGCTTGACCAAAGCATATTTCGTTGTATGCAACGAAATGGCATATTCAATTCAAGATCTGTTATATTTACCGTACAATACAATATCGACCGGTATATTTTCTTTGTTTACTAGATGCACCGGTGAATAATTTATTTCTTCATTGCCTTCTAAAAAGCCACGTCTTTGTTGCAGTCTTTTCTTGCAGCAATTTTTTAACATTAACTAAAACGATATTCCATTATTTGTATATTTCTGATCAGTAAATCAATTTGAAATTTTAGGTTTTCCACATTTTGTCCAAAATTATTTACTCACGATCCTTGGTCTTAATTTTGTGGAGAAAACAAATGGTAACACAGCCTTCTGGATGTATTTTTTGAGCAAAGAAATTTAGTGAATGAGTACAAATAAGGAACACTTGACGAAATAAAAATATAACTTTTGGCTCCAAAAAATGTGCCGATAACAAGTTGAAAAAAAATTTATATCTCTAATTTGTTTAATGTAAAACCTTTTTATGGAAAAAATGTAGAGGAAAAGGCTTTCTTTTGCCTGCATTCATTTGCATTCGTCGAACTAAATTCACGTTAAATTTTGCTTATTTTCACACTCTCTCAACCATATTATATGCAAATATCATTATTTACAATATGACCGCTAATTGTCCTTTCATCTTCTTTTTGTAACATTTTTGAATTTTGTTACATCAAATTATTTTATCTCTTGAAACAAAACTTATCAGAAGAAAGTTACGGCATTGTTTACATTTCCGCGTGTTTTATTTATCGCACCAGAAAATAGTTTATCCAATATATATATATCCAATTACAAAACAAGCATGAAAATAACACGTAATTTTTATGAATGGGTGATTCGGCATGTTGAGTGGGTCAGAATATAAGTTACAATAACGGCGATATTTATTTGTGTATTAAACAGAATTAGACAGGCCTCTGCGTGGGTGGCAAGAGCAGCTTTGGTCGCCGTTCCCTTCGCTCAGAGGTGGGTTGTGTGTGGCTCAAACGAAGGACGAGCGTAGGCGTTGACCAAAGAGTGCTTGGCTTATGGAGCGGTGCCAATAATGGCAACATAATAAATGTCCCATAAAACATATTGAAAGTTGTCTTTCAGTAATTAGGCTTCGGGTTGAGCTGAATTCGGCAATAGACCTCTTTTATCCTCTGTTCTTTTTTCGAGGGACACAAAGCACAATTCCATGGTTCATCAAGTTGGATTAATATAATGGAATTGGATTGGATTGATAATTGCAAGAAATTAGGCTATTTTTGTGTTAGGTGGTAGAATTTGTCATAATATATCAACGATAGGTCTTATTGTTATTAGATTTCAAAGAAAAAAATTCCTTGGAATTGATTGTTAATTAGTGCAACTTCTTTTAAGTTTCAAATGACATTGAAATACTCTTTTGGAACTTAACGCTTAAACTGAGCATTTTTACTACAGCGATTTTTATATTGGTCTAATCTTTTTTTAATTAGGAAATAAATATTTTCGAACCGATTTTCAAACATTAAAAATATCAAACAGGATATAATTGTAATATTAGCGGGATGCACTATAATTATATTAAAAGATCCACATTCATTGTACAATTTTATACTTTCACTTCGGTTTGATCACTTTTTTAGTTTCATGCATAGTATCAATTGAAGCTAATCCATACGCTATATTTTATAAAATGGCCCCTGCGTGGGCGATGAAAGGGGTTAAGCCATACCTCCTCAATCGCCGCATAGGTGTATGACTCGAACGAGCGTGGGTGGGGACCAAAGACTGCGCTGCTGTGAGGGAATGAATTCAAATTTTTATTGCAAGGATTGACTTCAAGATTCTCATTTGCTTAAATGGCTCAGTTTGCTCATAATCCCTATGTTACACGTTGCAAATTAATCCCTTGCAGGGGAAAATTAGGGAATTAACTCAAACACATTTCCGGCCCTTTCTCTTTGCTATTGTGTGCATTTTGCTCGGTTTTTAATATAATATTCATCTTTTCTGCAAAGGCGTATCAAGTTTTATTTCCGAGACATGCTCTAAGATAAATTGCAAAATCCGATGTGGTAAGATACACAATGAACGCTCTACATATAGCCTCGTCCATGGCATTAATCTTCTAATTTGCTGGTACCGTTCCTCGTAGAATACTTTTATCTAAAAGGCTATTGACCGAAAATGTATTTCATGAAACAATATTGAAAACAGATAATTATTTGTGCAATAGAAAGTAAAGACAAAAGTGTCGAGACAACGCATATCTTTCTACAAGCACAAGTACTTTTAACGATATGCCATTCATTCATCTTTATTAATTTAACCAAACAAATTTTTTGTTTAGTTGAGATTATTTTTTTCAAAATTTCCGACGTTAAATGCAGAATTTTTTACTATAGAGCATAGTTCTTGCAAATTCCTGCAAAAGCCCGAGTTTTAAAGCGTCAGAGACCTACTACTTTAGAGTAAACGATTACCTTGATAGCTAGCAGAAACTTTTCAACTCCTCGGAATGCCACCATTAAAACTGGAAAACAATATTCAAAAGCTCATGTTCAGTCATTCCTTAGTTTTGTGACACCGTAATTTTTGCCGTACTTCCGGTGTAAATATCCATGTTTCGGTTGAAAATTAAGCACCTTTTAACTGCCAATTAAGACTTTGCTTTAATTCATGTCCTAAGCATGCATCTTCCCATTATTCATATTCCCATATTATTAACCTTTAAGCTAGGTCGAGGAATATTTCTTCCATTAATCATTCTGCTCGCTTTATAACGGAGAGGTCCAACTCAGTGAATCATAAACGTTTGTGATTGCAGCTCAAATGTTCTCGCTTTTCTGATCAAAGCAGCTTGATTATGACGATTGTTTTGTTGTCGTTATCGTTCACAATTTCAGCACTTTGCTTAGCATTAATAATCGCCCTATTGAGTAAGCAAACAAATGATCTCTTTTTTCAATTTCGTGTGATGTGACTTCACCTGTTTTACATGTAACCTTAATACTCTGCTTCGCGTAGTTGTGTGAACATTGCACTTTAAAAAATTTGACTTTTCTGCAATTAGTTGAGTTTTTTTTTATTATTGTTAATAATTCAGTATTCAATAATAGAGCCCGAAGATTTCTTCTATATTTAATCCTGTCCCATAATTCTGCATCAAACAAAGGTACACCTGATATTTCGACTTAAATTTTGACTTGCTATTCTGCCGAAATAGTTTCGATTCCAATTAGAGAAAGGCTTCTCACCAATTTTCTCTCATTCCGTTCTTTTCAATAATTTCGGACTCTAAATCAGACTTTGGATAAAGCTCATTTCAAGTCGGTTATGTTTGGTAATGATCCCGTCTTTATATCCTAAACTTCTCCTGGAATTGTCGGGGTTTCCTTCCAAAAAATAAAGCTGGGCCTACCTTTTCGACATTTTCGGAATGCAAAGCTTTGGAAATTTATATAATTAGCGATCAAACCAAAGAATGAAACGAATACCATTATCAGTGGTCCTGCTCATATAAACTCGAAGTGCATACTGTAGAGTGAAAGTACTAATTTAAAGCAGGCCTGGGATCGAGGGAACTGCTAGCTACGTTCTCTCTCGTCACTTCATTATCGCGACCACTATACACCCAATTTTGAGCAGAAAATCAATTAAGTAAAAGCGAGTTTTTGAAGGATAAAATATTTCCCAAATTGGTTAGATAGTTTTAGAAAATATGCTTTAGCTTACAAGATAACAAAAATCAAAACTAGAAGCATAAGTTTCGGGTTGGGAATTGGAAATATTTGAGCTTAGCATAAGAATCTGGATCCAAAATGGTAACGAAACTGTTATTAATTCATTGCAGTCCAACCATCATTATTTTTACTATATCCATATTTGGGCATCACATATATCCTGTTTAAGCCTTAATTGCGTTTTTAAACAAAACGTGTCGCAGGGGTTGCATATAATTTCCGATCTTTTTAATTCTGATTAAATGCTTTGTGATATATTTCAAAAGATGGCTAAATAAGATTAGTGTTCCACATTATTTTCAGTGGCGACAAACTGCCTATGAGTCCTGGACTAATGCAACTGTTTCATTTAATTTTTTCCTTTATTACTCATAGCCTTGGTTAAGTTCAATACAGCTTCTTAGCATTTTATTCATTTCAGCCTATCCACCTTTTAATATGAGTCTGCACGATATTTCCCAATACGGCACTTTTTCAAACATCATTTATGGTATATTTCTACATCATGATCGCTATTGATTACTTTCCTCCGACTTTTCTGATTATGGATGACCTATCGCGCAACAATCTCAATATTGATAGCTGAAATTCCACTCTAATCCGTCTATTTCGTTTCCTGGAAAGGTGTATTACTAAATTTTCAATCTGATTTTATTATTATTTTCGTTGGATATATTAACAGATGAAAATCAATTTTTTATCGCATCGCTTTTTGCGCAGTCATAAATTATTTCTTTAACACTGTAATCTTCGACCAACCAATTGGTGTAAACTTTAAGAATTCTCTTTGTCACTAAAGAGAGACATTTAATGAGAAAATGTAAAAAGGACCTGACTTTAGACTTCCTTGTGTAGTAATCGAAGTGTTACCGTTTTCCGAGTTTTGATTTTTATCAATAGAATCGAATATGGGAATTCTTTAAATGTCACTTCTCGCAATGCCGACATTTCTGAAAAGTTCAAGTATATGCCTCTGAGTGATTGGACTTTTTGATTATAAAAACTGTAGTTTCAAACCATTTAATTTTAATAAAATAAATTTTTTGTCTCTGCAGCCCATAATTTTGTTATTTAATTAAAAAATAATTCTTATTTAGAGGACTTCTAGTTTCTTCCTACTCTAATACTTACGCAAAAATTTATACTTCATTTTCTATTTTTACACATCCCCATTTAATGCAAAATTGATATACAGTATATCCAAATTTGTTTGCCTACATTTCACATAAAAATTTTTCACAAAAAATTTTAATATTTTATCGCCATTTAATTTGAAAACGGCAATTGTCAATTATTTTTACCACTCCCTTCATTTCCATATAATTCTTATCAAAACTACATGCAGTGTATCAGTTTTTATTTACCTGCGCAATCGTTTCCACTTCCTGACGTGATTTGTTTGGTTCCTTGCGCGTATCGTCATAACTAACGTTTGGCGAACTCATGTCCCTTTTGTCTATGAAAATCATTGTCTCACACGAGGCAGGCACAACGGCCATTGATTTTGGTGTTCAGGAAAATATTGACTTAAATCAGTAAATAATTAAAAACCATTGCTAGAAAAAAATATCTGCAAGGTGAGCAGACAATGAATTTTTTATATTTTTTAAAGTGGGCATAAATATGTAATTAAAATTGACAAAAAATATTTTTTAGAGTTGTTCATTCGCATTTCAAATGCAAAATTGCTAAGTGATAATTTGTGAAGATAATTTTTTGGTATTGGAATTCGGAATAAAATTTCGGCAAACTTTTAGAGAAAAATGGTTATTTAATCTGTCAAAAAACGCATTTTCATTGGTGAATAAATAAATTTCTCAAGTGAATTTTAAAACGAGTTTTGTTTCGGGTTTACATTTTGCTTTTCGAAACTGAAACGAATCCAAATAAATAATACAAAAACATGCCTCATAATCCTTATGCCCAATTAAAATATCATTCGTGTAATTTCCCAGAAAAATTTTCATACAAGACTTAGGGTTTTATGTTTTTAGACATTACCTTTATGAGACTTTCGACAGTGAGTTTAGACAAAAAAGCTGTGGTACTAAAATGCCAATCACTATTTCACTATAGCAAATTTAGTTTTCCGCAAAGATAAGTAAGGACTAGGAAATTAGACATTTGCTAAAAGTTCATTCTAAACAGCGATTCCTTGACTTTAATCGCATTTGAGCAGTTTAATTTTTCGGCCAAAATCTTTATTATGTACTATGACCGGTCAATGTTCAAAAAAGCTTTCTTGCATCCCAGTATAGAATATACAATAGATACTTTCATAGAGCACAAATTTTAGTTATGATTCATAGTAATACAAAAATATCAAATAAACAAAATATAAAGAGATCGCACCGAATAAAACTGTAAACTTATTTTCTGATATAAGTGACTGGACGGAACTTCTCCTCAAACAACACTTACAAATAAGGTGAATTAACCGAAATTACCAAATTCGAGCAAATCTAGAGGCCCACGCTCGCGTGGGCCTAATACGCATTCACCAAAGTGACATATTACAATAGATTGCGAAAAAGTACAATAGTTTATATTTTTGTGTAAAAATTGAATTAAACTTTTAGCGGATCTGTTCTGCTCGTCAGACCGATTAACTCAACCCACATACAGACCCAACTCGCCGTAGGCGAAAATTTTGCAACAGAAAATAGTTTCGATTTATCAAAAAGTTTCGGTGAATGGATTGCCCTCTTCGATCAACGCTGACAAAGCGTTGAACGAAGTTGGCCGAAAGGTCACAAAGTACAAGACTTGGTTGTTGATAATTTATTGGTAATTGAAAAAGCGAGAAACAATTAGAGAGACTCTTGATGCGCGTATTCAGCCGAGGCGTGACGTAAGAACAAGAGAAGGGAGAGAGGCGGAGCAGATCATGATTTGATTTGACCCGGAGACTTTAAACCCGAACTGTTTGCCGAACGCACTTTACATCACCCGAATTGGCCTATTTAAGTCAAAATTGAGCTGGTCCATTTTTTGTTGCGGCCATCATTCACCAGTTGGAATTTATGAAACGCTTACTGCTTTTTGCACTAAGATGAGCTGAAATCCGCATTGAATGGGCTATATTTTGAATAACTGTAAAATGCGTAAAATACTGAGTGCGAGAAGTTTTATTATAATTTTACTGTTATTTTTTGGCAACATCTAACAACCTATAATTTCAATGCCATCTTGATCATGCTAGCTAAGACAAAACGCAAAATCTCGACTTCTGCATGTACTATGAAATAGACCGCTTTTTCACAAGCACCGTACTAATAACACCATTGATAGTACTGATACGTTTTTATTCGACCCGAATTACTGCTAAAAGTGCAAAGAAAGCGTACTTTTCTTTCCTCTTCACTCGGGCAGTACATCGCTCGGGTTGATAGGTTCTGCAGCTGGAAATCACGGTTGCTGTCTACTACATATACTACTGTCATTAGTGGGAATCCTTTTCCTCCGCTGAGTCTTTATACACGCTCCGTCCCGTTGTTCTCCACCTTCCTATCACTAGCAATTTGCTGAATAGCCCACACTAGTTGACTCCGAAAAATACCGTAGTCTTGCGAGAATATTTCATGTGTACACCTTTTGGCCCTTAACGCACCACTTTGTACTTTTTCGCATTTATAATAGTACATTTTCTAGTGTTTTGAAAGTTCGGCTTTTTTGGGGTTTAGGCAGTAAATTTGCTATAAATATTCTTACCTCACCTATTTTTCAGTACATATACGCGAGAATAACAGTTATATTATAGAAACAAGACAAAGTCAAGTAAAATTTGATTTAAAATGCAAAAGACATTCGCTAAATTTCCACCGAAAACAGCACAATTTAAATAGCAATGCGGGAAACCCAATTTTTAAAATGAACTATAAAGTTCAAAACTCGTTACCATGTTCAGAACGATGAGTAAGACCGTCAGAAAAATTATTTTATAAATCCCAACAAACATAATAAATTATTTCATTGTGCGCGCTATATTTTCAACACATCGTTTACTCGGTTTTGTCGAATTTCCAGAGCAATATAATAACAAATCAGAAACATTTGAATATCTAAATATATTCTTTTTCAGATAGCCGGTGGCATCGGCCCCAACTCCGCCAGTCACGACGCCAGCACTCAGTACCAGCACTCACTTAAGAAATCCTCAATTATTTCATTTAAATAACAAGGAATATCCAAGAAAGTCGGCCATCATCCCCAAATCTCACCACTTCGTGGGCTCCCCGTTCGCTCGCGACGTGAGTGATCGACGTGAGCGCGCGAGCGGGGAGGTTTCGAAGGAGCGACAACACCAAAAACACGGATCATTAGTGCGAACGCCTGCTTTTGACATCGAAGAAGACGGGCAACGTTTTGATTTCATTACATCCAGCGAAAAATCCTTTTGCGGAAACAGCATCGATACCAGCGAAACATCAGACGATTGGACCATGGAAACGCCAAACTTAAGTCCTGCGGGCAGCCCAGCTCCAATGTTACATAGAGATGAATTTCCAGAGCTTATACTAGAGAGGCTAGAATTGGAATCTTCGGGATCTCTGCATTTAACAGCGAAAGACCAACCGGCGCCGAAAACTCCCTTCAGCTCAACTACAATAGTAATGCCACGAAGGTAGGATTTTATTGTATGCCTAGAATTGTGGAAAAGGAAAATGTAAGCTCAAAAACTATGTCAAACTTTACTTTGCAAGGATTTTGCCACAATGGACATAGCCGGGATTTTATGGCTCAAATTCTCCAAGAATGCATTCTCAGGCTTACAAAAAATTTCACCCAAATTTCCACTCCACTAGGACAATTACATTCATTTACCTTGGAAATTCGCATTCTAACTCCCAGGTGAGTGTTTCGGTGTTAGGAAAACTTACTTGTCCCCTCCCGGTTGTGTCACTATTATGGTGGCGCTTCACGTATTACACTCGTGATGCCGATATTTTACATACGAAATTCGTGTGATAAATGCTCCATTTTTGCTGTAAATATCAAAATAGAAACGTATTCGCCAAACTTAGGGGAATTCAGTTAACTGAAACTTCAGAAAACCTAACGAAACCCCGAACCCGTTTTGTGTGAGTCAATAATGAAGTGATTGCCCGAACGCTGCTAGATTTGTAATTCTTTTATATTTTCCACACAACCTTGAAACATTCACATGTATCGACGACATTACTAGATACCTATTTCCATAGATACATACAATCCCATGACATATTTGATATGTGTCTTATTGAAACACATATTTAAGCTTCATGCGTATAGCTAAGCCTTCAATTTTAGCTTCCAATTGTGCACTTATGTGCCAATGTCTGATATGATGGATACATATAATGTATATGTATCCATCATACAGATTTCGATAAATATTCATATAATAAAAGTTTGTTTCGTAACTTAAAACTTTTTGCAAATCCAAACTTGTATAATTTAGTCATGAGTCCGCTTCTATGGGAAGCCCCTTCAGTAGTGGGTCTCGTTTGGCTGGATCGTCATCGACACTCAGCGAATACCCATCAACACCTTTGACTAGTAGCACTCATAGCAGTTTCGACGTTGTTCAAATGCCTCCTGCCCAATCCCAATCAGGTAGCGTAAGTCGGCGGTGTTCTTCCACAGTATCAACAGTTTCTTCTTTCCACCCTTCCTCGTCATCATCTATGCAATCTTCAGTGGCAAATGTTTGCTCACCCTACATCCAACCGCTACCCAGCATCCAGCCACCTCCACTGATCAGGTCCATGTCAACTACCCAGTTTACAGCCTCATCGACCCCGACCTCTAGAAAGTCATCGAGGAGAGAGTCAATGTTTGCCGCAAAATCGAGCTCCGTGGACGCGTATGGGCCCACAGAGGAAAGGCAACAGCGCATCAACAGGTAAGGGCTTAGCATTTCCGGAGAAGAGAAAAGTGCAAAATCAGCCGATATGACATCATCTATGAAATTGGACAAATCCTTATAATAAGTTAGTGATGATTTTCCTCCGTCCCTCCGCCGCACGTTTATTCGAATTTGAATTCCCGCCTTTGGCATTCTGTATTTTTGTCTGTAAGTGAGGTTTTTAAGGGATCAAAGATCAGACTGAGCCAAACTCAGACTGAGTCAAGTGAGGTTTTTGTCTGTAAGTGAGGTTTTTAAGGGATCAAAGATCAGACTGAGCCAAACTCAGACTGAGTCAAGTGAGGTTTTTGTCTGTAAGTGAGGTTTTTAAGGGATCAAAGATCAGACTGAGCCAAACTCAGACTGAGTCAAGTGAGGTTTTTTGTCTGTAAGTGAGGTTTTTGTCTGTAAGTGAGGTTTTTGTCTGTAAGTGAGGTTTTTGTCTGTAAGTGAGGTTTTTAAGGGATCAAAGATCAGACTGAGCCAAACTCAGACTGAGTCAAGTGAGTTTATTCGAATTTGAATTCCCGCCTTTGGCATTCTGTATTTTTGTCTGTAAGTGAGGTTTTTAAGGGATCAAAGATCAGACTGAGCCAAACTCAGACTGAGTCAAGTGAGGTTTTTGTCTGTAAGTGAGGTTTTTAAGGGATCAAAGATCAGACTGAGCCAAACTCAGACTGAGTCAAGTGAGGTTTTTGTCTGTAAGTGAGGTTTTGTCTGTAAGTGAGGTTTTTTGTCTGTAAGTGAGGTTTTTTGTCTGTAAGTGAGGTTTTTAAGGGATCAAAGATCAGACTGAGCCAAACCCAGACTGAGCCAAACCCAGACTGAGCCATACTCAGACTGAGCCAAACTTAGACTGAGCCAAACTCAGACTGAGTCTGAGTTTGCGAGCCACCGAAGGTGGCGAGCCAATCCTGTGGTCGGGCGCGGAGCGCCCGACCTTCTCCCCTGGAATGTGAGTGAAGTTTATAACAGAAAAGGCATACTGATATAGAAAAGGCATACTGATATAGACTCCACGCGCGCTAGCGCGCGTTAGCGCGCTAGTATTTTATAATACAGATACACATGACAGTTAGTGCCAAAACAAATTTTGAGATATTTTCACGTTATTATTAATCTTTTGATATCCACAAATGCTAACTTGGATAGACAGAATTAATTGTCAGAAGCCTCAGTTCATTAATAATTTTGACTTTTAAATTTAAACTTAGACACAGTGCTATGACGTTTCTTACAGCGTATGATTATTATCTGTATTTTCTTTCTAGAGAAATTGACTTCTACTGTGTTCTCGAAACAGCCCAAGAAGAATCGAGTAGCCTTACCTCACCATTGCTTCTATCGCCTCAATTAGCTCTAAGACATGAGCCTTTAGCAGGTCCTTCTACGTCGAAAACTAGAACTATTAGTGGTGGCCTTTCCAGTGAGAACCATGGAAAACTTCAACTTCATGGAAGTAGGCATTTTATTTTTCTGATAAATGCAATTACTCATGAAGCAGAATTTAGTTTACTACACTTTAATATTTGTGAAATATTAGTTACTAAAGGCATTTTCTATCTGCGTAGGGAAAGATGTAAGTAGGGATAGTAAAATAATTAATATCCAATATGACTTGGCTTGACATTCAACAAAGATTATAAATATTTTGCAAATACGACATACTTTGTCAGGATTGGCTTATAGCTCATAATCCGTTTTAGAATGTTTTTAAAAGTACAATCTGTTGTATATTTTTTATACGTTTATATTGTATAAAATTTTTGCTGAGATTCTTAACAATAAAATCAGTACTGAAGAAAACGGTAAAATTTATTTCTGGCTTCTTCGGACAGGTTCTATATACTGATCATTTATTAACATGCATTCTACTGAGCTCGAATTGATGATTTTTCTGCATAAAGAGTAAAATATATGGAAATTTCTCTATTTCCATATATGGAAATGCTCTAAGTGAAACATAAACTCACCAACATTAAGGCTTGTCATTTTATATCTTCGATTAAGCTTTTTATAAAGACTTTTCATCCCATTCTTTCAGTATGTTGTCATACCGGAAATTACAATAACATATTACATAGTACTTGACGTTTGCTCTTCCTGTCGTATTATGCTGTTTCCATATTTGCCAGATTCCCGTGCACTGGGAACTTTCATTTGAAATATAATGCAAAGTTTTGCGTCTAACTCTCTCGTGCACCGTTTGTCTTTACCTCATACTCATTACGGAGGCAATATTCTCCCATCGCGAGGTAGAAAGGGGAGTACTGGGGTGTGCCTCACCAATCTTCCGCTTACTGCCAACCAATCGTCCGACCAGTCAGCCCTTTGCCTCATTTTTGCAATAAACAAACGGCTAGGACAGGAGTGACTACGCCCACGTCCTTCCCAGTCCCCACAAGCACCCCCATCAATTCAATCAGCCAGTAGACCTGCCCACGCATTTTCCTCTATCAACAAAATGTTTTTCACAAACGCCGCGGCCAGGGTCCGTCTGCGGCTCTGCCGACGTTTCACTCTTTTTCTCTGCTCTTAAAACTTCACTGTTTTATCTCTAGCTAAAACGCCGACACTCTTGACGTTTGGCTGAAAATCTTCGAGCAAACATGGGATCTATGCTTTCCTCGGCCCAGGGTTCCTAGGCCGAGTGTCCTGGGCCAGTCAGAGTATAGGACGAATGTGTGCTCTGACGTCTATATTTTATGCTCTGTTGTGACAGGGCCCTGCCCTGTGTTGGGTGCTATTTCCATTTCTTCCAGCTGAAAACGGCGCAGCGCTCAGTGGGGGCTCACCCAGTCAGTGGGCGGCGTTCTCGACGCCTCTTCATTCGTCCAGCAACCACTCACTCTTCTACATGGGATAATAATGCATATAGGAGTGTGTTGGCACTCCGACACACCGTCGACGCAACGGATCACAGTCTGTTATCTCTGCTCGAACTGTTTTAGTAGATATTGTTTGAATATTTCTGACATATCTATGATGATTTGCGTGGGCTGGCCGTTTTCAGTAAGGACTGCTTCCGAGTTTGGATCTGGTGGTAGTCTAGTGGACGTTGGGCGTGTCTTTAATAATTTTGAAATTTATATTCCACGACCATTTTAAGATTTTTTAATTGGGCTGAAATAGTAACTTTTTGCTTGCTCAAATTTTAATTAAGAATTTTATTATGGAAAAATGAGTGACCTTTTTCAAACCAGTAATTAGATATTTGTACAAGTCCACTAATTCTCCCAACTGGACCAACTAATTTTTACCCTTAAACGAAATATTTTCTGGGATTCAATACGACCCCGAGAAGCTTTCCTAATCAAGCCGTCTGGATTTTGAAGACTTAAAATATCTGACTAATTTCTCATTCGAATAGTTGTTCACTGAACCGCACTCCTAAATTAAATCAGTAGCATAGGTAAGTTCTTTGGGATAGCGATTCTGCAGAAAGATCCTAATTTTGATCTTATCATTTCAAGTCAGGAAGTCGTGTAATTAATCTAAACCCAATATGAAATTATATGGATTCCTCCTTCTTTGGATACTTTTTTTATTAGTAAAAATATAACTAATCGGACAAAAATCTTAAAATAAACGTCCCGTTTTGTTTACAAATTAAATTTCGCTGCCGCCCCGCCGCACTGTGCTTGTTTCGTTTATTTTTCCTCTTTCTTTATCTTCCCGCCAGCGCGTGGGCGTTCCGTTGTTCCGTCCGTTCTTCTTTTGTGGCCCTTCCCCATACCCGGCTGACGGGAAAATTCCTCCGAAGCCATTTATTCTTTATTTGCATTCCCCGTTTGATTCTATTTTTCTGTGTCCGGATTTGTCCCCTCTGAAATGTGCATTGAAATCATGCCGGCATGGGAATGATGATGTATATTCAAAGTGCATGTTTTGGCTTGCTGGCAAAATCTAAGAAATCGCTTTAGAGCCGGGCTCATATTCTCACCTTATTCCTTTAATGGAAAATTGAAATCTATAACTGGATTTGAAAGTCTGCTCATCAATTTTGGGAATGTCAGTAGCTGTCGAATCGGCTCAGTCACAACCTCCCTCTACTTCGAGACCCAATACTGCACCGCCTCCGCACAATCAGCCAGAAATTGCAGTAAACGGCGAGAAAGGAGCGTCTCCAAGAAATACCTCTGTCAATCAAGAGATCATACCTGTGAAACCCCTCGAAAACGGTGACAATGGAGGACATCTGAAACCTAGCACCACGGCGACTGTGGCCATCGTTCACAATAAAACCGAAGATTTTGGAGCGCATTCACCGGCACACAGCTTGAATGGTCTACGGAAATCGGTGCCCGATCTCTCGCTCATGGACACCACCTCGTCCTCCGCAAATGACCACTATTTGCTCAAAACGCCCACTTTGGGAGTTCCCGACCTGCTCAGAACACCAACAATCACCTCACCGACGAAATCCGCGTCTTCAGCCTGTCTTCACGTGGATGATCTAAACACACCGTCTCTGTGTTTGAGCTCTAGCACACCAAAGAATCAACATGCTCAGGCATTTTTTGGCGACCACGAGCCGCTTTTGACTGGTAATTATGTAAAATTCAAAACAAATTGGAATGTCAAGCCAATCATATATGAAAGCTCAGGTTAAGATTAAACTCAAAAATTGCCGTATGACTCAAAATTTCACGAATTAATGAAGACTTTTTAGCTAACATCGAGATCTCAACGGTTGTGTCACAGTCATCGCTAGGCGCGCAAGGTAAATCTTTGTTTTTGGAATTTTATTTGATTTTTGAACGTATATTTCGAGAAGACAGTATGTTATACAAAGGGAGCAGGAAAGTTGGCTTTTAAGCTCCGTTTTTTTGGCAAAAGACAAACCCACTTAGAAAGAGAGCGAAGCGACCTGTTGCATTGCCACGAAATGTGTGCCAATTGTCCGAAGCATGAGTAAAGGAAAACTCTGTAGCCTAATTTTCGGTTTCTAGATACTAAAAGCAGGAATTTCTCGAAGCTCACTGTGCCAAAATTACACACCATTTAGCTTTAAGTTCTTAGACTGCTGAAGTATATTTCCCATAAAGAGCTTCATTAATAATACTTGAAATTCTGCCTGTCTGTGGCAATATAATGTAACATTTTATTGAGTTTTCAAACTTTCAGGTGCTGGTCAAAGCCATTCGCAACAGCACGACGCGTCTGGAACAGGGGACCATCAAGGTGGCTCGATAAATACCAGTAGTATGGGGCATCCATCGGGAGGTGGGGCCATGAAAGACCAGAAGACGACTTTCACGATCAAAGGCTCGATTAGCACCAATCTGCCAGTTTCGTTCAATACACAAAACATAAATTCGCCAGGTTTGTCTTTATTTTCAACACCTGAGACACGTAACTTTTTTCGTATAACCTCCCAACAGTTGACCATAAAAAGATGGAAAACTATACTTTCTATTTGAGAAAAAAGTATATGGAATAATAGTGACGTAAACCAACCCGCCCCTTGCACCAAGAATAATTCAACCGCTGAACGAGTCGCCGAATTCGCTAAATTCGAAGTATTTTTCTATAGTTGTTGTTCCTGGGTGGACACTCAAATGTTGTCTCGTTGATGGGTCCCGTTATTTTTCGATCTCAATCATTTTCTTCAGCAATAGACACCTGGATTTTTGATTCCTTTGCGTATGGTTCTCACCAAATGATTTGGTAAAATTTCTAGAAGAGCAAAATATGCTTTATTTTTTATTTGTTTTGATCTGATATCCACTTCATTTATGTTTGACATGGGCTCTACTATCTTTTTTTGGACTTTTATGTCGTGCAAATTGCATTTTAATATAATATAAGCGAAAAAATACGAAAAATATAAAAATAAATTACGACCTGTTTGTGTAATGCTTTTTCTGATAGGCTTTTAAGCTTTTCCGACTTATGACTACGTTTAAATACCGTTTAATCAATTTAAAAAATAAAAAAGACTAAAAATAAGAAATCCTCCGCAAAGATGGATTGAATTCTACGAGATTTAATTCCGAATTTTGTGAGATGTGGACTTTAATTAGCGTCTTCAAAGTATTGCGTTGATGCGATGATTATTTAACGGTATTTGATTCAGGATTGAGCGCTTCTATATTCCAATTCTCTCCGATTGTCGAGCATTTCCTGCAGTCCGCTTTCCTCCGTAACCAATCGCTACCTGTGCTCACTGTAGATGCCAAAACGCCGAATCCTAACGAAACTCCGGATTTGATGAAGGTAAGAATTTTGGAGTGAAATCGGATTGTTTGTTTATATGAAACCACTTGTGGTAACCTCTGAATTTTAAAATTCAAACTGGAACGAAAGTTTGGAAGGTACATTATAGCCAGTCTTTTGTCGCAAATGAAAAATAACCGTGTGATAAAAAATATCCATGGTATAATTGCAAAATTGCATAAATGAACTTTAGGTTGTTAGGATGCAAGAGGATGAGAAAAAGGAAAGCGAGATGATCGGAAGTTGCGTGGGCGGCGCTGGAGGAGAGGCCTCGACGAGTGCTGGGGGCGACACACACCGCCACCAACAGCAGCAGCAATTTGGCAGCGCCGACTGCTCTCAGGTAAAAATACGGTACAATCGGCTTATCGGGGGGAACCCTTGCGGTTCAGATCTCTAATACTGGCCAAGTCATCTGATAGAAAAATGTGGTTAAGATCTGGGTACTTTCGGCTTATCCGGGGGGGAGGGGAAACGGTTATCGGGGGGGGGGGGGGGAATTTTCATACATTTTTATATAGCAAAAAAATCAATAGGGGGACCCTATTGATTTTAATTTATTTTTTTGACATACATTGTGAAAAAATCAATAGGGTACCCCCTATGAATTTTTTGAAAAAATTTCGAAAAAAATTTCCAAAAGAAAATTTTTTTCTCAAAAAAACCATAGGGGGGACCCTATTGAGTGAAAAAATATTTCTTGATGACAATTTGTGAAAAAATCAATAGGGTCCCCCCTGTTGATTCTTTGGTAAAAATTTTTTTTAACTATTTTTTTTCGCAAAATACCATCGGGGGGACCCTATTGTATGAAAAATTATTTTTCTGAAAAATTTGTCAAAAAATCAATAGGCTCCCCCTATTGATTTTTTGCTATATAAAAATGTATGAAAATTTCCCCCGCCCCGATAACCGTTTCCCCCCCCCCCCCGATAAGCCGATTGCACCAAAAATACAGCTTTATAATGCGCGAGGTCCCTTGAACCCTTAAATACTAGACTTGATCCTAAATACAAAAAATTTAGATGCAATCCCGCCAATGTACCAGCAAATGCTCAGCTGAAGCCGGCCACTTTTGTCCGTCCAATAACGCAATAGCGACAAGCGCGTCATCGTACGTCCATTTAAAGCCAGATCATTGTCGAGCCCATATGCAGACACATTCTCAAGCACCAATAAATCTGGCAAACGCTCCGGGAAGATACCAGGTAAACTGAGATTTTGAGTTTAAAGGTAAATAATGTATACACAAATTATTCTATTTTAACGAAAAGTATGCCAAATCTAAATAGTATTTTTCTCCGGAGCCAAAATTTCCAATTATTTATCTCATTCTCAAAGTTCAATTTTCATTTAAGATTCACCAAAGCATAAGCTGCTCAGTGGTTCCCGTACCTCCAACAGGGATGCAATTTCAACCACCTCGCCAAGTCGGTGGTTATCACCACCCTGGCGTTAGCTCTGGCGAGCATTCTGCTCCTGGCACGTCAGCCGCGGCCATCACTTCTTCGTCTTCATCTCTATCCATTCCACCGACCAGTGCGGCTCAGCAGCATAGGCCCATGATTGGCATGGAACGCAATGGACCACCGCCTCCACATCCCCACATTTTTCGTGAGGGATTTCAGCCGAAACCCGAGCCAATCGACGATTTTTATCAAATGCCCTTCAGTGGTCAACCTGCACCTATGTTCGCATCTCATGGTAAATAGCATTCTTGGTTTCATCCGGAATCCCTGCAAGAATATTTATCATGGATAAATTAATTTTATCTATGATGCCACTTGTCGAATTTAAAAAATTATCGAAAGTATTTTTGAAATTTATAGTTTTTTACCTTTTAAAGTATTCTAGAATTACTTTTGGACCGGTTTCTTGATAGTACCTTTATACCTGTGTGAGCTGTTATAATTCACTCTTTTCAGCTCCTGACAATTTCAACCAGCCTTTTGGCGAGAACACTTATCCATCCACCTCCAGAGGCCATATTCCACCATCCGTGAAACAGCGAAAGAGATTCCCAGCCACAGCGGCCCCAACTCGATTGGGTGGCCGAATGCTTCCAAGGCGCATGATACAAAGGTAATTTTTGAAAAGCAGTCCAAGTTAATATTCTAAAGTATTTTCAGGCCATCTAAAACTCCGATCCAAGACAGACCACATCAGTGTCCTATAGAGCACTGTGACCGGAGATTCAGCCGGTCGGACGAACTCACGCGCCACGTTCGAATCCATACAGGCCAGAAACCATTCCAGGTAAGCGTTATATGAAAAGGTATATAAAACATACTAAAGGGAGCAGAAATACCAAATGTATAAATCTTCCCTCTAATCGAGCGCGATCCGTTTTGGCGGAAATGTGCTCAGTTAGAGAGGGCCGGATTAGAGAAGGTAGACTATTGATCATTATTCTAAGTAGCATATTTGCAACAGTTGAACCAATTTGAACACTACTTATGCATTGAACTTATTTGCCCGTTGCTTAAACTCAAGCTAAGTCTAAATCTAAGGTTGTTCGGTGCTATTGTCATCCGTTGGCATTCATACAAAATCTGTGATATCAGAAAATCTATGATAAAGATAAGTCGCTTCTATGACACGAATAACCTTTTCATAGCTCATGTTATGAGAATTACTAGCTTTTGGGAACCGAAAATCTCGATATCTACCTTATTTTGAGGATTTCCACGCCAATTCTAACTGCACATTCTCATATTTACCACATTATACAATTTTCAGTGCAAGATCTGTATGCGAGCCTTCTCTCGCTCTGACCACTTGACTACTCACGTCCGAACCCACACGGGCGAGAAGCCGTTTTGTTGCGACATTTGTGGACGGAAATTTGCCAGGTCTGATGAACGTAAAAGACACACCAAAGTTCACGCCAAAGGCAAAAGCGGGCGCCGGCTATCAGGTAAATCAATAATACAAATTCATGATTCATTTTGTGAAGAACACTAATTTTTAGTCTCTTCTGCCGGAAGCAATGGCAGCGGTGACGGTGGCTGTGGCGGAGACACTACAGGCGAGTATGGCGGAGGACTCGGAGGGGATGGAGCCTCAAGCCTATCCCTTTAATGCTTCTGATCAAGTCATAATATCTCCTCATAGTCTGTATATCGTGATCCATTCTCTTCCTCAAACTTAATCTGTGACTTTGCAATGATATTATCTTTTTTGAAGATTCGAAGAGATTAAAAATATTCTACTTACGTTAGATTCTATATGTTTTAAAGGCCATAAAATATAATGGCAATTATAAAAGTGAAATACGGAGAGTTTTATGAATGTCATATTTCGGATAGCACCTCTTATTAACTATCCTATGTTATTTATGCAGGAATTTGCATCCTAAGTTTTTGAACAAGTAAAATTAAGTACGTAGTTGTAAAATATTGTCTTATTTCAATCGGCAATATCGATGCTGCCTCCCGTAATGCGGCAAATTCCCGAACTTTTTGTCTCAAAAATTCAAATTTCTGCAGCTATTGTTAGTTTTCATTACGAACTTTGTTAGCTCTGTTTTTCTTTCGTGTTACATATTTCTACGGCATTTTGTTTCCTCTTTACGGTTTTTGCTTATAAACCAGGTGACATGTTTAATTTTTTGACGTACTAATAAGGTTCAGGTTGTCCATACTTTTAAATATTACGTTTAAGGTAATACTTATTAGTATGTATTTTACTCTAAAATCTCGATTTCAGAAAATGTTTTTTATTATTTAATTTAAATATGAATAAGAAAAAACATCTTCTTTAATAAACTCCAAAGTCCCTAAACCTTATTAACACAATCTTGTGATTCGATCAATAACTCAACGGTTCACTTTTATTGTAATGACTCAAATCCACGGTTGGATTTATTGAACCTCCTCTTCTGATTGAGACTCAATTCGAGAGCCATTTGATTTTGATGTTCTGACATTGTTCGTGTCTCTGACTCTTCTAGTCATCGAATTCAATTGTTCGAAGTCAAATTCAATTGTTCTCACGTACGGTCGACTTTTGCACATAATTTATGGACTTTTATTTAATTGTATAAAACAAGTATATAAATGCTCAAATACTTATAAGCAATTGTTTCAAGAGTATTGATTTCTGAACAGCGTTACACTTTTCATAAAAGTTATGTGAAACCTGTTTCATGTTTTAGAAACCGATATGCCAATGAAAGCTCATTCAATAACAAAATTAAAATTTTTAAAGATATGGGAAAATAATTATGAGCATTAAATGATCGCAAGCCGAATTTTTCATAGTCTGACAAAAGACAGACTAAATTATCGCTGTTCAGAATTTTATAAATTAAGGCAAATTCTTGAATTATTTGGAAAGGTATTCGAATCAAGTTTGATCAATCACAGAATACAACCATTTGTGAGTGCAAAAAAGGCATAGAGATGAGCGATACATTTCATATATACAATCACAACCTAAATTTTTTTGTTATTAAATATTAGTAAATAATTAAAGCCATTGTGATCTCATTCCATTTGAGGGAAGAGAGCGTAGAATAAACATTGCAAAGGAAATTACAATGATTAGGAAAAGAGGAAGATATTCTTATTATCAGATAGTTTTCTAAAGAATAACAAAAGTAGACCACAGGCACAAAACGGAAGTCAACCCATGGCCACTTCAAACTTTTTGGCATTCGGAGGAGTGCTTTGTGTGGCATAAACCTTGTTCCGGGACGCATTCCTAGAGAATTCGTCGGTTGTCCAACTTGCCTGTAAAATGTTTTAATAAATAATAAATATTGAATACATTTGGAAAATGGCTTTTGAGTTTTCAACGCCCAATTTATATCAAAAATCGTAGCAATAGGTAATGCCATAAAACCATGTTGTAGAATTGTGTATCAATTGTAAAATAAGCTTTGGGTTTTGTTCCGTGTGATTCATAATATACGAAATATGAGACTTCAAATTAAATCCACTTTTGACGAAGTTTTAGATAAAAGCATTTTTGTTGTAATTTTAATATTCTACAACAAGTGTCTATATATTGTCTCTATTGTGTCTCTATATTGGCTAAATTCAGCACAATTTGTTTCATCTAGAAATTGTGCAACCCGAGGAGGGTGGGTGGATCTGGTGGTAAACTAAAAAAACAGTTTTAGTTAAATAAATTACGTAGCAATTTTCGAATGAAGCCAGTCATATTAATATTTAAAAAAACTCACCGGCTCTGCCGATGCCATGAATATGAACATCAAATTTGTGAGGCACAACACACCGGCAGTGAACAAAAATACCAGCCGCCACTCTTCGGGCGTATTGTGTGGTGCGAACCCGGTAACCATCAGCGGCACGAGCAAAAGAGTTATTGTAATTCCTATAATATATATTCAGAGTAAATTAAAAACTTGCAATCTATTCACAAACCTAGCGAAACATTTCCCGTCACAAAGTGACTGTAGTGTTTGCTTACCAACGGTCCGGCCTTGAAGAAGCCGCCGGTGGTGAATCCTAACAGACCGGCCGATATTCCCAATATTATCAGACAAAGTTGAGGATATTCTGTGGGAGCAAAGGCCAAAATGGCCAAGAAAATTGACGAACCAAAGAAGGCTATGGAATTGTATACTCTCAATTTGTTTGTCTCTGAGAGGAATCTTATCTAAACAATCAAAGAGGATGTTTTTATGTAGATTTACAAAATTAACCTTATCGCTCGTAAATCCAGCACATAATTTGATAGTGAATTGAGCAAGCGGCGCCAGGGAAGCGGACAATCCTGTGTGGTGTACAGAGAAATGCAACACGCTGTTCAAATAAATCTGAAATAGTAATCTTTTAGCAAAAATAAAAAATATTTGAATGGCATGTAATGAATAAAGTGACTTAATAATTCGACATCGTGCATATTTTCAGAGAAAAGTACTCACAGGTGAATAGAGGAACATCATATTTACACAGAAGAAGTTTCCAAAAGCAGCGATCCTGCAAGTATAGATATAGTAAATCGTACACTTTGCTGTCTAATTTACCAAACGGCCCACACTGACGCAGTTTTTAATATTTCTGCATATGGAATTTTTTTCAGAAGCTCCTTGCCCAGCTCGGATTTTCCCACTGCTATCTTTTTCATTTCGACTTCTCCAACGAGAGGGTGCTTTCCTAAAATTTAAAACATAGTATAGTAAGTACATTAGGCGAATATTTTTACATAAATTTACGATAAAACTATGTTTATGACCAAAGCTCTAAGGCCATAGCTAAGTTTTCAACAAAGCTCAGCCTTAGCTGGCTAGTAATATAGACTTCATATTTTAAAATATTGCTATCTTGACCGTCGACAGAAAACGGCGCATTCTGATCCTAGGAGACTTTTGGGTCTGCTTCGATCAGTGTCTAAGTTTACGTGATGAGATTTTAGTAGTAGTAAATGAGTGGTTTAGAATATTGAAACAATTTTCATTACCCACCAGGACTGTTCCTATAAAATAGTGCAAAAGTTGTGAAGAGAACGGCTGATGCGGCACCGTGTGCATAGAACACCGATGGCCAGCCCCAATCCGTTGTGCAAAGCGCGCCAGAAACGGGCATTGTTACTGCCGGCGCGAATTGTACATATGCCACCTGAAAATGATTAAGTGGAATTAAGCCTCAATAAAAAGTACGAACCAAAGCGGAAACAAATAGACCATTTTGCTTGTAATAAGTCCATTTTGAGGTAAACGAGCCAATTACAGGGAAATTTGCGGCGAATGCAACACCTGGAAACGAGCTTATCGCATTAGTTAAACCTGGTTAAAATTGATGATAATAACCTTGAAGCACACGAGCAGCAAGCACGTAGTAGAAGCCGAGTTCTATAGCGGCAGGCATCATGGAGGTAGCAATAGCGGAGAGCAGGCCCAATAATGCGAATACAACGCGAATACCGAAATGGTTCACCTGAACAGAAATATGTATCAACTTTTGTTGTTTCATTTTGTTTGTAAGTAGAATGGAGCGTAGTCTTGCTTTTCATGAATTTCAAAGTCTCAAATCGCTGCTTGTCTGGGTCTCATTCCAATAATCGTTAATTAATTAAACCAACCATTGACACTACAACAAAGTTGGCAATTAGCGCTGCGGCGGCAACTGCCGACGTGAGATAGAGCCTTTGTCGCGGCGTGAAAATTTGTGTTGAAGAAGTCGTATTATGTGCACTTGCATTTAAGGAGTCTGAAACAATTAATGAAAATGATTTAGCCGCATCAATAATTATCAATATTTTCATTTTGTGCTTAAAATTACTGTTTATGTTACTGTCCAAATGTCTACATTGAAAAAATTTTTCCATGTAGACAAATTGCTCCCATAAATAAAAACATTTAAAGAACTTTAACCAACCCGTCGTTGGTTGATCCGCAAACTCGTCGGACGGAATTGGCGGATTAGTGGCACTCCCGATATCATCCGTGACGCCAACGGTGATACCCGCCGCTTCTTCTGCGTCCGCATTGATGCAAATGATGGCAAAGTTGAAGCAGAGAATGTTAGACCACACTGACGCCAAACATAGCAACACCAAGACCATAAGCAGGAATCGCGTTCTGGTGTGGAACAGTTTCAAACAACCTTGAACATTGTCGTTATTATCAGAATTATTCTGCCCATTTTGCTTCATTTTCTCTCTGTAACCGAATTTTATTCATATATTTGGCCTTTTCGAAGAAAGAATCGCGCGAAAATACAATCACATGTTTGAAAATAATATACAATTTAACTCCTCAAAAAGCAATTTTCTGGAAAATGGGAATTTTTGCAAATTTTTAGAATTCTTTGCTTTCTTCTGAATAAGGTCATTTTGAATATGAGAACTGTATTTTCCAGTACGTTTTCCGCTATGAAGTATATAAAATTTTATAGTTCTTGTGGATATCAAAATTAGCAACTTGTGCAGTTTTTGATTTTTTGGAAAAATCAATTCAAAATTGTATCCCAAATAGTAAAGGTAAATTTAACAGAAAATTCGAGATGCCATAAGTTTTCGTAAAAAGTACAAGTTGAAGTTAAACTAAAATATTAAAAATGTATAAATCCTAAAACTTTCGTATGACATTAAACTTTCACACTTGTTCAAAATCGAACAAATGTGATTTATGAACATTTAAAGCCCGCAAAAAATCTCACCAAGTGTGAAATCGCCCTCTTCTCGGTGGATATTCAATTTGGACTGCAGGACCTGCGAGATGGATCTCACAGAGCCGCCCAATCGAGAACTCGATGTATGGCTCTTGTGTATGGTCGGAGGTGGCGTGCTGCCTGCGTGCAAAGAGTTCTCACGCCCGGCAGATTGCATATCTACGGCCAGGTGTGGATACTGCTGAAGGGTTGTTTGAGTCTCTTTATCATTTTGTTGATTTAGAACGGGATTGGACATGTCCTGTTATGTGATGGAGATTTAATTGGCAGAGGTGATAGCGCTCCGACGACAATTACGACCAGAGTTGTTGTTTTGAAGTTCAAAAGATTATCCGGGCACACAACGGATTAAACGAATAACGGAAGATAATTTTGCCTGAAATCGAAACAATGAAATTAGAGAAAAATTTATTAAAACACTGATTTAATCGTATTTTATTGTCACATCATTCGGCTTTTTAACAAATAACTGAAAAGCATAGTAATAAATAAAGCCTAACAAATGATGTTGCCGATAGAAAAAATTGATGTAAACAAATTGAAGAGGTAGCCTAATTTCAGGATAAATCGAATAAAATTGGTCCATCGAGCGTACTTCGGGGGTTTTTCTTTAATTTGTCATACATTTTTTCAAAAAATCGATGAATAGCTACCCGAAGGGCTTCATTTGGTACGGGTCTGAACTTTAATTAAAATAAAATTACAAATTTAAAAGTGCCATTCGATATTTTTATTACAAATTAGAAAGATTTATCATTCTTTCAAAATCTTGCATAATTCGATTCAATAATAACTCAATTCATAATCGTCGGTTATTGAACAAGGAAAAATTCGCGTTAAACTGGGATAAAACAAAACTTGATTTATGTTGAAAATTAGTATTATTTATATTTTAAAAACATAGCGAATAATCAGGAACCAAAGACCCTTTAACGTATCAAATATCAATACTATAATATCAAATTTCCAACGAGCGAAATGAGACGAGACTTCATATATTCATACAAAACTATTCGGTTGGTATCCTGGTTTATCCAGAAACGTCGATAGTCCCAAATACGGGAAAAGTTCAATGCCACAAAAACAGATGAATTCTCTTTTCATTCCGAAACCCATACAAACTTTAGGATAACCACCAGCCGAATGGGCTGCCTAAACCGCGCAAAAGTGAAAGATCAAAGAGATTAACACAAAATTTTATTCAACCGATAAAAAAATCAGGAAGGTTACCGGGAAACCAATCACATTCATCCGGAACAACAAGGGATTAGCACAAAGGAATGGATGCATGAAAATAATATTACAGGAAGAATGTTTGTAACCGAACAAACGACTATGTAACATTTTTGGGAAATTCTCGCAAAATCCTAAAACTCAACAACCGAAATTTTGTTGACTTGGGGCTAGAAAGCTTCTAGTCAAGTCTGTCCGTTTCATACTCGAATTTGTGCCCGTAGGTGGTCCTCAATATGAATCCAGACCGGGGATTTGTAAAAATGTTTTTTGAAATGAAAAATTTTGTACAAAGATTCTAGTATCGAGTTTTTAAAATATTGATAAAATGACCACGTTTTATCCATAGTGTTTCTTTTTCAAACACACAAAATTTGCATACCTGAAGAATGTAGAGCTGGTGCAAAGACAAACATTAGTCAGTATTCATTGGCCAATAGTCAGTTTTATCTAAAAGTATTTTGTGTAAAATTTAACAATAGTTAGAAAATAACATTGTAATATCTAGTGCCATTACTAGGGCCCGGATTTTCCGGACATGAAAATCGCATTTTCGGACATTTTCTCTAAAATTTTCCCATTTTCGGACATGGAATGTGTGTTTTCGGACAATTGACCTATTTTATTGCATTTTCTCTTTTTTTCTTCCAAAATGACTGTTTTCGGACATTTCCGGACATTTTCGGACAATGTCCGGGAAATCCGGGCCCTAGCCATTACAGTCAAGCACAAGCTTTATTTCCAGATCACATTTTACCTACACTTTTTAATACTAACAATTTGACCAATCAATGTTTCGAGAATTTGCGCATATCCTACAGATTCCGACTTTCGAATATCTGTCATGTATCTTTTGTTTACTTTTAAAACGCATAAAAGAAAATAAAGCACGACTTTTATTTACATTCAAAAATTTCAGACCCGCTAATCACAAGTTAAAATGCGACAAATTCGTTTCACCAATCTGTCAAGATTGTGAAGTTCATGACTTTGTCGTTCGACTTTCATTTTATTTGCCCATCAAACTTTTATCTCTGAACGACTATAGAGTCAATTTCGGGCAAAACAATGAACGTCTCCTTTTAGACAGCAAAGAAGACCGACTCCGAAAATAGAAACATGCAAAAAGCAATTACGCAAATGAAAATATGCAAAGAAACGATAATGTTTGGACAAGCAAATATTCCAACAATTTTGTCGTAAAAATAACAGACATCATTCCTGAAATAGAACAAAGAGATGTAAAATTGGTGGAATGAACAAATAATGTCTCTAAAGGCGTCGGGAGTATCGTTGATTGCAATAGGGTTTGAAAAATGATCAATTGCGCCCATTAAATTAAAAACGATCAATGCGTCAGCGTTGAGCATTACGCTCAATTGTGGGCACTTCCGTGACCACTTTTCGCTAGGTTTATTTTCAGAGAAAAATCGTCTTTTCTGGGAAAAAGGTGATATATATGGCAACATTTATGCGGTAGTGGATGTTTGGTGAGCGGAGTTTGGATTGCAAATGCCCAACAGAAAATAATTGTGGTTTTTGATTCTGCGACTTTCCCATTTTTAAAAACTGGATGATAGAAATGATTTTCCATTCACTTTTACGACGAAGACATTACAGACCCGTTAGAGAGTGGCTGACGTTTTGAGAAGTACGTAAATCTCATAAAAGAAGTCACTTTTTCGTCTGAAAAGCCAAAGTTCAGTGCTATTTCGTGTCGTAATGTGTTTTTACAAAAAAAATCTTTATAAAGGCTGCAGTTGTGAAAAATATCCTTAATTCCGTCACTAATTTACTATTCGGCAAGCTTGATGTTCAAGGATAATTTTTGTTGCAAAAATACCTGTATAAAGGAGAAAGTTGATTGATATTCAAAAGAGACTTCTCATAAATGCCGAGATATGTTATATTCCAGACATTCCATTGGCTATACAACACATATTTTGTAATGAGGTAAGCTCAGTATTAAGGAACTAAAAATTGCTTGCCTAAAAAGTGCAAATAATAAACGAATATTATCGGAAACAACGATAATATTGTGCCGTTTACAAGAAAAACGTTAGCAAGAATGTTTTTATTGCTCCTCCTAATCGGAAAAGTATTTTTCATGCAGCATCAATCATATTTCGGACAAAGTTTTACTATCCCGTATTTATTGTATCATTTCGACGTGTCATGTAAACATTATTTTCTCCGTTTATTGCAAGATTCCATAAATTTCGATTGTCAAATGATTGTCAACTTTAATTCAGTCGCTTATATTCACATAACGGGTACGCTTAAATCAGAAATTGCAACTTTGACAAAGTATTATAATTTGATTTCATATCTTTTATATATTGAAACTTCATAAAATACTCTTTCCTGTGGCACATGACCGCTTTGTTTTCCATGAAATAAAACTTTTTCTCGGTCTTCGGACATCGATTTGTTTGTGCTTCTTTAGTGATGATTTTTATGTGAATTATGGTACATACATAAAACTCGGCCAAAACCATATAACTTAAGGTCGCGTAAATAGGGACAAATAATTTTATAGCTCCCTAAAATCCATCAGGGATTATGACAAATTCGGGAGCGACGCTTGATATATTTAATTCCTTTTTCTCTAATATCCATTTAACGGTCCTTGAACAATACGTCAAAATAGAATGGATCTTAAATGACAAGACTATTTATTATGTTGATACGATATTCTATGAAAACAGAATTTACTATAAAGAGGTCATAAAGACGGGGCTTAGGACCTTTGGAATTAAATGTATAAGTCTGGACATTTATAAATTCTTGGAAATAAATTGACTTTTTATTGGTTTTTGTCCTTAGCATGCTTGTTGAGAACTCAAAGTTCACAGTTTTTATTTGTTTTGTTCATCATAAATTAGACTTATAACCGAGTTAATGTCTTTGCAGAAAAGTTGGAGGAGGTATGCAAAAGCAAAATGCGAATTACGTAAAAAAGAAATAGAAAAGAGCATGCTATCGTCGAGATAAAGAAGCAGATAAAAGTACAGGTTGTAGTTGTTGTTATAAGTTCCTTTTGCAGACCGCCCATAACTTCTGTGTTCGCAATGAAATTTGTGTTGACCGCAATGGCCCGCTCCTTTTAATAGCTCGAGCCATTTCGCGCAACTTTTCTCGCACACTCGAGTTGTTTATTTAATTTTGCGGTCTAAAGCCATCGACGTTCAATCGAGAGGTTGATAATTTTATTAGTTGGGCCGCTTGTTCAACTTTGAACTTTCATTCATGTCCGAATTCCACACTTCTCTTTGCATTTCAATAAACAAACAAAAATTGTATATGGAGTTTCGAAAGTAATAAATTAGTTAAAGGCAAAATAAAATTTTGACCGCTCAAAGAATCGAATTACTGCGTTTTTAAGTAAATTTCAACCAGAATTTAGGAAAGGAAATTATCAACGGAAAATTATTTATTCAAGAGACAGATCCGGAAAATTAGCAGAGGTAGAAGATGTCATTTTACGAAATTGTAATATTGTATTTACCTAATTAATATGTAACACCTGAAACGCAATAGGAAAAGCATTCGAGAAATTTCAACTATCTGACTTTACAAGTCTAAAATTAACGCAGAATCATTCAAAGCCGTTCATCCGTGACGAGGAAACAAGCATAAATATCGCTCTTACGATATTCTCGTGATCTCATATAAATTATCCGACCTTTTTTTTATCAATGTGTGGGAAATGACGACATAAGGAATATCTCATGAACATATACCGGTCGGACAAAAAGCCGGGCCGGATACCGGATAGTGCGAAAAAGCCGGGCCGGATAGTGCAAAAACACCGGATACCGATTAACCGGATATTTGCCAATTTTCAAATTTTGGCGCCAAATTTGAAAATTTTTCCTAATTTTCGCACTAATTTGCAAAAAGTTCATCTAAATGCGTGTTTTTTGTTTCGTTTTTATTATAAATGTGCGAAGTTAGAATAAATCTTATAAAAGTCAAATATTTAGACATCTTTTAGCAACATTTTTAGCTACCGTAAAACCTCTAATTTCGCCAAGAAGTCAAAGATAATATTTTAGGAATCGCTTTAGACAGGGAGCGGCTGAGCGAAAAATTTTGAACGTTTTGAAAATTCGAGAAATAAACGGCTTCGGAGATCCATCATTTTTGCTCCAGTAGTTGAAAATAGGCGTTCAGAAAATAGGCGTTCGTCTGTGGCGCTGACAAAAAATTGAACTATATTATTTTCCAGTTTTTTGCTTGGTCTAAAGGCTTATATCTCAGGATCCACCCGTCAGTTTCCTATGACCAATAGCTCAATCGATAGCTACCAATCTCCAGGTTTCCCGAAAATTATCAGATCCAAAATTTAAATGAAAATTTTCCCGCCAAAACACAAAAACGTGTTTTTAAGCCATTTTCAACATACCAACTTATCTCTTTTTCAATTTATATCAATTTTCTATCAATTTTCCAACATTCCTACTTTTCAAATTATCAAATTTCAACATTTCTACTCAATTTTATGCCATATTTGGTCATTTTTGGCCATTTTTCGACCAAAAAAGTCGATTTTTCATATCCGACTGCCAAAAGAGCTAAAAATTTGCATACAGGGGTTTTTCGACCTCCTGAATTCGAATTTCTAATCAGATTTCAAATTCAAATTTTGAATTCGCGCCAAAATGAAAAATCATGTTTTAAGGCATTTCAATTGTCAAATGTGATAGTATTTTATCCACTTAGCAAATTTAGTGCAATTAGAGTATTCCAGGCAAAAAATTTGCGCATTTGAAAATATTCCGTTTTTTTCTGACATTTTTTGACGTCAAACCTATCGAGGTAGTAGGTTTAGAGTATATTTAAGCATTAGTAATTTTTCCACCTTTTCTATCCAACTTAAATACGTGTTCCTTATGATATTTTTGTGTCAGTATTTTCAATTAGCTGTTATATTTTTAGTTCACATCTTTTGCTGTTTGGGCTTAGAAATGATGAGTCAGTTTATTTCAATGGTTTTACAATTTCGTAATATGCTAGCCCATCTTTTCTTATTTCACCAAACCGTGCTAGAATATTCCACAAGTAGCTCTCTCTTTTGAAATGAATGCTTTTTGAGTCTCTTTGTGTCTCAAAGTGAATTCAGTGTTCAGAAATTTGTTTTAAAGCAGACAATCGCGTTCGTTATTTCTTCATATTTTATTCATTGCATTGAACTATATTATTTTCCAGTTTTTTTGTATTCTTGAATTCTTGAAACCCTTATATCTCAGGATCCACCCGTCAGTTTCCTATGACCAATAGCTCAATCGATAGCTACCAATCTCCAGGTTTCCCAAAAATTGTCAGATCCAAAATTTGAATGAAAATTTCAAATTCAAATTCAAAATTTGAATTCGCGCCAAAACGAAAAATTGCCTTTTAAGGCATTTCAATTGTCAAATGTGATAGTATTTTATCCACTTAGCAAATTTAGCGCAATTAGAGTATTCCAGGCATAAAATTTGCACATTTGAAAATATTCTGGTCATTTCTGACATTTGTTGACGTCAAACCTATCAAGGTAGTAGGTTTAGAGTATATTTCAGCATTAGTAATTTTTCCACCTTTTCTTTCCAACATAAATACGTGTTGCTTATGTGATGCCTATTTGATGTTATATTTTTAGTTCCCGTCTTTTCTGTTTAGGTTTAGAAATGATGAGTCAGTTTATTTCAATGGTTTTACAATTTCGTGATATGCTAGCCCATCTCTTTCTTATTTCACCAAACCGTGCTAGAATATTCCCAAAGTACCTGTCTCTTTTGAAATGAATTCTTTTTGAGTCTCTTTGTGTCTCAAAGTGAATTCAGTGTTCAGAAATTTGTTTTAATGCAGACAATCGCGTTCGTTGTTTCTTCGTATTTTATTCATTGCATTTATTTTAAGTTGGGTTTTCGTTAAACATTTTATTAAACTGATTGATTCGAAATAAATTTCCGCGTATGACATTGACCCCCACGAGCAGAATCTTTCTTATTTCCCCAAACTGTGTTAGATTAGTTAATTTGCACATTTTAAACTCAAATTTATGCTCAACTCGACTACTCCAATGATAGTACTGTAAATGTATACGCATTTGTGATTATTTCTACGTGCACAGTTTTGTTTTCGTACGTGTATAGTTTCGGTTAGCTTGCAATTTTAGTGTTGGTGATTGTCTATGCAAATCTCAAACCCACTTTCATGTCTCATAATTTCAGTTTATACACTTTGGTTGTGAAGAGTACATTGTAATTTTACAGGTTATTGAATTTTACCAATACTTGCTATGGGTGATGATAAAAAAGAAACGCACTTCGCTGTTAATGGCGATGGAGAAAAGTAACGCGTTTGCTAATTTATTTAATAGTTTACAAAATTACCGTTTTAGAACAGCGACTTTGACTTCCTGCGATGAATTGAAGTCGATGGTTAGCGGACGTCCCGCGTAAGTAACATTTTTTAATAGAAATAGTGTTAAATGATCTGAGTTATGCGGAAAAATTTTTGATAAAAAAATTTTTATAACACCAAACAGCTTAAATAATTATATATATTTTCAGTTCCGTGACTCTGAAGGTCGTTGGTTGGAGCGCACCTTTTTCTACTCTCAATGGCCGTCGCAAGTTCCATTGCTATTTGGCGAACAATGAAAATTATGTGATGCGACTGTCTATCTGGCAGAAAGAAGCTGACGAAATGTCGGAAAAAATGAAGCTGTTTTCGGTATCATTTTACTCTGTTATTTAAATAATTGCAAACGGCGTTTTTCATTCAGCAAAATATATTAGCATGTATGATTGTCAAAAAAGGTGGCTTTTTGGCACACAATTTAATGGAACTGTGTGAATTTGATAATTTAAAAAGCAGGAATGATTGAAATAACTTTGTTAATCGATATTTCTAATGTGATAGTATTTTACCCCAGTAGATAACCGCAGAAACTCTTCCCCGCATCAGCTAATAGCATGCTCAAATTATATCATAATTTGCTTAATTCATATTTCATTTCATATTAAACAAATGTTACTTAAAAAGTTACATTAACGCAATAATGAGAAATTGTGATTTAACGATTTTTAATCGCTGTTTTCGTATGTAGCTTATGCTTTCAGACATTTCGATTCAAAAACTTGGATCTGAAGCCGATATGGTTACAGAACACTCCTACCTTCAAGGAACCCAATATTACTTCTTCGGACCGTGAATTTACCTTCAACGGTCGCAACTCAGATGCATTGCTGTTAGCGAGCGCCGAGAAGGAAAAATACGAGGAATATATGAAGCAATTCCCCGGTATTCCTCCGCATTGGAAGCATATAAGCGAGGTGTCAAGTTGGGAGAAGTTTTTGGGTGAGCTAACAATATATTGCGTATAAATTCTGTATATTTACTGCTGTTATCTTTAACTATAGTTTAATTTCGAGCGACTGTTATTGTATAACGGAGCAATATTATTAGCTTTGTATTTTACTCAGTTACCTCTTTGCTCTATGTTCGATCTTTTAGCCGGTCGAGTGATCACTTTAACCGATTTCGAGAAATACAAACTGGTGGTCCGCGAATTGGGAAAGCCGGTGGAGAAATCGGGAATATACGGTGTTGCCGGCGACAGCTTATTTAATAAGACAATTTTTTTTGTCGAATGCGTTGCAGCTGAGGAAGATCTCGCTCTGGCTGAATTTCGCAAAGGCTATGAATTCACCTATTTGGAAGGACGCTCACATTTGTTCGGTTGGTTTTAGTATTATTTTACTTCTATAACTTTACTTTCTAATAATCCTTTTCAAACGTTTTTAGTTAGGTTTGGTTAAACAAACCTATTGTTCATTGCATTTTTTATTTTACAGGGTCGACTATCTGGATTGTTATCGACATCCAGTATGTGTCGCCAGTGTCGAATTCGGATGAAACTGTAAATGTGGACGAAGACAAGTTTCAATTTGTTCAAGTCCCGGTTTCCTCGGGCAATGCAGTGCGTAAATCCGAAGTGAAGGAAGAACAAACTTCTGAGGCTCCCGCTAAGCGTCCTCGCAAATCTTTGGTGTAATAAGCAAAATTATGTTTTATTTTGTTTGCTGTTTTGTTGAATAAATATTTTACTGTAAATGTTCATGCGTTCTTCTATGATTTGTTTGGCCTTCTGATTCCAATGCCGGTATACTATATTACCTATTATATGTTTTACACAGTAAATACTGACTCAGCACTTATTTCGGTTCAATTTTGTAAGTTTCTACTCAATTTTATGACATATTTGGTCATTTTTGGCCATTTTTCGACCAAAAACACCAAAAAAGAACAACCCTTATAGGGCGCCAAACCAGGATTTAGGATTGCGGCCCCAAACATCATGGGCCTAAGGGACTTAATCTTAGGCTTAAGCTATTTCTATCTACCAACTTATTACTTTTCCACTTTATGTTGATTTTATATCAAATTTCCAACATTCCTCAAACACCTTAAAACTGGGCGCGGGCTTTGCCCGCGCCCTTCATTAAAGCTAGTATTCAATAAATATTCAAAAATTTCTCTGCTATAATTTATTTCAATGATAAGTTTTAGTCAATTTTTAAAGTGACAGCAAATTTTTTCAAGAATTTTCGCCTGCGGCGCCATTTTGTTACAATTTGGCCTTCAATTAATTAAACGAAAAGAAAATAGCGCCGCAGGCAAAATTTTTGAAAACGTGGAAGTATAGAGTAAATTTTCATTGAAAAATGCGTTACCAAGTTGCTGCTACCAATGTGCAAAAATTACGTGAAAATAGCGCCGCAGGTGAAAATTTTTGAAGTATTTAGTTTATTTGACAAAAATTTTTCAATAAATATTGAAAATTTTCAATCTAAAATTTATTTCAATGATTTACTATAGTCAATTTTTAAAGAGAAAGCCAATTTTTCCAAAAAATTTGCCTGCGCTTTTTTCCTCGACTTATCCCATATATCTAGGATTTGATTGCTTTTTGAAAATAAGCACCCCTAAGAATGCACGGGAAAATGGGTAACGGACACCCCGACCAGAGTTGCACGCAATTGCGGATTGCGGAATTGCGGCAATTTTGGCGTTGCGGATTGGGCCGTTTTTTGCCGCAATCCGCAATCTTTAAGCACCCCTAAGAATGGCCTCGGCCGTGCCCGACAGGGCGCGGCCGAGGAAAAATTTTTGAAATTTTTGCCTCAACATTGAAAAATTTCAAAGGAAATTTTCTCCAACCTCCCTAATTTTTTTCAAAATTTTCGCCTGCGGCGCTATTTTTTCTTTGATTTTTCCTTTGTATCCAACATTTTTTCTAAATTTTTTCGCCAGCGGCGCGATTTTATCCTGTATTTTTACTGCAATTTAAGATGTCATTTTCTCCAGTGACAGTAATAATTTTATAGACACAGGTAATACGAGTACTAGACATACGACCGAAGGCGGAAAATCCAAGAAAAAATAGCGCCGCAGGCGAAAATTTTGAAAAAAATGTGTGAGGTTAGAGAAAATTTCCTTTGAAAATTTTCAATGTTGAGGCAAAATTTTCTAAATTTATTCCTCGGTGCCCTATCGGGCACGGCCGAGCATTATTCCACAAATTTTGTTTGCTTTTTGTGCGTAGAAAACCAGATTTCTCAAAAATATTCGGCAATTTCTTCGTAGAAAATATTGTTATAAAAATTTTTCAGGCAAAACTTTTCAGAAATATTACGCTGTTTGCCAGAAAATTTTTCTAGCAGAGTTAATTTTTCAATAAAATTGACTCTATTTTTGGAAATTTCTAAAAATTTTTGCTTCTTAATCTATTGATTTTGATCTTTTTGCATTGAATTTGTAGTAATTTAATGCATTTAATCGAATATAAATTGATCCTAGGCTTTAAAACACTATAATTTGGCAAAATTTGGAAAAAAAAATTGGAAAAAATTTACGTGAAAATAGCGCCGCAGGTGAAAATTTTTGAAGTATTTAGTTTATTTGACAAAAAATTTTCAATAAATATTGAAAATTTTCAATCTAAAATTTATTTCAATGATTTACTATAGTCAATTTGTAAAGAGAAAGCCAATTTTTTCCAAAAAATTTGCCTGTGGCTATTTCCCGCGACTTTTCCCATATATCTGGGTTTTGACTAGGGTGCCCCCCCCCCCGGGGACCCCCGGGGGGGACGTGATTTTTCGATTTTCGGGGACGGGGATCCCCCCGAAAAAAAACCCGGGGGACAAATCCCCGAAATAAAATCCCCGGGGCCCCGGGGGAAATTAAGCACCCCTAAGAATGGCCTCGGCGGCGCCCTACCGGGCGCCGCCGAGCGAAAAATTTTGAACTTTTTCGAGAATATAAAAATTTCTCGATTCGAAATATAAAAATTCGCCACCGTCTGGGGGCTATCGCCCCACAACGGCGCCGGACGCGACAGATTGTGTGAAATCGTCTCCCCGGATTTCCTGGTCGACACCTACCCCCCTAAATCGACCCCGGGGAACTCGAATCCGGGCTCAGATTTGGGGTGGTCCCGCCACGAAAGTTGGGAAAATCGCATTTTTGTTAAAAAATGGCCCAAAAATGACAATTTTTGATGCGTTACGTTAAAAATAATTGCAGATTCGGACTCAGCGCATCAAAAAACCCCTAAAAACACATTTTGCCGACATTCCAAAAAAATTTCATTTTTTGGCCATTTTTGACCATAGGGGGTACCACATGAATTTCGAAAAAAATCGATTTTTTGAAAAGGTGGAAAATTTTTCTGCAATGAGTGTTTTTAGGGGTAATTCGATGCCCTGATTCCGAATCTGCAGTTAGTTTTTTCATATCACGTCAAAAATGGCCATTTGCGGACGATCTGTTGAGCGTTTTTGGTCTCAAGTTCGAACCCCACGTCCGTCAATCAATTTTTTTCTCGCGAAAATACCGAATTTTTTTACAAATAACCACAAATTCTTGTTTACCGGACCACAATTGATCAAAAATTTGGAATTGTAAAATGAAATACCATCAATACTAATTTTCTTGCATCATTTTGTGATAATTTTCGCCCAAGAACGTCAAAAAACGCAATTTTCCCAACTTTCGTGGCGGGACCACCCACGATCTGAGCTCGAATTCGGATTCGCCGTACCCGGAATAGGGTAACTACCAAAAATCCCAGTCCATTTCGGACATACTGCTTCGCATTTTCTTCAAAATACACGAAAATGGCCATTTTTGGGCAAAAAAATCAAAAAAATTGAAAAAAATGAAAAATTCCCATGATATCCCAAATTTTTTATGAAAAAGTAAAATTTGAAGTGTAGCTCGATCAGACTGGACAAGTGAAATATTCGTCCGTACGATTATTATTTCTAAATCGGGTCTCAAAGTTGACTCATTTAACACTGAAAAACGCAAAGTGTACCAACTTTGAAGGCCAAAATATAAATAATAATCGTACGGCCGAATATTTCACTCACCAGGTATGATAGAGCAACACCTGAACTTGCGTCCTGGCAAAAAAAATCTTCGATATCATGGATTTTGATTTTTGCCTGTATTTCGGGTTTCACACTTTTTGTCGCCTCCTTCAGCCTGTGGCGCCGTTGTGGCCCCCAGACCACAACTATATTTCAATATATTAACTATTAATTACATCTTCAGACCAGGGCTGGGAGATCAGGTCGGATCGGAACGGAAATACCGGACTTTTTGACGGTCGGATCGGTTTTTTGGCCGGGAAAAATTTAGAAAATTTTAATGAACCACCATTCCAAAATTTAAAAATTTTCGCCTGCGGCGCTATTTGGTTACCGCTTCTCCCTCAAGTATTTTTTAAAATAGTGCAAATTTTTATATGAGAACCGCCAAAAATTGCCATTTATAGGCAGAAACAACAAATTTAGGTGATTTGGGAAAAATTTTGAAAAATAGCTTAATTTGAAGAAAATTTTTTAATAACCTAATTTTTGAAGGAAAATGATCGATATTAGCTGGAATTTATAATAAAAATTGAGTTTTTAACAAAAATAACCCTTTTTTGAAAATTTTGGCGATTTTTATGCAAAAATAGCACTTTTTGAAAAATTTTGAAATCCCCGGGGGGGGGGGGGGGGGGCCCGGGGCCACGACTGAAAGTCGGGGAAAATCCCCGATCCCCGAAAAAATTATCCCCGACTTTCGGGGGCGCCCCCGAACGCAAAATCCCCGTCCCCGTGCCACCCTAGTTTTGACTACATTTTGAAAATAAGCACCCCTAAGAATGCACTGGAAAATGATAACGGACACCCCGACAGCAGTGAACTACTAGTGTGTATGAATTCATTGTGTATGAATTGTGCCTACATTAGTGTATTTTGCCAGAAATATAGAAAAATTTTTTGAAAAAATTCGCTTTCTCTTTAAAAATTAACTAAAAATTTTCATTGAACTAAGTAGGGCTCGGATTTTTAGGTGCGCACCTAAAAAACCTAAAATAGTTTTTTTTAGGTGTGGCACCTAAAAACACCTAAAATGGGCTTCTTCACCTATTTTAGGTTTTTGCACCTAAAATGGCCTTTTTCGAAGATTTTTTGTATAATTTGTCACATTTCGATAAATTTTCTCAAATTTTTTTGAATTTTTCTGAATTTTTTCGAAGATTTTTACAGTTTTTCTGCACGTTGTCTTGATGTAATTATGCAGATTCAATTGTAATAATGTCGTACTAGCGAAGTGGGGCCGCTTCGCGGCCCCACTTCGCTAGGAAGCGGTTAGCGTGCACAGCGGCGCTTCGCGCACCGCCATCAGTATGCCCTCGGCTGTTGTTCGGGAGTAGAGCAGCATGAGACTATTTCGGGCCTTCGGCCCTCAAGCAGCTGTTGTTCGGGAGTAAGGGTTGTTCGGGAGTATATGTTCTAAGTTCCCTCACATTCCAAGGGGGAGGGTCGGGCGCTCCGCGCCCGACCACAGGACTGGCTCGTCGCCTCCGGCGCCTCGCAATATTTATGGGGCAAGATATGGTCAGGGTGAGGTCGACAGTCGCGGCCTTCGGCCGCTCCTTCTGTCTGGTTTGTGCGTCTGACTAATTTGTGTCTCTGACTGACTTGTGTCTCTGACTAATTTGTGTCTCTGACTGACTTGTGTCTCTGACTAATTTGTAAAAATTGGGTCCGGCCCCTGAAAACGTAACAGAAGGACAAAAATTGGGTCCGGCCCCTGAAAAAACCGTAACAGAAGGACAAAAATTGGGTCCGGCCCCTGAAAAAACCGTAACAGAAGGACAAAAATTGGGTCCGGCCCCTGAAAAAACCGTAACAGAAGGACAAAAATTGGGTCTGGCCCCTGAAAAAACCGTAACAGAAGGACAAAAATTGGGTCTGGCCCCTGAAAAAACCGTAACAGAAGGACAAAAATTGGGTCTGGTCCCTGAAAAAACCGTAACAGAAGGACAAAAAGTGATCTTTGATCCTTAAAAAGGTAGAAGTCTCAAAATAAGTGATCTTTGATCCCTTAAAAAACCGTAACAGAAGGACAAAAATTGGGTCCGGCCCCTTAAAAAACCGTAACAGAAGGACAAAAATTGGGTCCGGCCCCTGAAAAAACCGTAACAGAAGGACAAAAATTGGGTCTGGTCCCTGAAAAAACCGTAACAGAAGGACAAAAAGTGATCTTTGATCCTTAAAAAGGTAGAAGTCTCAAAATAAGTGATCTTTGATCCCTTAAAAAACCGTAACAGAAGGACAAAAATTGGGTCCGGCCCCTGAAAAAACCGTAACAGAAGGACAAAAATTGGGTCTGGTCCCTGAAAAAACCGTAACAGAAGGACAAAAAGTGATCTTTGATCCTTAAAAAGGTAGAAGTCTCAAAATAAGTGATCTTTGATCCCTTAAAAAACCGTAACAGAAGGACAAAAATTGGGTCCGGCCCCTGAAAAAACCGTAACAGAAGGACAAAAATTGGGTCTGGTCCCTGAAAAAACCGTAACAGAAGGACAAAAAGTGATCTTTGATCCTTAAAAAGGTAGAAGTCTCAAAATAAGTGATCTTTGATCCCTTAAAAAACCGTAACAGAAGGACAAAAATTGGGTCCGGCCCCTGAAAAAACCGTAACAGAAGGACAAAAATTGGGTCTGGTCCCTGAAAAAACCGTAACAGAAGGACAAAAAGTGATCTTTGATCCTTAAAAAGGTAGAAGTCTCAAAATAAGTGATCTTTGATCCCTTAAAAAACCGTAACAGAAGGACAAAAATTGGGTCCGGCCCCTGAAAAAACCGTAACAGAAGGACAAAAATTGGGTCCGGCCCCTGAAAAAACCGTAACAGAAGGACAAAAATTGGGTCTGGTCCCTGAAAAAACCATAACAGAAGGACAAAAAGTGATCTTTGATCCTTAAAAAGGTAGAAGTCTCAAAATAAGTGATCTTTGATCCCTTAAAAAGGTAGAATCTTCAAAAATTCCTCCGTCCGTGCGCACACGGACGGAGGAATTATTGCTTCAGCTTACTATAAGGATCTGCGAAAATGTAGTTTACCATTTCGTTAAGATTAGATTTTAAGATTAGACCATTCAAGAGCAAACACTGTGTGGCTTTGGCTTGTGTCCGATTCGTATTTCACAGGAGTTGTTCAACAAGCAAGGCGTTGCACATCAGCTAGCGTACATCCAATGCAATTTCTCGACCTTGCCCAAGGCAATTACAAAGCTGGAGTCACAAGGTTTGCGCACACTTTACAGGTATTCCTAACTCTATATCCGTCTTTACAGGTCTCACTCTGTCGCAAAATTTGGAAGTTCTTGCGGAAGTCAAAACAGCAATCTCGAATGCCGGTGGACATATTGGACAGAAGATTCAAGCCAAACTGGACGTTGTGCTGCGAAACAACCCAGGGCTATCAAAGATGGCAGAAATCGCGAAAGTCCAAAATGGCGAAGAAGCAGAGCTGGAAGTCGAAACAATGGCACCGAAGCAATTGGCCGTAATGAAGTACGCTCCGATGGTCAATTGCGATGTGGAAAGATCTTTTTCAATTTACAAAAATATTTTAACAGATAACAGAGCAAGCTTTAGTGAAGTTAATTTGGAAATGTACATTATATGCAATTATGAAACTCGTGAATGCAATAAAATTAGTGTCTTTTTTTTGCAAAAATGTTTAAAATAACTAATAATAGCATAAAAACACAAAAAACGAGAGTTTTGGGCCATTTTTGTGCCAAAAACCATGAAAACCTAAAATACCTTTTTTTAGGTTTTTGGCACCTATTTTGGACTTTTAGCGCACCTTTTTAGGTACCTAAAACGAGATTTAGCGCACCTAAAAATCCGAGCCCTAGTTATAAGATTGAAATTTTTGAATATTTATTGTAAAGTTCACAAATTTTCAGCTCAAAATTTTTAAAAAAACAATGAGGCAAACTCAAAGCTATGAAGAAAACAGCGCCGCAGACGAAAATTTGTTGAAATATTAAACTTGTTTGCCAAAAATTGACCTTGAAAAATATTGTAAATCTTTCGAATTAATCTGGAAGTATAAATGCATCAAATTCTAAAATGCTAAAACTGTATTACTGAAAAAGATATAGAAAAGAATGAGTTTTAACGAAATAAAACTTGTTTAATTTGGTAAAATAGTGAAATAGAATGGAAAAGGTAGAAAGAAAAATAGCGCCGCAGCATTTTTTCGAAAAATTACGCTGTATGCCAAAAAATGACATTGAAAATTTTGAATATTCTACGAAATTTTCAAAAATTTTCGCCTGCGGCGCTGACTGCATTCTTAGGGGTGCTTAATTTTTTGGCCTGCAACCGGCGCACCCCCAAAAAAACCGGTAACCGGATACCGGTTGGCCAAAAACGCCGGATACCGGATACCGATTAACCGGATACCGGTTGCAGCCCTGATACGTACCAAATATACAGTGCGTTCAATAATTATAAGCCCCTCCCCCCATATTTTGGGGTTTTGATACAAAATTCATTTCGCCGGCATGAAACTCTTTTACCACATTGTAGAGCATGGCCGAAAACATAGTTTCAATAGAAACTTTCAGAACTCGATCAATGATATATTTCAAATTTGCTCAATTATGTTGAAAAACACCCGTTCAATAATTATAAGCCCCTATGGGGAAAAAACCAGGTTTTTTGTCAAATTTCCGCCAAAATTGGCACTTTTTGGCGTTATGTCAAAAATCTGATGAATGATCCAGAATCTAGACACTTTTGCGCACCAGATGCAAAAAACCGCACTGAAAATCGCTTGCTAAAAAAGCTGACGCGAAGGTTTGAGTTCATGTTGAGAAAAAAGGCCAATTTTCCATGTAAAATTGCGAAAAAATGTGAACATGAACTCACCTGCGCACTCACACCTTCGCGTCAGCTTTTTTTAGCAAGCGATTTTCAGTGCGGTTTTTTGCATCTGAATTTCTAACTGGTTGGAATTGAAGCCGTGGCTGGATTTTTCACCTTTGGGTCAAGCCAAAAATTCCCTATTTCGGAAAATCAGGTCCCCAATTCGGTCCCATTTTTTGGTCCTGCCCCCTTCTAAATTGAATTGGTGCCACTGGCGCCAATTCAAATCGACATATTCAAAATAATTTTCTAAGCAAAAATAAGCATCTGTCAATGCATGCATAATTCTTCCTCTATTATACAGGGTTGCCATATGTCCTTATTTCTAAGATTTGTTCTTATTTTTGGCCAATGTTCTTATTTTGTCCTTATTTCACGCAATATCCAATTTCAAATGGGAATTTTTGAAATAAAAGCAACTTTTCCTAAAAATTTTCGCCTGCGGCGCTATTTGGATGCCATTTCTCCTCCAAGTATTTTAAAAAATAGTGTAAATTTTTATGAATATCGCCTAAAATTGAAAAATTTTCGCTTGCAGCGCTATTTTTTCATTCATGCAGAATAAAAATATTCGCATGATAGTTTCGGCGCGAATTTTAAAAATTTGAAAAAATGCACCCCTAAGAATGCACTTGGAAAAAATTTGAAAAAATGCACCCCTAAGAATACACTTGGAAAAAATTTTTGCTAAAAAACCATAGGGGGACCCTATGGTTTCAAAAAATTATAAAAATGTTCTTATTTTTGACCCCGAAATCTTAGTTTTTGGGGCAAATGTCCTTATTTTTGGAGCCGAGTCTATGGCAACCCTGCTATTATATATTTTTCATTGTAAAGTGTGTAAAATAAGTTTTTTAGTAGTTACTTAGTCACTTAGTTATAGGAGGGCCTTCTGGGCTCACATTCTAAGATGTACTAGGCAAACTAGTTATTATATCAATAACAAATAGATAGCGTAAATTTATTGTATAGAATATTGTTTATCTGCACTGACCTTATTAGGTTGGGCGCCGGCATTAGCTGCTTGCAGTGAAGCTGGTTCACGAGCCTCTGAAGAGGCACCCCGGCACAGGGAGGCGTGGCAACACGTCGATGAACTGTGTTGGTTCATGACCAAGCGGGTACCGTGCTTGCGCGGTATTCGTTCACGAGCCTCTGAAGAGGCACCCCGACACAGGGAGGCGTGGCAACACGTCGATGAACTGTGTTGGTTCATGACAAAGCGGATACCGTGCTTGCGCGGTATTCGTTCACTATCCTCGTACTCCGTAAGGAGTACGTATAAAAATCATATAGTTTAAGTTATAATACACAAACTATTGTATAATACCCAAACAATAATTCTTAAAAACCCATATTATAGAGGAATCGTAGAAATCCATCAGAAGACGACACCGATTAAGAAGACTCAATTCACGGCAGAATCGAGAAGATGGAAAGTGAAATGTCGCAGGATAACAGCAACATCAAATCAAAATATAAAAAGTTAAACGGTACTGTATAACATTATATGTTACTTTTTTCATAGTATTAACTTTGTCTCATGAATTTTACTATAATTATTTGACATATGTTGCTTTTTTACAATTTACTACTTCATCCGATAAAATATTCTGTTCTTGTAATGTTTTTAAGACAACTTTAAATCCACTAGATCATTTCACATATATACAATAAATTAATTAATTTCATATCAACACTAAAACAATAACTCTAAATGAATTACTCACTTAAATACATGTAAAAGTATAAAATGTATTTTCAAATTTCCAAAACACTATTCACACACTACAAATAAAAAATTCTTGTAATATACCACCTTTTTACTAAAATCTTAGCTGATATGCCAAAATTCCACTATTTGCTTAATCAATTTAATTAAAATATTACACTTCTTCAATGTCAACATACACTCTTTATCTTCATTATCCAGCACAAGGGGATCAAGTTGTAATACCCGAGGACGTACATTCCCTCAAAAAATTGCAACGGTTATCAATATTCGTAAGGGACTCCAGTTAGTCTCCTCTGAGTCCTCTAGCGATTTGATAAGCCTCCCGACATCTCTATTGCTTAGGGAATATATCTAGACGCTTATTTAACCATTATCCCCTGTCATATCCTGACTGGACAGGTACTGTCTGGGTGGACGGTGTGGCAGTAATGGCTCGCAGCATACGACTTCGGTTGTTCCCCTCGCCTACGATAATGGTACTCTGAGAAAACATAAAAGATATATTCCTGGTACGGTTTACTAAAAAGTTAGTAGGGATGATAAACGGGAAAAATGGAGATCGCCGCTCTATCCCTTAGCCGGGAACAGTGGTTAAATCATGGCTAAAAAACAAAAAAAACCGCCTTTTCCTTAACTCTAAGTTTAACAAAAACGATTCACTATATTCCGAATACAAAGACAATATGTTTCAAAAACTTACAATACATAAAAAAGGTGGAACTTATATAGTAAAATTCAATCAAAACAAAACTTTCAAACAAGAAAATTTATTTAGAAAATGTGGCAAAAAAGACTGCTTAGTGTGTAAATACTACGACTACAAATTAATCAAAGGTGTAGGAAAATACAGCTTTGAAACAGTTAATCAAACGGATAACATAATTACTTGCAACAGTACAAATTTGGTATACGTTATACATTGTAACAAATGTAAACTCTGTTATGTTGGTGAAACCCAACGTCCAGCAAAAAGAAGACTTTATGAACACGTTAGGGATATAACAGAAAAATCTGACAAACTTATGGCGAATCATTTTGCAAAAGTTCATGATATAAGTAATTTAAGATTTCAAATCATACATAAATTAAATGATGGTTGTCCAAGAGAAACACGATTAAAAGCTGAAGATTTTTGGATCCACCAGTTAGTATCTTTACATCCATTTGGCTTTAATGATAAGGTAACGGGAATGAATGGTCTAGCATCAAATATGGACATGTCTAAAAATAACAACATACGACACTATTTTTCAAATCCCATTGATAACACCCAAAAGGAGAAATATAGAAGAGCCTCAGTAAGGACAAAAAATAACCAAAAAACCGGCCATAATAATATCAACACACTACCTGCAAATCTAAGTATCAATAGTATACCAAAAATACTAAACTCGGTTAAAAAATCGGAAATTCCAACGATAGTTGAAAGATACAAAAATAAAGATAACGCGTCTCATCTTGCATGTTTAATATTTGCTTCAATTAAAAATAAAAAACAAGTTGGTCAAAAAGAAGATATTCCTCAACCCGTATATATAAAAGTGGATTTTCAAAACCGCATTATAGATAGACTGGGTATCAGAAACATGACACATGATAGCGTAATTGCAAAAAAGTTACAAATAAAAGAAAGTAATATCAAACCTATTATTGTGTACAATTTACCAAAGCCAAACTTCATCCGTTTCTCTAACTATAATTCAATCTTAAGAAATCTGGATATCTGCTCACTTCAAGACGTTACCACCAGCAAATGTGAATGCGATATATCACCATATAAAAACAAGGACTATCAACATATAATTACCGGTGACACTAGTGTAATTCCATCCAAAAAACTAGCCTCACAAATGAGCCTAGGAACAAAACACCGCCAGGAATTTTCACTCACTCTTAGCAAATTTCGAGGTATTCTCTATAAAATGGGATCAGATTTAGTAGCAAAATGCTGTAAAAAAGAAAATAATACTAACAAAAGCGTACTAAACACAGAAATAACAGATAGATTAATAAACATTGGAGAATCTCGATGGAATAGAATAAATGGAGATAATGACAAAATTACCGGTAACACACTTGTTCACGGTTTAGATAATGGATACAAAAATTTGGTTATCACAAATGTAGACAAAGCAGGCAATAACTTTGCCATCATATGTAAAAAATTTTATATTACCGAAATATGCAAAGAATTAGGTATAGTTAATATTAACGGTAATGGTATAAATGCCAACGGCAATAACACCTACATACTATCCAATAAGACAACACAAGACATATTCCTAGAATATGGTAAATTATATGTCGAGAGAAAAATTAAGGCAAATTTGTCTAACCTTAATATACCTTTAATTTTTGCAATACCAAAGTTTCATAAAGATCCTATAAAATTTAGATACATTGCTGGTGCTAGTAAAGCAGTATCCAAACCTTTAAATATCATCGTCGTTAACATATTAGAAACAGTTAAAAACTGTATTCAAAACTATTCAAATAGAACTAAAGAATACTCTGGTTATAATTACTACTGGTCTATCAATAATAGCTCAACAGTTGTTAGAGCTATAAATGGAAGAAAAAGAAACAACAAACGAAACGAAATATTTTGCGCGGATTTTAGTAATTTGTTCACTTCACTCCCTCATCAGGACATAATCCAAAGCATCATGTTTCTTACTGAAAAAGCTTTCAATAACAAACATACAATCTTTTGTAATGAATATACCAGTTTCTTTAGTGACAAACATTACGACAGGTATAACGAGTATACTCTTCTTGAAGTTTACCAATTAATATCTTTCCTAGTCAAAAACAGTTACGTGCAGTTTGCTAAATGCAACTTTCTTCAAATCAAAGGGATACCCCAAGGCGGTAACGCTAGTCCACTGTTAGCAGACCTCACGTTGACAGCGTTTGAATTTAAATTTATGTCTCAATGCAAACTTAAAAATTTAAAAAGAGAATTGTCAATATCATTCAGATACATCGACGACATATTCAGCTACAGCAAATATCTGGAAAAACACTCCAAAAAAATCTACGGCAATACTCTAAAACTCAATAAAACTAGCAATGGTTCACAAACTGCATTCCTAGATCTCAATATAAAAATTGAAAAACACAAAGCAATAATATGTACCTATGATAAAACTAGAGACTTCAACTTCAAAGTTATTAAATATCCCAAATATAATTCATGTATTCCTTCTAGTATGTTTAATAACATACTTATTACTGAAATAATCCGTTTTAGTAACACAAATAATCATATTGATGGACTTAAACACAACTTAACTTTACTCTTTAATACATTCATCAATAACGGATGCCCTGAGGAGACACTTATTAAACAAATAAATCGTATTATAATTAACAAAAAACATATGCTTAACTTAATTAACAACGATACTATTAAATTACTACAGTCCTTCAGGGCAAATAATTTTTTCAAATAATTCTATCCTACTACTCTAACCAGTTATTGCTAAAAACTGCAATAACACATTGTTAAAAATACACATTGTCATTAAACTAACCATAAAACTCCTTTCAAATTCAAAACATATTTGTCTCAAAACGAATTCCAAAATCTCTTATCTTATTATTTTTATAGTTCACAAAATGAATCATTTCTTCAAACATTCATATGAATACAACACGTATCGTCACTGTCATACTATTTACTCGTACAATAATAACCAATTTGTAGATAAATTATATTTGTTGTTTAACAAACTGTGTATTTTATGTAACCTGAATGCTTTAACCAAATCTATCATTAAAACACATAATATTTTCTATTCAGGTATATTCATATTTTTCTACTCTATGGAATTGACAGCTCGCGAGACATGTCCACTCACTTGAACAGCGACATTACGAATGTGCCGCCTCAGACTAATGAAGATGTCAACAAAAAGCAAGACCGCAACGTATCGAAGAAGCTAACCTCTTTTGGAACCTACACAAATGGAAAGGACTCTAAGGTAAAAATTTCTTTATATGGATATGTTAAAATGGCAATAGGAAAAACATAAGATTAGGTTATGAGTGTCTTACTGAAGATGCCTCACCTCATAGCCTAAAGTTTAATAGCCGTCTAAGACTGAGAGGCGAAACGGCTATTATTGTTTAACTAATATTATTATATCAAAAAATTTTTCCTTTTTTCTACGTTTCTGCGTTTCTAGAAACGTTATATTATTGTTTTAGTACAGTGAGTAGAGTACAATAAGTTAAAGCATTTAAAAAAGTTTATTAATAACCTTGACAATATTTTATTAAACTATAAAACCAATATAATTAACTAATTATTAATAAGTTTTCTGATCATATATGGTAGTATTCCTCCGTTTCTGTAGTAAGTTAATTCCACCTCCGTGTCAAAACGTGATAAAACTTGGAACTGTTTTCCATCATTCACCTGTAAAATATTAATCGTTTTATTAATAATGTTCGCATAAATTTTACCTTCACATCATAAATGTCCCCGGGCTTCATAATTTCCGGTACTTCAATGGTGAATTGTTCGTGACCCGTTAGCCCCAACGTTGTTGTATTCTCGCCGTTTTGGTATTGTAACGGAATAATTCCCATTCCGATAAGATTGGAACGATGAATTCGTTCAAAGGACTGAATAAAATGCAAAATATGAGAGACAAAATATACGAAATGTGATTTTTTTGTATTATTCAACAAGTTATAAATAAACGGACCTCAGCAATTACCGCTTTTACTCCTAATAACAAAGGGCCCTTTGCTGCCCAATCGCGAGAAGAGCCGCTACCATATTCCTTACCAGCCAGGATGATCACATTAGCACCTAAATGTTAATACAAGTTTATCACTTTTTATTGATTTAAATCTTTATTTTGTACTTTCATCCGTTTTCCCTGTAAAATTTATTTTGAACAAAACGTAAGATAACGTTGGATACAAATTTTAAATTGAAGTTTGAAACTTTATCATATAGAAAACATGCGATATAAAAGCGCAAAAAATGGGCCCATAATAGTTTTGCCTATATCTACTACGAGCTTATAAATCTTACCATCGTTTTTATATTTCATTGCAACATCGTAAACAGACAATTCCGTCTTGCTCGGAATATGCACAGTTTGTGGGCCTACTTTTGAAGCCAGTTTATTCACAAGGCGGATATTTGCGAATGTGCCTAAACCATTCAGTTGATAGTTATTAAAACAACTTTTCCAATAAATTATATAGCCATACCTCGTGCCATTATTTCGTCATTGCCACGTCTAGCTCCATAGGTATTAAAATCTCTGGTCTCTACTCTTAAACAAATACCATTGTTTTAGCTAGAACGGTATAAATAAGAAGTCCATATAAAAATAATATCTTACCCCCGTTCCATAAGATATTTAGCTGCTGGTGACACGCGCGAAATTGAGCCAGCTGGAGAAATATGATCCGTAGTTACTGAGTCACCAAGGTTCAAAAGCACATATGCGTCCTTTACGGAATTTGACATAGAGGGAACGGATAGCGCCTGAAAATGCGAACGGTACTTGTCATAATGTGTACTTAAAGTCACCATTCCATCAAAAAATGGCACTTTCTTGATATAAGTCGACGACGCATCCCACGGGAAAATGGAACTATTGGATACTTCCTGAAATTTCAAAATTTTACAAGGCACCAATAAAAGCATATTTCATAATCACGTACCAATTCCTGCCATTCTTCGCTTCCAACAATATTTGCATAAACTTCGCTGAAAAATTGTGGCTTCACAAAGTCTTCCTCAAATTTGGATATTTCATCGTGTGATGGCCAAATGTCCCTGCAAAATTTAAATTGGGACAATTTTTTAATTATACGTCGCCTGTGTATTCATGAAATTTTGATATACGTATTCTTTATCAGCTTGTTATAACTCAGCAGTATTAGTTGAGTCAATTTGAAATTACTACGAGACTAACTACTATAATCAACTTGAATTCCTAGGAATACTGATTCAGCTGAGTCAAACCCAATCAGAAATTGGATGCCAAAACACTAAAAACTGGACTAATTTTAAGCTCTCCAAATTATAATGATTAGAAAGTCGATTATTCCTCAAAGTCAACTAGTTCTGGTATTTTATAAAATTTTTCATCGCAGTATAGTAACTAACCTGAGGTAAACTGGTCCGTTTGTGCCGATTCCTACAAGACTATAAATTGCTATATATAAGCTATATGAGACCTGCCTATTGGTTCACTCTCAAAATCAATGTCTACACGACCAGCCAAACCAAATGCAACAACCAAAGGAGGACTAGCTAAATAGTTCGCTCGAACCTGTTGGTGGATTCGGCCCTCAAAGTTGCGGTTCCCAGATAAAACCCCAGCCACCACCAAATCATTCTGCAAACAAATCATATAATAACAGTAATTGTTATGTAATGTATAACAAAACCTCATCAATTGCTTTCGCTACAGTTTCATTTAACGGTCCACTGTTACCGATGCATGTCATACAACCTAAAATTATATTCAATGGTCCCTCGGCCACTATTTCAAATTGCATACCGTATCCGACAATAAAGTAACCCAATTTTTCGAGAAATGGCAAAAGTCCACTAGCCTAAAGTGAAAAGTGTAATTCGTTTATCAATAACGACTTTGTCACAAATACCTCTAGGTATTTTGTGACGACTCCACTTCCAGGGCTCAGGCTAGTTTTAACAAATGATGGCATTGTTAATCCTAACTCAACGGCTTTTCGAGCAACGAGACCTAAAATATAAATGCGACTGTTCTTCATTAAAAAATTTTTGTTCCTTTTAATTATTATCGGATTCTACAACTTTTTCTGGACTCAGTAAAACAGTTAATTTTGATACCTGCTCCAAGCATGACGGATGGATTGCTAGTGTTTGTACACGAGGTTATTGCTAAAGAAAAGGATCGTTGGAATACAATTATTGCAAACAAACTAACCAGAAATAACTACGGAGCCATGCTTAAGAATAGTCTTATGACCTCCAACCTCGATTTCAACTTGCTTGTTCAAATTTTCTGGCTTTAATCCAAAGCCTTTGAAGGACACTTTTTCGAAAAGTCCAGCTCGGAATTCGCCGTGCAGGTGATCAAGCGGAATTTGGTCTTGCGGACGTTTTGGTCCGCTTACGCAAGTCACCACTGTACTCAAATCCAGTTCAAGAACCTTAACTAATTACGTAGTTGTTTCTTTTAATTTTTGACTTCCTACTGATACATATATATATATATATATATATAATTGATCACATTTAATATAAACATTTTTAAAATTTCAAAAATTTATCAGCATAACCTCACCAATAACTTTTGGAAAACATTACAACTTAGGGCCTCACTTTATCTACTATTTTAATTCAACACATTATGCAGGATTAATCGGGTCCCTCTAAGTTGATTGGTGAATTTCCGTCTTCCCCCCCGAGCAGAATAACCCACTTTTTGGGGGTCCCGGACCCCAAACTCGCGAGTACCACCCAAAAACCCATGATTTTAGGGGGGTTATCAATGTCAGATTTGGGGTTGACATACGTGAAAACGTGACATCCGTGTGTCACGTGTGTCACGTAAAAGGGCAACTTTCTAATAGCCGCTCGGTTCCGGGCGTGTGATACGTCAATCGCTTCCTCTCGGTAAGAGGAGTCGATTGGTACCGGTCTCGCCGACAAAGATCGATTCTGCCGGGATTTATGGCTTCCGGAAATCCGGAAAATCCTGGATTTGGCCAGGGGCTAACTTTCTAATAGCCGCTCGGATCCGGGCGTGTGATACGTCAATCGCTTCGTCTCGATGAGACAAGACGATTGGTACCGGTCTCGCCGACAAAGATCGATTCTGCCGGGATTTATGGCTTCCGGAAATCCGGAAAATCCTGGATTTGGCCAGGGGCTAACTTTCTAATAGCCGCTCGGATCCGGGCGTGTGATACGTCAATCGCTTCGTCTCGATGAGACAAGACGATTGGTACCGGTCTCGCCGACAAAGATCGATTCTGCCGGGATTTATGGCTTCCGGAAATCCGGAAAATCCTGGATTTGGCCAGGGGCTAACTTTCTAATAGCCGCTCGGATCCGGGCGTGTGATACGTCAATCGCTTCGTCTCGATGAGAAAAGACGATTGGTACCGGTCTCGCCGACAAAGATCGATTCTGCCGGGATTTATGGCTTCCGGAAATCCTGGATGACCGTGGGCGCCGCCGTGCGGCGAAGCCGCTGGGCAGTCCTATGGAATTAATTACTAATCTGATACGGCCACTATGGACAAATACACTTTGGGGGATTCAACTAGGGGGGGGTAAGCCAAACTTAAGCTTAAGCCTAAGCTTAAGCCTAACCTAAGTCTTAGCCTAAGCCTAAATAAAGCCTAAGCTTAAGTTAGTAAGCCTAAGCTTAGGCTTAAACTTAAGTTTAAGTTACCCCCCATAGTGAAAACCCCCCCAAAGTGTAATTACCCGCCGCTATTACACATCCAGGAAACTTTGAAAAAGTTTTTGTGAAAGATTTCTGTAAAACGTTACTGTAAATTTCGGAAATTAACTATCGCATGGAAAACCTGAAAATACCTCAGAAAATGTCGGCTCAGATGAGGAGTCATTGTAATCGACAAAGACACTGTTTGCAGTTAAGTATGCTTCAGTTCGTTTTAGAGCGTGTTCGTCACGGCCAGTTTGGCGAAGATATCTAAAATATGGCATAAAGTATAGAATAAGCACATCTAAAACTACTCGATTGTTCGCCGATCCACAGGGAAAAATCCAACAGTAGCTCCATATTCTGGACACATATTTGCAATCTTAAGAACACTTGCTACAAAATTATAGAAAAAATGAACTTACGGTAGCTCGGTCTGCAATACTCAAATTTGCTACACCTGGCCCAAAGAATTCCACCTTAATAGATAAGTGTAATTACTTAAAACTATAACTAACTTACAAATTTGCCAACAACGCCCAGTTCGCGAAGATTCTGGAATTGTTAATTATGTGTAATACACACACATTATTACGAACGACTCCAACCTTAGTGATAGTCAAAACCAAGTCAGTACTTGTAGCAAATGGTGGCAGCTTGCCAGTAAGTTTATAGCCCACTACCTGAGGTAGTACCATTGATATTGGTTGTCCTAACATGACAGCCTCGGCTTCAATGCCACCAACACCCTGAAATTTATGTGAAACATTGAGAATTGGATGGCATTACCGTTATATTAAAAACTCGCTAAAAAATTAGATGCTTACCCAGCCAAGGACGCCCAAACCATCGATCATTGTCGTATGCGAATCTGTGCCGACCACGGAATCCGGAAACAACACACCATTTTCGTCCGCAAAAACTACTCTGAATACGTTTCATTTTTAGCCAGGAATTCGAAAATAGTTAAAAGCAAACCTTGCCAAATATTCGAGATTAACTTGGTGAACTATACCAGAGCCTGGAGGAACAATTAGTAGATTTTTAAAGGCGGTAGCTCCTGAAAGAAATATTATATCAAATACATAGTATAGCGGGATATGGTGCCTCCGGCACCGAAATTATATTACGGTGTCCTAGAGTCGGGCCTACGGCCCTCACTCAATTTTGACCTAAAATTGGGATTCCCCGCAAAAAGTTACCCTAAATAGGTACATTTAGAAAATAAGCACCCCTAAGAATGCAATTCGGTCTGTACGGAATCAGTCAGCCAGCCGAATTTGCCGATTACTATATAAGGGATTGTTTTAATTTTAGAATATATGTTAGCTTTATTTTCAAATTGTTTAAATGGTTTTCAAAAGAACACGGCATATCGGGAATTCTAGTCCTAATAGCTTTTATTTAACAGATCTACAATTTACTTACTTTACTTATTCCAATTGAATTGAAAAGTGAGGAAAGTGTTTTCAAAAATACTGAACAAAGTATTCGAATACCTGACAGGTACTGATGCCATGCAATGTTCGAATACATTATTGACTAATTTTGAGTGATGTCGTGGAAAGATGTGGCAAATCGTTGGAAATATGGAGAGAGTTAGGGTTTGGTATGCGAATAATTTCTTAGTCCTAATTTAACATGTAGCTCTGTTTAAAAAGAAAATTCTTAACTGTTCAACTCAAACATAGCAAATACAGGTCACAACTATACCTAATCCAGAAAAAGTTACCCCATTTCAGGAAAGCGAAGCGTTCTTTATTCCGTTGAAATTCAATTGACTGATTCTTCAGCAGAGATTCGAGACTAAATCCGGACTATGAATTGCTATTTGGCACAAATTTACGCACTTTCCAGAACTATCCACCTGGATCGAATGATCAATGACCAAATCCACCGGGCAAATTGGATTAATTCGGTTTGGATCTCCGTTCAATTTTTGCACTGCATCGCGCATTGAGGCCTAAGCAAAATTATAACTTTCTAGAATTTTTTTGCATAATTTTCCTCTTTATATTTGAAATTTTATTACAAGATCATTCACATCATTTTCAAGTTCAAAGTTTCAAATTGGAAAAGAAATAACAAAAGTGAAGAAAACATTAACAAACCAAATCGACAATCGCTGGGACACCGCTATAATGAAAATTGTTCTAAAGGATATCTCAAATCACGGAATCTTACGTAAAATCTTGAAGCAACACGCGAGCAGGCCGAAAGGGTATCTCCACGGATGCCCATTGGGTTTCACGCCAGTTCAAAATTGATTCTACATCAGATGTCTTTACGTGAAAACCGTCGCAGGCGCGAACCTGAAAGATGATTTTGTGAGAGCGCTCATTTTGAAAAAGTAGTCTAATTCTGCTAATGATTGCTAACGGTCGCTGCCTGGTTGCACTTATATAGTGGCATTATAATCTAATGATATCATTCTTTTTTCTTATTTAATCCCAAGAGAAATCCAACGATATAACGCTGAATCCCGATGTTTTAAATAAATATCATTAAGTAATTATTATTGTAGCAATTAATCTATGAACAAACCGCTGATTCCAATAGATAACGGATTGAAATTGGTAACTTCTCTGAAAAATTCAAAAAAGTTGAATGGAAATTGTTACAGGCCAAAATTAATACCATAGCGCGGATCTTGAAGGTATGTTAGATCGTAATACTTGTAGGCTTTTCCTTCGACAGATAGGTTTTTCAATAAATGGGAATAGTTTTCAACCATCGAAAGTAGACAGCAATAGAATTATTATTAAATCGATAGACTACCACGAGGACCGACTGAAATAAATGATTTGAATCTCACTACAATCGGTGACATAAAAGAGAGCGGGACGAGAGAAGGTCATCTGTTAAAGTCCCAGAACAGCGCCATATATATCTCGATCGACTACCGGTGAAGGAACAAGATATGAATATCCTCTCATATCTTTATATTACAAGGACTAAAAAATTATTGAAAACTTTTTAACGGACTAAAATGGTTAAAACTCGAACCAAGTTTTGTGTGTGGAAGCCACAAAATCGATGTATCCTCAAATTTAAATTATTTTAAGTGCATTTATTCACCAATAAAAAATCAGTTGTTCCTGAATATCAGGTTTTGGACACTCCCAATAACCTTTTGACACCACTCGCGACACTATCGGGTTGTTTTTACACATTCTTTTATTTAACGTAACTAGTAAAGTGGAAAGGGCGCGGCAAAGCCGCGCCCGTCGAATTCTCTTGTGTTTGGTATTAGTTAGCATATTTTTCCATTTTTCAAATTTTTCAGTTTTTCCATTTTCAATTTTCAGAATTTTTCAGTATTCTTCGGTATTCTTCGGGATTCTTTCGGATTTTTCCGTTAGAATCTCTGGTGGTTTGGTATTAGTTATCATATTTTTCCATTCCATATTTTTCCGGGGTTGGCCAGTTGTCCTCCCCAGGTTGGCCAGTTGTCCTCCCCGGGTTGGGCAGTTGTCCTCCCCAGGGTTGGGCAGTTGTCCTCCCCCGGGTTACCCAGTTGTCCTCCCCGGGTTGGGCAGTTGTCCTCCGCAGGGTTCGCCAGTTGTCCTCCCCAGGGTTGGCCAGTTGTCCTCCCCCGGGTTACCCAGTTGTCACAAATCAGGGCTCTGTCAACTTCAGTCACTATCGAAAAACTGAATCAATTTCCGGACTCAGCGTATCGAAATACCCCTTTCCTGCAATTTTCAGCTTTTTTGGCCTTCAAGAGTCAAATTTTCAAAAAATGAACTTTTCTGGAAAAAGCCACTTTTTGGGTCAAAAATCCAAAAACCGATTCCATTTCCGGATTCAGCGTATCGAAATACCCCTTTCCTGCAATTTTCAGCTTTTTCGGCCTTCAAGAGTCAAATTTTCAAAAAATGGATTTTTCTGCAAAACGCCACTTTTTGGGTCAAAAATCCCGAATCTGACCTTCAAAACGACTTAGGATCACTTTTTCTTGCATTCCGAGCGTTTTTGGTTCTGGACCCCCCGCCCGGAAATCGAAATAAGCCCCCCCATGAATTTTTGAAATTTTTTTCCCCGATAATTTTTCACCCTGAATCCGAATCCGTCTTCACTTTTGGTACAATCGGCTTATCGGGGGGGAAGGGTTATCGGGGGGGGGGGGTAATTTTCAGACATTTTTATATAGCAAAAAATCCATAGGGGGACCCTATTGAGTGAAAAAATATTTTTCTGAAAAATTTGTCAAAAAAATCAATAGGGTCCCCCCTATTGATTTTTTGGCAAAAAAATTAAAAAAAATTTTTTTTGTGAAAATACCATAGGGGGAACCCTATGGTATGAAAAATTATTTTTCCTGAAAAAGTTGTCAAAAAATCAATAGGGGGGGGGACCCTATTGATTTTTTTGCTATATAAAAATGTCTGGAAATTCCCCCCCCCCCGCCCCGATAAGCCGATTGCACCTCACTTTTTTCCACCGCTTGACAGATCTTCAGATATAAGCGTTCCGCACAGACTCCACCTGCACATTATATATAGGAAAATTTGAGGTACAATTTGAAAGTTCACAATATAAGTTTCAAATATGTTGCCTACCAAAACAATGTGGGTCAAGAGTTTAGTTTCCATCGTTCATTGGTAGAATGGACTGATAAGACATCAGCATTCTTAACACCTTAAAACGTCACATTGGCTTTCTCCATACTGGTTTATATTTGAAACATAAATAGTAAACAAACATTCATAAAGAATACATTTCGCTACAATAAGCCTTGAATTTCTCGCAAAAAATCATCGCAGGCCTCATCGGTGGACTTGCCCGTTGCAGCTGCACTTGAAGCCTTCGCCTTGATGTTCGCAGAAATCATCGCCGCACCATGATGAGTAGGAGCTTTGCGAGACGACTGAGCTGCATTGGGCCTTGGAACTCGTAATGATGTTGGGACAAATTTTGTAGTCTCTTTCTTCAGATTTCTCATTTGAGGAGCGGCGGATATGACTGGCTCAGAGCTCGCAACATCAACTGTCGGTTTTATCACCTAAAAATCATTAAAATAATCTGTATTAATAATAATATAAATAATCTGTACTAATAACGTTACGCTTTCTAACGAAGCGTCACACTGAGGTAACTTAAAGCACTGGAAATGACGGGACCAGAATAGTTGAAGTCTTAGCCTCTAGTTTACTGTAATTCCACTTTAGGAGAACAACCTTGAGCATAGGTTTAACCTTAGGCTTAAACCTAAGATATGAGCTGTTGGTCTTCAAGCGGAGGGTAAACAAAAATAAATGGTGATAAAATATTATATATCTTTTTGAATAACAAAGAAATGTACCTGAGGTCCAGCCGATATTACAGCAGCAGTATTCGGTTCATCGGGAAGTGGTATCCGATTGGACCCGCTCGGTTGACCTGGTCGGCGTTCCCTATCGCGCATACTTTGCGAGTGAATTTCTGGCATTGCACTGGGATGAAGAGGATATCCTAAATTATTTTACATAAAAATTCATATAGTAATCTTATGACATTTTCGTAGAATATTTTTTGAATTCCAAATATTGTCGGATTTTCTACGTCTATCCGGGAAGATATTGAAATTTCTGGAAGTAGAATCCTCTGATGTGCTTTTGTCGCTAGAAAGCAAGTCAATGTGTCATTGGCATATCATCGAAGGACTTTGTTTGCTATGAGAACCGAAACATATTCCTGTTTCTGGTAGCGGCATATAGTGCGAGTTTGTAACATTAGAACATTTGAATGGTGAAAACACAAACCTGATCCGTAAGGAGCCATTCTTGGTGGCGGCGGTGCCATTCCTGGGGGAATGGGAACTCCTCCCCCCCTTATCGGCATTCTTTGGTAAACCGGTTGATTCTGCTGTTGTTCTTGCATAAACATACTTTCGGGAACTAGAAAAGGTTTATATTGTGAAAGGTACAAAGAATTTTTGGACTTACTCTCAACTGGTGCATAATCGAACTCTTCGTCGTCTTCGATCCTCGGTTCCGAGAATTTGACTTTTCGAGAACGCCGTGATTCTAACGGTTCTTCTTCTTCATCATCATCCGATAAACTTGGCGGCAATCCACATGGCGGTCCTAAAGTAACAAAAATTATTTATTAATAATTTCGCAAAACCGCAATTAAACTAATCAATCACCAAAGGATTTAATAACAGGTAAAACGGCGTGCAAAATGTATGTTATAAAAATTTTAGTTGCGCAAAAGAAAGCTTAATTATTAATTTTTGGGACAATATTTATAATTATTCGAAAAATAAGTAATCTATCGATTAATAAAAAATTGCAATTGCCTAAACAGTTTATATACCAAACGATAATAATTGTTAGTAATAAAAACTATTTTTAATAATTTTTAAGCGTTACCTGGAGGATATTTATGTTTCTTGGCAGTCGGCTGAGCGCTTTTCTTTAATATTCCTGCTTTCATCGTTGGATGGAATTGAGGCGCGACTGGTGGAGGTGCGAAAGGTGTTGAGGCTGCATTAGGCGGTGGTTCCGATCCACTTGGCAAAGGAATTTCATCAGGATCCGCCTTCTGCGAGAACAATAACGCTTCTAAATGTACGTTAATATTAGTTGGCCGGAAAAGTCTTTCTGTTTTCAATGCCAATCCTCATTCCTCTGAGCAAAGCTTTTATTGAGTGATATGTAGCGTTTGATAATTCTTTAATTTCTTTTTCAAACTGTCCATAATTTGTTTTACAATTACGGAGAAACTTTTACATTAAGCGGCTCGAATAACACACCCAAAATATTAATTTCTTTTTCAATTTCATCGACAAAATTCCTACAATTTTGGCTTTTCACAAAAGTGGTGTTGCGACTTTTGTAGAAATATATAAAGGTCTGCACTACAGCACATGTTTTTACAGAATTATCTGATCTTTGATGATTTGGTAACGAGATATGCTAATCGAATTATGAATATAAGCCAAAAATTTCTGAAAAATTAAGATTTTCCAAATTTTCAACGATGTCATTCCTTAACATGTTCATATCCCAGCACCCAAAAGAAATATTAATTTTCTGTTATTACTAATTATATAAAATGTGGTTATTAGTAAAAATCACTAGAATATTAGGCTTGCATAACAAATGTTAACCATACTGGATTACTGGTATGATGCATTTCGGTATCAAATATTTGAAAAACTGTTAAAATGGAGGGCCGAAAATTTTTATGCCCCGATCAAAACGTGTTATTATTTAAGCTATTTAGCACCTGGTTATTATATCCTTATATAGCATAATAATAGTTTATAATTGCAATTTTAAAAAAGTGAGATCAAAATAATAAAGGGTTTATTATAACAAAATTATATTTATATAGTTTTATATGAAGTCTTTGACCATTATACCAATGCCAAACTATTAACTGTAATTAAACTACTTACTGTAATGTTGCTCTTTTTTGAATCTTTCCAATTCATAATCATGAAGCATAGTCTCGAGCCTTTTTACTTCTCTGTCATTTTTCTCAGTTCGGTATAGAGCAATCATCTGAATAAATGCTCCGCGAAATTTTCCTCTCTTGTCGTTAATGACGTTCATCGACAGCTGGTTGTCCGGGTCAAATTCTGAAAACAGAATCTGGTACAGAAATTTTGATTTCATTCGAAACCTTGGTCGTCTAAGCGTTCGAGCTTCTCGATCAAGTCGCTTGGGTCACGAGATTTTACGATAGTGTGCCTCACTTTGACTCTTTCCTTCTTGTTGCGCTTCAGCTCTTTCATACGCATCTGCTTGCGCTCCCGGTCGGCGGGATTCATGACCCGACCTGAAAAATGTAAATTGCATTCCGAAAAACAGAAAATTGCATACAAAATAAGTGCAAAATTTTACCTGATTTTGTTACGCCACTTCGTTTGCCCATTTTTATTCTGTAACAAAAATTTGATTACAATATAGGAAAAGTATAAAAATCACATAAATCAACGGATTATATCAAAAAATTATTGCATTTGGACTTTGAGGGAAACGCTAAACCTAGCAGAAGAAAATTGCCAAGGTCACAATTACGGCGGCAATTTAAAAGTTAATTTGCACTTTTTTTATATCTCGCCAAATGATTGCTGATTGTCAGAAAATAAGTTCGTATAACTTAATTATCGCAAAATATCCTAGCAGTAATTTCGGACAGTTCGTGATGAAATAATATAACAAAGACGTAAAATATATTATAATTATATAAAAATATGTACATCCTATAATACTACCCTTGGCCTTAAGCATTTTTCAGGATATTTGTTGTTAAGTGTATTTTTCATATTACGGCACGATCATTTTTACGATTTGTGCTGTCTATTTCGTGCAGAATTGTGTCCATCCTCGATTCTGTTACTGATGTAATTTTTAGAGATCAACCACAATTTTAAGCTGAGAACTTTTCTCATTAGCTATCGATTTATTTCACCTCTGATGGTTAGAAAAAATTGATGTAAAAAGGTATCGGAATCATATAAATCTGAGGTCATGTAGAGCGTATTTTGCTTTCAAAGTTTTACAGCCATTTGCTTTTTACATTTTATCTATCGTCTAATAATAACGTAGATCAAACAGATAGTAGTGAAAAGTATAGGGCGAAAAGTGCAAACATTTATAGTTGCTCAATAAATCCGTTATTGTCAATAGACATAGCTCTAATTTTTGATACCGCTCTTAAGAGACAAGCCCCCTCCCACCCAAAGCCCCCTCAGAATTGTCCCTTTTGACTTAAAATGGCCATAACTTAGCCTAGACTTAAGCTTAAGTTTCGGGTGATAGCTTAAAATGATCCCTAGAGAAAATCCCAGCCTAAAGCTTAAGCTTAATGCAAAATCTAAACCTAAGTCTAAGCCTAAGTTGTCCGGCTAAGTCTTAGGAACATTTTAAGACTTAAAGCTTAAATCTAGGCTATGTTATGGCCATTTTAAGTCAAAAGGGACACCTCTGAGGGGCAGTTTATTTTTTGTTTATTGTGGGCATTTATGCATTCGTTAGAAACATCTATCTTTCTATAAATTTTTGTTGCAAATATTTTGTATACGCTAAGGATGTATTCCTAGTGTTAGAGCCCTTCAACGTACGGATCTAATTAAATCTCTTTTACTGCTTCATTGCAAATTCTGTAAAGGTCAAATGAACATCCAAACAGTCAGAAAGGGCTTAAATTAAGACATTTTGCTTACTGCATTATTGCACAGAACAAAAAACTCATCAAGAAACAAGTCTTGAACAAAATTTTGCTACGCTATATCGTAAAACATCAAAAATTAACTTTTGATGGAATCAATAGAAGCAAAGCTAAATATAGCCCATTTGGCAACCCAATCCCTTGGCGAACAGAAATGTCGAGAGCGGCTTTTCTTGGCCCTATGATTCAGTGCTTTCTTATTAATTCAATCATATAAGAGGTAATCATGTTGCAAAGGGCTTTTATACACGCAAAACGGGATAGACGTGAGGCGCGGTGTTGAGTAGTAATGCTGCTTGAGCCGCGGTGTGACCTCGCGGAGTTTGGTGCAGCTCGGTCCCAAATTGATGTTTTCTCATATACAGCTCTTTTTTTCAACAACAGAACAAGAAGATAGAGCAAGAGGAGGAAATAAGTGGTGGGAGGATGGCCCAAAAGCCTCGGCTGCTTATTATACCCAGCGACCAGGGTATAGCTTTATTTGCCGCTATCTCCTTGCTCCCTTCCCCTTCAGTCCGACATACCATGCCAATCTTGACCGCCGATGCTTGAAAACAACGCTTCAGCAGCAGCAGCCAAAGCTCTTCCACGACCCCTTAACTATCAATGCGATTCCGGGGATTTACTACCGGCAAGCCGTGCCTTTTCCTTGTTTTACTTGCGTTGCTCTCGCGCCAGAGGAAATATGCAACAAGAGCTTAATTAGAGTCGTTAAAAAGTCGAGAGCTGTAGCATTTCGCCACCATTCAATTTTCGATACGATGCCTAGCGGCAAGAAATGCTTGGTGGGCCACGACCAACGCCAGCAGCCGTTATTACGTCTCAATCCGCTCCCTTTGCAGACCAATTCCAGCTTTAATCCTCTTCTTGCGCTCTGACTAACATCATCACTGCACCTGATTTGCTGCGTAATTATGGCTAACGATTCCGGTAATTCCTGTCATATTAGAAAAGTTGCGACACACCGCAAATCCTTTAATAGCGAACTTCCCGTTTTCAATATCTTGATTTTATTGCTTTAGTTTATATTTTTTCTAGTTTTACATTTCATTGAAATTTTATATGTCAAAGCTCCTGGAAAGCGTAGGATGGATCAAATGAAAGAACATAGAAATCTTCTAAGAAAGTTATTGTGATCGACTTTCTTGCCGATATAATCAATAGTAAAAAGTTGTTTGCAATGTAGACAACATTGGTTGTTTAGTTTAATTATCCTATTTCCAGTCAAATTTGCTACACTGTCTGACGGAATTCCACTTCTTTAAGTTGCCGCAAATATACCAAACTCGAATAATAAAAGTCCTCCCATTTCAAAGGCAAGATACCCCTCCCAAACACTCAGCCAATTTGCATTATAATTTTTGCAAATAATTATATAAAGAATGTGTCAGAATTAAACCAACTTTTAGAAAATAAGCTGAAAATATGAATATAAAACGTATGTAGAAAATGTGTGGGTTTAAGAAGCCAAAAATGTATCTCTTTAAATATAACGAATGGCATTAAAATTACTTGCAAAAGTAAGCGCATCAGCTTAAAAACAGTTCTCGCCGTTTGGGCCGACTCCATTCCTTGAACGTACTTTCTAACGTTCGTCTATGTTTAATTGGGTCACTACTATGTCGAATTATAATGCAATGCGGGATATCACTTTGTGTATTAGTTAGAGCCTTATATATCCTGATAGGGTTTTGGTTAGTTAAGATCATACGGCTAGGTTGGCTACAATTTTTACAGTTCAAAGATGCATCAAAATTTCGTAAAAACTATTTAGCTGATAATTAATTTCCGTTACAGCCGAGCAATCGATTAACGGATCTGTAATGGATGAGTGGGAAGACTGTAAGGATTGCGTCGTTGTCATCAACATCGGACAAGCTGGTGAGGATGGATATATTTTGCGGTTATGAATTAATTCAAATTTAGTTCCGCTGGAATATGCTTTACCGTTGTATGGATTTGTGATGCCCGTTCTCGTAAGTCACACCCTTGTAACGCCTCTAAAAGAAAATATTTTTAGGTAGCAATAACGACAATTACAAACACTTTCATTGTGATTGTCTTATCACAGAAACACCTAAGGTAGAATTATATATAGATTCAGTACTATTAGTTTGAAGGTTTAGAACTCCGACCAATTTTGTTCTTCGTAAGGTTTTTCTTATTTTTATGTAAACATTTTTAATTATTATATTTAGTTTCAATGGCAATTGCTGACCTTTTGACTGGTAAGTGAATTTTAACACTCAATTAGTTACCGTGAATTATTTTCCGCTTTTTCTCCTTTTCTGGTTAGAGGTAAGAGTTATATTTGATTGGACCTTTATCTAACAGAAGAGGAAACTCTTTTCCTGCGTGTATAAATATTTAGTTTCCAAGAATAATAAAACTGCAAGTTGCGAATTTATGGAAATTGGGTTTACCATTTGAGTGTTCCGTCGAGTTTCCCTTTTTAAAAACACAAAAACATCACTCTTGCATCTGCGACCTTTGGTTATTCCAACCAATTGTGCCCAATTCATGCTATTGTCATACCAAACTAAAAAAGTTTGTTTGACAATTTTGCGAATTATTGTCAATGTATATTTTACTTTTCTTTGACAATTTTATAAGGCAGGAATCATAATTTTATCTAGAGGTAATTTTCATACACCAAGAAAAAGAATAAGCATAAATGATGCGCAAAGAAATATTAATAGAAAAATATTTAACTATTGAGCAAACTTTGCTAAGTGTTTCAATTTCAGGATTGACTTCGATTCCATGGTTGGTTTATAACGCGCCACTAGCTATTACTTTGCTATGCTTTCAGGTTTATTTATTATTATACGCTCAAGGGATATGAGGCAGATGAAAGGTGAATAGATTTGATGGAATTGATTAAACCAATTACATATATTAATTTAAGGTCTGGCCTGAACTCATTTTGGTGTCACGTCTACCCCTTTTTATCCTACAGTAAGCTTTATAGAAAATATACATATCACAGAATTTTTATTCATCAAAAACTCGCTTCAGGCTCTTTTCTCCCTCATTAGACCTAAAACTATGCAATTGTCAATATTCCATCTACATTTTACTGCTTTCTCTCGTACTATTAAAGTATAGTGTCTAAAACATGCATGATTTTATCAGGGATCGAACATTGAGATTTTTTCAGATTGGCTATAAACTATTAATCATAATATCTTTCATTTTTCAGTTATTCCTACAATTTGGCATACAGCGGGTATATGGTAAGATGTTTATTGTTCTGCAATTGAGTAAACTCTGTTGTTTTAGGCTTACAGTGTTTCTTGCGGTTCAAAGATACGTTTATGTTTGTGTTCCCGGTAAAATTTTATTAGGAGCAAATATGAGAAATACAAATCGCGTTCAGGGTTCGTGCACCGCCTTTGCACTCCGAAAACTACGAGGATAGCGGTAGCAATGATCACCGGGGTGAGTCTGCGTTCTTATAGTAAATCACGTTACTTGAAACATACTAAAATACAATAATCGAACTTTTTCAATCTTCCCAAATTGTCCATTTAAATAATTTATTTCTTGTGTGAATTTTAATTTTAGTTCTCTTTCTTAACGGCTACTCCGGATTTATTCGGGAAATACATGGAACAAGTCGATTTGGACGACCGTTCAATGTGCGTTCTGAGGCACAGTTCTTGGGTACTGGAAATTTTGGGAGTTCAGCTTTTCTACTCATTTCAATACTGGTTTCGCGTAGCTTTGGTTCAACTTTTGCCCTGCATTTTACTAATTGTGAGCTTTTATTCCATCTGAACTTTTTTGATTTTCTGTAATATTAATTATATATTATTCGGAATATATTTCGCCATTTTAGATTTTCACTTATAAATTGGCGCGGACAATCAAACAGACGGAAATTAGAAAACGAAGTTGGGTCACAGATTTGCCATCCAACCAACAAATAAACACTTCACCTGCGTATGGCGGAAGCATAAATGGCGAGGATACAGCACCAAATGGAAATACAGTCCTTCCGAATATGGAAGTAAATCAAAATCCGCGTGAGTTCTTGAATATTTCGAGAATTACTGCAGACAGATCATCAGTTATCTCTGTGATTGTACAGAAATTTTGAATAATTCCAAAAAATACAGTAATCCAAACTCGTTGTTAAGGTCAATAGTGGCATTATAACTATGTTGTGATTCAACTTAAAAATTATTAAGATTACTAGTAGTGTTTACTAAAATTAGCTAACTTTTAAGCAGATCTTTCATATTTGGATTCGGTACAAGAGAAATACCAAACCGAGAGCAAGAATGATTACTTTTATTTATAATGCACATAATTAGATTAGGGTTACATATTAGATTATTTAGGAGGATCAACAGCGTCGAGTCGTTCGCAACATAGGCATTCCTCCCAACTGACCGGTGTGGCCTCGATGCCTTTGACCTGCAGCGGAAGTGACGTCGATCGCAAAACGTCCATGCTAAATTCGTCGGGTGGAAGCTGCAGTGGGAGTTCCGGAAGGTCCCTCTATGCCACAAATCGAATGCTCTCTGCGATTTGCTGTGTGTTTCTGCTGCTCGAGGTGAACATATTGTTTTGCGAGGCTTTAGGGAATTTTATTTATGTTGCTTCTGGACACAGGAGTTGCGAGTGGCGAATAATACGGGAAAGAACACTGGCATTTGCTTCCTTAAAATGAGGTCAAGCTCGGGGTTCGCTTTTTGGTGGGCCGCATGACAAATGTTTTTTGTGTGCAGAGTACGTATAGATTAATGGTCTTCCTTCGACGGGCAGGCGGAACAAAAATGAAATATTATTATGGGATTTTCATGGTCCAAACCCAACCAAACAATTCGCTGAACAGCATTTTTGCGTTTTTTACATTTACATATTTTTTTGTTTTTGTCCTTTGTATTTTTACCGCTATATTTGCCTCCAATCCCACTAATAGATTGGGGACGTAGTTTCCATTTACCAGAATTTGGTTGCAATTCTCTCGATGTTTTGGTATCAATTTCGGCAAAGTAAACATACAGCGGCTTGTTAAACGAAAGAAAATTGGTGTAAAATATTTACGGAGTGTTACCGAATATATGTTAAAACGATAAAAATTGGCAAATTTTGGCGAAACAAATTTCCCCATGTTTGTACCCAACAAATTTTGGAGGAAAGCTCCACAAAACGTTGAGTTTAAATTTAAAAAGGCTTTCATAGAAATCGAACAACCTTCGATTTGGTACAATGAACACACTTTATTACAAGTTGGAAACATTTGTCATTGGCCTTTTTCAAAAGAAATCAGAATTATTAGTGAATCTTATTCGGGAGCGTGCGTCAAATCGTTTAAATTATTATTCTGAAGCCTCAAAGAGCAATACAATTCTAAAAATGCCTGCCGAGAATCGGCCTTTGTCGCCACTCGCAACCATTTTAGAAAGGTGTAACTGAACGACGAAAATGAATAATTCTTGGAGGAGGGCGATCTCATTTTGGATTACTCCCGCTAAATTATGTGCATATATTTTGTGGCCAAATTTTGAGAAGCAAGCTTCGATATAATAAATCGTTCGCAGCAAATAACGGTGTTGTTTGTTTGTAGGTGCCAGCGGCGTTCATATTCACTCTGCACTTTCTAATCGCTGTATGTTCATGTTGCAAATTGCGTGCTCTGTAATTTAATGCATTAAGGCTCGCTATGTACCGGCTACGGGCGCATACAGGATTCTAAACGTTGCTCTCATTATCAGGTTGGTCCTCTCAAAGTTCTATCTTAAAATTACAATGAAAAGTTGTAAAGAAATTTTTTTCTATCGAAAAATATTTTTTACAATTTTGGCAACATTTCGAGACTCAATCAGCGAATTTTTGATATCATTTTCTCGATAACCCATTTTTCCCCTTGTATGATGAATGGGTTCCAATCTTTGGTTGTTGAGACTAAGCGTTTTCACCTGCTGAGCAACAGCTAATTTGGCTGTCGTACACGATTTTGCAATTGCGCTACCAATTAATTATTGAACAATTATGGAATTTCTGAAACGCAGTGGGCTTTGATTAGGTCAGGTGCGTCAGTCATCGAATCAAATATTCGAAATATTTGTTATAAATGCATTTCATCACTTTTATTCATTTTTGCATAAAATTTTGACGAAATATTTGACGGATATTGTAAAAACTGACGCAAAAGTTTAATTAAGGCGTAAATTAGACGCGAAAGCCATTCTCCCAATTTTAGCCTTAGGAATAGAATGAAACTCTGCGACGAAGGCTACAAAAACTACGGCGCGAGCTCCCTATTTTAGCCTTCGCTAACTCCAATTCCAAAAATGCAGAGAATTGGCGGAAAACGATGCGGGATATTGGTCCTCTTCTCAGCGGTCCTCTCAGAAGGCATTAATTTAATTATTTGGCCGGGTTTGCCAAAAAGGCTTCGGAGCCCACGGCGATGACGCAGCCGCACAACAGAGACAACAATGGCCATTCTTGTGGAAAATTCGAAAATTCTGTTGAACAAAAGTGGCAAAACCGAGAGGGCCCTCTCCTCGCTGTAAATCCCTTTCTTCTCATCCCACATAAATTAGCGGTTAGCAAAGTGATCTCGGAAGCGCATCCCGACACTTTGTGTCCAAAACATCCAGGATTTTTGCTTTACCTTTTCGAAAACATACTTACTCGGAACTTTTGGGGTGTTTGTAGCCTATGAAGACATATCAAATTGTTCCTCGGAAAATTGCGGTTTTTGCTTGAGATCATTGGGATGATGTAACCAAGGCAAAAAGTTTGGTAACTTTTTACAGAAGGAAGCATAGCTGTTTAAAAATTTTTGGACTTTTATGTGTAAAATGTGAAAGATTTTGTAGTAGATTAAAATTTTTTTGCTCTTTGATCCTTAAATGGCTTCGCACTTACTTTAGTTTATTTCGTAAAATTTGCCTAAAATATGTGGACTAAAAATTCTGGAATTTTTATTTCTTGGCATGCCTGTTGGCTATCGAAAGCGTTTTGTTGTTCAAGTGGAGAAAAGGGCGCAAAGGAGTGTGTTATTAAAGATACTCATCCTTTGACGGCGCTAACAAAGGGCGGGCCCAATAATAATAGAGTGAATTGTTTCGGCATTATTAAACACTCCCACCACATTTCGCTCTCGGTGGCCCTCTGCCGCCGGCATTTTATCCCTTCGGGCCAAGAAAATTGGATCGAATCATGCATGAACAATCACTTAATTTACGTGGAAAGCGAGGGTGGCGAATAGGGGCGGTAATGTGCGAGGGTGGATGCCAATTTTTATTCCCACCAATTGAGTATTTTACCGCCAACTCTCGAGTTTCGAATTTTCTTTTGTTCGTAGAAAATGTTTCAGGTGCCATAACAATGAGCAGACGTTTAATAATTTTGGCAAGAATAAAATATACCAACTTTTTCGAATGACGTCTCGGGACGAAATTAATTGAAATTTAAAGTACAACTTTTTTCACAATAGCTTTTGCAACATGTCCTCTTAACAGATGTTGTGTTATACGAGCTAACATTGAAGTTTGGGTCTTGACTCTTCAATTTTATGTCATAAAAAATTTTGTACGTTCAGTCATAATTCGATTCATAATTTGTTTTCAGGAACATTTTTATTGTCCTGTCGTCGCCTTTTAATTTCTTTATCTACTGCTCTATGTCAGAGCAGTTTCGGCTCACAGGTAAGCAATTTTATGACTCATCGCACACATCCAAACATTACCTGTAATTTATAGTTCGGCAACTATTCTCATCGCGTCTTTTGTTCGTTGCCCAGGCTCAAGCCACCTTTCACGGTAATTATTTTAATCTTAAAATTTAATTTACTGTCATTTGAAAATTCAAATTTGTTAGCTTTGCAACCGAAAATTTGTCTCGGATAGTAAATCTTAGTTTTCATATTAATTTTACCGCAATTTCCATTTTATCGGAAATCCCATTATTTAAAGTTCGGACGTGAAACAACTTTCTTAGAAATTTTTGCTACAAACTTCCTTTGCTAGAATATTCTAATCGTTACAATTCTTGCATATATTTCAGGTGGAAAACGATATTCATTAATTTTGGTGGACGTGGATTTCATAAACCAACAACAACAGAGAAAGAAGTCCTCCTTCGTCCGACGGAAAAACTCCTCGCTTTCAGCCATTCGCTATAACTCAAATCCCAACAGGTCAGCTATTTTCAAGTTTTCGTTAAAGAAATTAGCCTAAAAATTTTTAAAACGGGCCATTCGTTATGGGTGCTAAAAAATAGTATCAATATTCTCTTATCGAAGGTCCATTATTCAATACCAAAAATAACACACGTCACATTTTTCTCTCATATGTTTCGGCATTTACCTCCGTTTTATCGCATTTCATCTTCCTGATTTCCTTTGTTGATCCCGAGGTGATTATAAAGCAAAATTGAGCGCTAGCAGGAAGCAATCGAATTAAAAAACGGGACAAGACCGTGGGGACAGGATGGCGGCGGGATGGTGCCGACTAGTCAATTTTAATCGAGTGAAAAGGCAGATTGTTTTCGGAAGGCGGAACACAAGCCGCCGCATTGGTGCCTTTTCGAAGTCCACATGGCTGAAATTCAAGGAAATTACCTTCTGCTTGGTCCACTTTGAGTTTCGTTTCTCGTCGCTTAATTTTTTGGAATCTTTAAGCGGGACAAAGAAGAAATGAGTCGTCGTTTTCGCTCTCGTCTTTGACACTTCCAGTTTCCTTTTCCGTGAGAACATCGGACTCAAATTTCCGCTTGAAAAACGTGATTGTGGCCACTTTTAATTTTATATAGTTGACCCGCCTTAGTGCTGATTCTATCGCTTCTTGAAATTCCCCAGCTTACACTTACTTAAACTTCCTGTTTCTCCTGCTTAAATAATGAATGTTTGAAACAAAGTGATACTTTTGCAATGATATTCTATATTTTGGCACCATTTTTGCTCATAATACGATTCAAATTTTAAATCAGGTCTTTATAATGTTGAAATTTTTTATATTTCGTGTGCCATGAAGGTTTTGTAAAGTCGACTTTTGTAAAATCTCATTTCAGATATATAATTTGAGGAACAAATACGGGAGAAAAAATCAAAGTTAATAAAAACTGCTTGGAATCGATCAATTTGGCTGACCTGATTAAATTCACTAGGAACTAGTGAATTTAATTTTTTGACTATTCGAGTTATTTGGGTCCATTAGAAACAAAATAATTACTTTGGACCGGATGTGAATCTCAAAATCACCTTAAAACGCCTTTTGATTGATTGCCAAAAGTGATTTCCAGATTATACACATTGTCAGATTGTATTTGCCATAAATAAAACGCGTATAGTCAAATAACTTTCGAAAATAACTTTTTAGGTCTCGTCTTTCGGCGACTCAATCCATTCCTGAAACGAGCGCGATTGAAAGGAAAGAATCTGTGTTGCTCGAGCAAGAACAGGAGCCTCAATATCCACCGCTCGTGGTGGCCAAAGTGACGGAAGAGGATAATACAAGCATGCGAAAAATGGGTCGTCAAGTCGAATTTCTCACCGTCGGATCCACGGATCAAACGAATAACAATCAGTCATAATAGGTAACTTTTTATGGCAAAGAATATAATTCTGGAAGACTCAAGGATTAATGTCATAAATTAGAGTAAATTTAACTCTTTTTCTTTGGCAAAAATGATTTTGCATAATTACAAAAACGTTACGCAATTTTCATCAATATTTTCGAATTTTAAAAGATAGCGATCTGACTACCCTTTAGTTATGGCTCAAAATTATGATAACGAATTACAATACGGACTGGAATTCTCTAATGGCTTCCACATAAATACGTGAACTTTGTAATTTACTCACATTTTTTATAGAAAACTAACCGCACAAGCTCCGAACTATTCAGTATTAATTGCTATCAAATTCGCCTCTGAGAAGCCCAAACCCACTCACTTCTTCTCAAATTGGAATCAACTATTCAGACAAAGCGTCTTAGTTCAGCTGCTTTCGGCCACCTTCTGCCCCCTCTATCATCATTTCTCGGAAAGTGCATGCACCAGCGACAAGCTATCATCACCCAAATTGCGTGTCAATTTTTGCAAATTACTCCTAAGCCGCTACAAACGCGAAACTGGTGTCTAATAACGGTTTAGTTGTGAAATTCGCCCTAAAATATAGTTTACTGGAAACAAGCACATTTCTCCTCGGCCATTTTTTTCGACTCAATGCTCTACAAAAATCCACACACTGTGATGACCGCTAAGTACAAATTCACTTCATCTGTGTAGCAAACATGTGTATATTGAAGCTAATAACACCGATCCACGGCCGACTTTGATGAATTTGAGTTCAATATTGGAGACACCATTTCTGCCGCCTCTGCCCTCTAAGTCATTGGACGTCAGTGACAACCTCTCATTGGATGTGAATAGCTTGTTTGCAGAATCTACCACACCTCAGCTCGCTGCAACTCAAACCAAACCGTATGCGCTCATACTCATTATCGTGCCGCTACTTACGGTTTTTGGAAATGGTTTGGTGAGTTGGATACTTATTGACATTTACTAAAATGCTTCTGAAAATAATATTTAAATACCTTTAAGTGATAATGTACTGTATCCGTTCTAAATAATTTTTGTGACGTAATTTTAGTACAGTCTTCCCTCTCTAATCCGACCCTATCCGTTTTAGCCGAAAAGGGTCGGATTAGAGAGGGTGACGGATTAGAGAGGGTCGGATTAGAGAGGGAATTTCCATACAAAAAAATCCATCTCGGCCAAAATGGGTCGGATTAGAGAGGGTGATTTTTCGCCAAAAAATCCATGGAGGGACCCTCTGGATTTTCTTCACAAATTTTCAGAAAATGATTTTTCAATCAATAGGGCCCCCTGTGGATTTTAAAGAAAAATGATTTAAAAAAATGCCAAAAAATTTTAAAGAAAAATGCCTTATAAGCGTGAATAAGCATAAAAATTCTCTTGTATAATTTTTTATGTTTTTTGGTGTATGTTTTTTTAATTTTAAGCAAATTTCTGGTAAAATAAGTAAGTAACCTAACTAGATCGACTATTTAAATCGTGAATAAGCGTTCTAGATGGTCCCATTTTAACTAAAAAATTTCCCAAAAAATAAAAAATTTGCTTAAATCTTAAGTTTAGGTTTAAGCTTATGCTTATAATTTAAAGCAAATAAAATGGTCAAAAACACACAAAATATGCTTGCCAAATTTTGAACAAAATTTTAAATTTAGATAAAGTTTTACTTGAAAATTTGAATTTTGGATGTGAAATTCAAAAATTTTCTCCGGCCGCCGCCAATGGCGGCGGCCGGAGAAAATTTCTGAAAAACAAAAGAGGGGACCCTTTTGTCTTTTTCTGCCCTGACCCCCAAAATGGGTCGGATTAGAGAATTTGGGTCGGATTAGAGAGGGAATTTTCATACAAAAAATCCGTCTCGGCCAAAATGGGTCGGATTAGGGAGGGTGACGGATTAGGGAGGGTGACGGATTAGGGAAGGTGACGGATTAGAGAGGGTGACGGATTAGAGAGGGAAGACGGTATATGACTTAGGAAAATGGGACACCCCTTTCGCTTATCAATTCTGCTGTTGTGAATCGTTTTAATTATTTTGTAGAATAATGAACCATTTGTGCAAATTTAGTCCAATTATTTTGTAAATTTCATGTTATATTATTTTTGGGCGCTTTATTTTAAATATACAGCATTGCAACGAAACGATTAACTTACTATTTTCAGGAATCTTATTCGCTATTTACAATGCTTTAAACACTTTGTAGAAGGATATTTTTAGGTGATTCTGGCCGTGTACCGAGAAAAAAGTCTGCAAACTGCAACAAACTTTCTCATTGTGTCTCTGGCAATATCCGACTTTTTGGTAATATTTATCACTTGTTGGGTGCCAATATTTATTTCAAAGTGTGTCAAAAACATATGAATATTCAGGTTGCCATATGTGTGATGTCATTCGCTATTTATTTCGAGGTTTGACTTTTACTTGGCTACAAATATTAGATTCTGTTTTCAGTGGAACTCTTTTGTATGGGACATTGGTGCCACTTTATGTAAATTATACATTGGGGTTGACGTAAGCAACTTTTATTGAGGTTTTAAGAGATAGTTTTTAATACGATGATAAATTTCAGGTCGCTTGCTCGACCGCTTCAATCCTAAACTTGTTCTCTATCACATTGGATAGGTAAACGTTTGTCGGTGTTGACTTGGACTTTATTTATTTAAACAATTTTAGGTACATGGCAATAAGCCACCCACTTGCTTACACTCAATACGGGACAAATAATGCGCGGGCTGCGGCGTCAATTTTCTTTGTATGGACTATTTCCATTGGCGTTGGATTGCCGGTGTTTTTCGGTGCCAATAATATCATCGAGGATGGCAGGCAGGTAAGACTATGGTTTAGGTTTATAATGCATTCGGTTGAACATTATACATTTATGGGTCCGTAGAATTTATATTGATGTTCAGATTTTTACTATTATCATGTAGGTTAGGGCCGACTTTATTTGAAAATTTGACGATATATTCCTATCAAAGGTGCAAAATATAAATTTGGATGTTCACCTTCTTCACAACATTTGAAATTAAATTTAAAAATGCTCCTTACGCACTTAACATTGATAATGAACAATTTAGCAATTCTGTGAATTCACCAACCCATATTTCATTATTATCTCCTCACTGCTGTCTTTCTTCGCTCCATGTGCCATAATGATTCTATTGTATGCCGTGATTTTCCGGCGTCTGCGTCAGCGACAACGGGCACGATGTCTTCGGAATTTACGGCGCTCCCGCAAAACTAACACTTTGCAGAGTGCAAATACTAGTCTGCATTTGAACAATGACAAGATCAGTAGTGCTCTGATTGGTGGGGCGAGAATGGCTCGCCAGATGGGCAGTCACTTTAAAACCAGAGCTGACCAACTTCTCTTGGAAATGAGTCTACAGGTTAGCTAAATTATTGCATGTTGTGTGAAAACTTTTTACAGTCATATGCTCTAAAACACTTGCGATTTTATAATTTCTATTTATGAAATATAGGACCATTTTTATGCATTTCAGGTAAATTTTATGGTAAAAAATTAAATTTTATTCAAACGCGCGGTCACAAAACAACACTATTACTGGATTGTGTTAATTAAGTTTCAAGAGCTGTGTTACAATATTTTTTCCTAAATTTTTTGAGACAAATCAGAAAATTGTCTCTGATTTGGTTTCTTTAATATCCAAATCTTAATTCCAAAGACACGAAAACATTCTAGGTATTAGGCTAAAATACTCCAATTAAAAATCCGTATCGCGCAGATAATTTCAATTTGCGTCAAAAATGTCTAATTGTTGAGCACAATTATGACTTTTGGGTAAGCCACGTGCTTTCTAATAAAATCATTTAACGGCTCAAGCCATCTTTATAGCTTTATCATCAGTTTTTTGTTTCGAGCCCTGTGGGATTCAGGACGTGGATGTCCCCACCCTCACCGCGGCTCTAATTAAATGAAACGGAGAATGAGGACGATTCAATTAGAATTAGAATTGTCTTTTACCGCCGTGAAGCTTAACTTTTCTTTATTGGAAAAAAGTCGCCAGCGGGAATTCAATTATTTTTGTTCGATTTTATTTCTTTTTCGTTTTTGAGGGACCATTTCGCAGTTTTGTTCCAGGAATTATGACAAACGATAAATCGCTCATTTCATTTGTCAACAAAATCCAAAGCACTAAATGATTTAAAGACTGAATATTAGATGTTTCTACAGTTTTGACTCGATATTGTGCTTGTGCTTGGCAAGCACAAGCACATTTAAAGACTGAATATTAGATGTTTCTACAGTTTTGTCTCGATATTCCGGAATATATCCGAAGATAGACGAATTTGATTTGTGCATTGATAAACATCATTAGAACAAATAAATATTGCTAGTAATGGGAAAATAATAACGCTTATGACTATCCATGAATAGCATAGTATAAAAGTGTATAACGTGTATTGACACGAAATTGTCCATAATTTCAAACATCCAATAATCCATTCCATTTTACAAAGTTCATATTTTCAGACATCCTCATATCCAACCGTCAGCCCGTCTCTTTCTGAAGACATCATTGCTTCAAAACTAAACGGCGGCTTCTTCACTTTGCCCCCGCCGTCGTTCATGACTAGTAGTCTTTCCCGGACCAGTTTCACTTCCCAGCGACCTCAGACAGAATCTCAAAATCTGAGACGGAGCAACACCGTTCCATTCACTCGGCCATCCGGAAATTTCTTGGGAATTGAGTCAGCTCGAGGCGCGGGATCGCAGTCCGAACTATCTGTTCTTGACGACATATCACTTGTGAGTCCAGAGGAAGACGAGGCGGTCAAAAATTACGAAAACATTGAAGAGCAAAGTGGTCCCAAGCCGAATGAAAATACGACAATTAACAAAAATGAACTGGATTCACCCAAACCAATATTCGATTACTTGAGAGTTTCTCCAGAAGCAAAGCGCTGGATTTCGTTCGGCGAGGACCTTCAGGATTTCCCGTTTATAGATGGTCCGAGTCGAGACAGCTCGTTTTCTGATCTTGGAGCAAAAAGCAACGATTTTGATGCCAGTTCTGCCAAAGTGGCAGGGTCACACTATAAAAGTCCAGAGAAGTTGCAAAGGCATTCCTCATATTGCTGTCCAAAACCATCACAGCCGCAATCAACGAAACATTTTTATCGATCACTGCGTAAGGCCAATATTAATGGACCAATTTTATCTCGATCTTTGGTCGTTACAAAACTTGATGCTAAATTGGAGGTGGCTACAAAATCTCTAGAATCAGAAGTGAGTGAATTTTATTAGTAATTAATAAACCTTCAACTATTAACCCTTCATTGCCGAGTGTATCCGTTCGGATACGATGTTGATTTGCTAAAGACTTCACAAAAAGAAAGAAACGAATGAGTGTTCATTATTCATACAAAGAGTGTGTCTGTAAATAGATCAGAAAAGAGAAATAAACAATGGCAGCCGTGATGATTTTGATAAAGACAGCTCACCAAAAGGAAAGCTAATGGTAATGCAGACATTCTGCCTTTTGTCTATGGCTCCGGCAATGAAGGGTTAAGCTTGTTGGAGTAATGAAAGTGAATTTAATCTAGAATTTAAAAAATTTAGATTGAATCAAATTTTTAATTAAAATTAAATTAACTAGTTAAATAACTAAATTAAAATAAAAAATAAAAACGGCTTAAAAGTATTAACAATTCAGTGCCAATTTTTTCGAAATATTAATTCTCTCTTAATTTATGTGTGATAAAGCTAAAATAAATAAAGCCACATATAATGTATAGGAATATACAAAACAAATTGAGCAGATATTTGAAAGGTAAATTGTTCAATACTTGGACCTTATTTGCTATGAAACATTGATAATTATTTTAAACTGAACGTATATCTCCCTTTTTTACTACATTATGTGATTTAGGTGAACAGCAAAGTACAATCCCCACAATCTGTTCCTAATGGTGACGTCACTCAACAGACAGCTATCGAATCGCCTGTATTGCAATCCCAACCATTGCCTGGGACAGAAGTAACGCGAAAAATTCCGCTAAGGATAATGCCGAGCGCGGGTGCCTCGCCGTCCAATAGTTTAATGCAAAGAAAACCACTGCGTATGTGCATTAGCAATGGTAATTTGCGCAGCAGTTCAAATGTTAAGCCTTGCCTGACATTGCCAATAGGGCCTTCCAATATGCTCAATTCTTCACTGACGGTAACTGAACCACCCAAATCGCCTATCAGTTGTGCTACTAGCACAGGCACTGACGATAATGATAAAGTGAGTTTTTAATTTTAAACAATGCTTTCTCACTTGCACTCAAGGAGCGCAATTTCAGGAATGTACGGAAATGACCATCCTAGTTTTAATTTTGCTGACTTTTATGTAAATTTGCATGAAACCATTCACACATCTGCTAAAACAGTAAATAACCCTTAAAAATCAATATCTACCATTATTATCACAGTTTACTTTAATAACTTGTAAATTTTAGGACAATCACCAAGAGAAGCACAAATTCTCGTCTTCTACAGACACTTTGCCTATGACCCACCAAGGCTGGCTCACCGTGACTCTAGCCACATGTTGTGGTCAGGATGGCTGGTTTGGTATTGGTTGGGCGCAATCGTCGAAACGAAGCAACGACAGCACAAGTGCAACACCCGTCGGTACCGGTGGAATGCTGAGCGTTGCATGTGGTGGTACCACTCTCAGTACCTCCCAAATCCATCTACCTCAGCTTCCGGCTACTTCAACTAGTAGCACAGCTTACAAAGGAGATATTTGCCATACCGATACAAATAACAACAACCAGAGAAGAGATAACGGAAAAGTGCGCAAATCGAAAGGCAGGGCCGAGAGTTGGCATGAATCCTTAAGACGAAGAAGCGACCAAATTTGGAGGAGGGTTACTACCACACTCGGGCATTCACTTATAACTAAAAGTAGGACAACCAGTCAACGTGCCAACAATAGGCCTTCTAGGCAGTTGATCAAAAAAGCCAGCAAACAAATGAAGCGAGAGCACAAAGCAACTGTTACCTTGGCTGTGGTTCTGGGTAAGTTGTGGAGAGAGTTATAGTAAAATTCGATGCCCCTGCGCAAAATAGTAGTTGTATATAAAATGCCGGAACAAAATTTGAAAAAATTAATGTACTTCAAGTTTGGTTTTTGGTGATTTTGGTGTCGTTAACATTTGATCTTGCGCGAGCTTAAAATCCAGTCATTTTTATTTGCATCTCATTTTCAGTAAAGTACTTATTGTTTTCAGCTGTATTCCTCGGTTGCTGGGTACCATTCTTCACTTTACACCTTACCAATGCGATTTGCATGCTGGCAAACCAAGCCAACTGCGTTCACTTCTTGGCAATGTTTCTTAGCACTTGGCTCGGATATCTGAACTCTTCGTTGAATCCGTTAATATACACAGTCTTTGATCAAAGATTCCGCAAAGCGTTTCGGAACATTCTCCATTGTGGACATTGACTTATGTCGTGTCGATATTTTCTTGTTTTTTTTTGCCATGCCGATTTTATACGAGTGATATATTGTTTCTTTTTAATGTAATTTGGTGTACAAAATATCTATAACTATAGAGGTAATATGTCCCTTTGTGAACATATTACTATATTTCCTTAAATAGATTTCGGATTTTTGGCACAAAAGTGAATTTTCAGTATAAAATCCCTTTCTCTCTACCCAACTCTCAACAATTGCAAACAATATCGCTTCCTATCCAAAGAATAAGTCAAAATTATGCAGGAATGTTTGTGCCTTTTAATTTTTTGTGTAAAATAAATTTTTATATCCCAAATTTTTTGGCTTTGTTTACCATATTTGGGCTGAAACTTCAATTTATGCAGAATCATCGAGTTTGAAAGAGTAGGCTGAACTATTTTTGCCTGAACAACTATTTTTACCTTAAAATTGCACTCGTTTCTCCCCATTGTGCAAATTTTACCCTCGTTTAGCACAAACTTGCACACTGGTTGTCAGACATAATAAAGTCAAATGCTGCATAAATTTTTCCTTAATTATTTTTGGCAGATTTTAATAAAATATATATGTTTTGCAACAAAACACTCCAAAGGTGCAGATAAGTCGGTGTTTTCCAAGCTGAAGTCCAAAGTCATTGTATTGTATATTATTGCATTAATTTCTGCGCTAATTTGTTTAGCGTCTGTGAAAATAAAGAGATTTTATTAACGCTGCCTTTCCTCCGCTGGCTGTCCCAACTTGGGAACAAACTTCATTTGAGAAATAATAGTAGTTTTATGGGCCTTCATTAATAATTGGCGTGAACACAGGGACCACTTTGGGCAAGGAGGAGGCTACTCCACCCTTTACAGTCTGGACGATTTTTCTTCGAGCAGCTGTTTCTCCCTGAAAAATATCACAATTAGTATTTGGGCGGGACGCGTGGCCTTTACTAAACAAAATCTGTTTTTACTTCCAGCCAACAGACCGTTGACTCAGAGACATACTGTGACTTTCGTGTACTTCAGATTTCGTATAACCCTGATTCACAGGTGCCCGGTGCTATGCCAAAATTCCCTATAACTGCTATATAATACCGCGTTTTAGTCGTAAAATCGTTGTTGTACTAAAATATGCAGACTCTCAACAGGTGCACTAACACAACTTTTCTGCTTCTTTGTCTTTGCAGAGCAATTTCTGCTGAATTATTGAGATTTGCGGGATTTTCCCACCCCCGCCGACTTGTACTAATTTAATTGAATTTATTCCAACATTGGCACTCACTCACACAATCTTGAGGAAAGGCCTTATTCCAATTTTCAGCTGTGTTTGCGAATTATCCGCTATTTCCCTAGCCCACTGTCTTAGCGGAAAGCTTTACCTGAGGCTGACTTTGAAAAGAGTATAGAATGGGGGTGTGAGTATAAGCTCGACTACCACTTTCCCATAGATTCCATGATTATTGGCTTCTGTTGTCTGCATAGCGATGGTTGTGCTGAGGTTGAATTTTGAGAACTTCCTACTTTAAATGTTATATTTAGAAACAACGTGACCAAGCTTAATAATAACAGACTATTATTATCAATTTCCGAGAACGAAAGAGGAGAAGGTAAATATTCCATTTGGCATTTTAAAATTTAACTGTAATAGCAAATGTCTCTAATGTGTCTTGTAGCACTGCAAATGTTGATTTTCTCTCGAGGCGGACGTGCTCAGGTTTCTAAGCAATTTGAAGCCCCAATTTCATACCAGAATTGCACTTTTCGGGTTATCTTTTCTGTCTCATGGTTTGTTTCCTCTGAATCTTACATAAATTTTCGGTTCTCCACACAACCCAAAGATCATCTGAAAGAACAGATGAGCAACTCTTCGTCGCAAATCCAACTATAAACTCGTCTGTTCTGCGCGGATGTCGCTGTCCACGCCCAGACAGACGGCGACGATGACGACGACAGCAGATCCCCGTCGCTGCCGGCGGCGCCCCACTTCCGATTTGCTCCTTTTCAATGTGGAGTTCATTTCCTGTCTGGATCTTATTCCCAGGTTGCAAAATCCACATCCCAGTGGCGCCATCCTCATCACTTCGAATAGGGGTCAACGTCTCCTGACGAGGAGATGAGTTCCGACAGAAAATCGTCGCTCATTTCCAACCGAGATAACATCACGACTCATGTCTATTCCATGGAATAGCTCTCAGACAGTCGATAGCTTGATCTCGTTTTGTGATTCTAGACGTTTTCAATTAGTACATAAAAAGAATTGGGTTTATGTTTGGTTTTTATTTGAGAACTACGGATTACCTGTCTGTCATTTATGAACTGAGACCATGCTTACTTTTTGCTCATTTGTTTCAAAATGGTTAAATTTATCCTTTTGATTTTCTTAAATCTGAATTTTAGTCAGCCTTAGACGGTAATTGTATCTATTTACTCCGAAAAGTCAAAATAATTGTTCAAATCATCTGCTTTTACTTTATCACAACCAGAAATTGTTTTGTAACTTGTTGATAAAATGGATTTGGACAATAAGTTGTTTTAGTTTTCTGAATTCTGACTTGGTTAAACAATTTCTGAACTAGCTGTATGGCTCCTTTTAATTTCTGTCCTGCTTTTTACAAACTTTTTTACAAACAATTTAACTCAATCGAAACCTGACCTTTTGTGTTCCATTCGCCCGAGTTGTAATTTTGACATACTAATTGTATAAACTTTATGAAAGCTCTCATACCAAAATTGTAACAATCGGGTGAACCCTCGTTTTTTTGATTGAAGCATTACTTTTGCATATAAAAATTTGAAAGTAACATTTTCCTGTGGTGATCTTGTCTCTTTATTGAAGCATCATTGGCGACTAATTGCATTCAATACATTAATTTGGCTGGGAATTTGCCTACTGAAATAAAGTAAGGCGAAAAAGCCCAAAAGTGTATATTTGCTTTTGATAAGATTAGCCAAATGGGTGCATGACTGAGTCTGTGAATCAGTGGACAGGCTATGAAATGGAAAAACTGATAAGCCACATTAAAGTACCGTTGATGATTGAGGAGACAGAATAGGTTTATATGTCGCTGGACCGTTGAATTTCCTTCCCTGTCTGGCGATTTATTGACCACCATGTTAGCACCGACATTAGTTTCTAACGCTCATTAACTGGTAAATCCTACATGGTTTTGAGTAGAGCTAAAGCAAATTTTTTATTAAATGATGAGTCATCCGCTTATTAGTGATCAAAAATTGTTAGAGCTGGCGTAGAGTACATTTGAGCGAACAATAACTAGTAAAAACTGTATTACAGTTATTAATTACAATAACTATATTATGCTTAGAAAATGTCAAACCAATGTGTACACTTTTCCGATTTAATGTGCAAATGGAATTTCTGTTATTTGCCGATTTGATGATGTTGATTTTCCAATTACCTTTGTATTTAGAACTTATAAACATTTTGCGGAAGCATAAGGGCAAACGTTTTGCTATACATAGTTACAAGCTACGAAGTCCGTAGATCCGCAACTAAACATTTTTTTCCATAAACATATTTATAACCATTACCGTTCTCTACCGAAAATCTCATTTCCGGAAGCACTTTTCACTAATTTTCCGTCAAAGTTGGATGTTAGGTTGTTTGAAAAAAGAGAAAGAAGGAGGGAATTACAGTTTCCCTTCGGTTCAGATTGCATCAATTAAAAATTGGTTGGGCTCTTATTCAACGACACAGCCTTTTAACCATCCAGTCAGCTCTGGAAAATAGGAAGGGCACAAGCCGCTATAAGTTTCTATGAAAGAAAAAAAGTGTACAGTCATTTGCCACATTGGTAGAAGCCCTAATTACAGATTCAGATTTTAAACCATTCAGAGTTTAAAACCTCAACTTTTCAACCAGCGTTTAAAAAGAGAACAAAGTTTAGTTAGAAAAATGGTATGGAAAACCTGTAATGTGACGGAAATTAGAAAGTGATCTGAAGCATATATAGGTCAGAAATATTCCGATGACGTTTCCTTTCGTAAGTCAATTGATTGCCTATGAAAAGTGCAAACTGGATTACACGAATATTACGTCACTGTGATGGAGCAGAGGGGATTGATGAAAGGTTACACCCATTTAGATGAAAGACTTTCCTTGACAATAATAACATTGCCCAGAATTGTGAAGCTTAAATTTAGATAATTCCAGACTTGTGAAAATGGTTACAGTAGGGTAAAAGTTGCTGCAAACATTTCAGTTTCATAATTTTGGAAAATATTGTGATACAATGTTTAATTCTGTTATCATTATTCCTGGCATACGTCTTGACTCTGTGATTTATGTCGTAGCCTATTTACTAAACGCGATTGCTACTGTAGTTTCCTTTGATGGTTTACGTGTCCAAAGACATGTGAGTGGACTCTGATCCAGTTTATTTTTATTTTTGGATTTTTAAGTAGTAATAAAGGCGTTATTATAAAATAATCTGACATTTGTGATAACGATATTGAAACCTTTGATGCTTGCGTAAACTTTATTTCATATAGTTCTGATTTAGATTTTCAGATGTTTCCAATATTCTTTGATGTTTTTGTGCCAAATTTTCAAGAAACACCCAACCCACTAAAATTGAGAAAGGTAATCCCTGGTGATTGCAATATTTTGAGCATGATATTTCAAATTCTTTAATGGATTGTTTAAGAGACAGGAATATAAAACTGATAATTCTTTTCTGCAGCCTTACAACTTTGGCCGCCCTTTTGTTAGCTTACAAAAAAACTTGCTGGTTTTTAAAAAGTAAAACCGTCCTTTGAATCGTTCGCCTACGCCGCTAAAGGAAATTTTGTTTCGTTGTATTTTGATTAAACCCGCCGCTCATATTTTCTTATCAACGAATAAATAATATGGCTGGTAATGTATCAGAAATGACGGGCTCAAGTCGGTTTCGTTAATTATTTGGGAGACATATTTCATAAGCTCGTTTATTGCTTTGGCGCGCTTTATTCAGAAATCAATTTTCCTTTCAGGTTCAATGGAATAAATCGGTTTTGACAGTGGAATATTAATCACGGCCTACCTACTTCTATTCCGACAATAACTTTTCGCGAGATAATCGAATCGCAATTCAAATTCGAGTAGAATCTGCTCTGGGATTTTTTATGTTGGTATAGATTCAAGCCACTACCAACAGTAAATTATCCTAGCGCATATAAACTCGGGATTACCCTTCTCTATTATTCCATCTTTTGGTTCTCAGAACTGCTTTGGACGTATGCTCTGTTTCCTGTTACGACGGACACAACAATAAGTAAGTTTGGGTATCATTTCTTAAAATAATTGAGAATAACAGCTTGAAGGTGTTAGTGTAGGTACAAGCGTAGGTACATTGTAATGTATAAGGGTTACAGCTTTTCGAATTAAGTTGCAATAATAAAAGGAATTTTATGTCGTAATCCATCCTTCAAAAATTTTGTGCTCAAAAATCCATTCGGTAGTGCATGCCACACCATTTCAAATTCATGGGTATCACTGTAGGCCAATTCATTTCACGTATGTAACAGTAAAGTCTGTTTCAATTTCTGACCAATTCATGCATGAAACGGATTGGCCAACAATGATATGATGCCTATGATTTTGAAAGGGCGTTGTGTTAATTTCAGAAAATTAGTTTGTTGTTGCAAGAATTTTATTTAAAATAATTACATTTGAGCAAATATTCAACTAATTAAACATTCGATATATTTTTCTATGAAGCTGGTGCTGGCTTCGCATATGTTCTGTAATTGTACCACGGAGCGGGAGTCATTTGCATTTTAGGTTGAAGTATTGGGCGGAGTCTGTTCGTCTGAGGAGCACGACCTTCTCCTCTACCCATTTCTCGACCTTCAATGTTCGCATTTTCGATGCTGTCCGGTCTTTGTCCTAATTTCGACAATAATTCATTCTCCAGATTGTCTTCGTCTGTTTCCTCGTCAGAAGTCACGTGAAGTTTATCTGTGTAGGACGCTGCTATGGGTGACATCCATCTAAATGTCGTTATGAAGTCTAGAATGTTATTTTTTAAGTGAACAAATTCAAATTCATTTTTACAATTTGAATTTCTTAAATTGATTAATTTAAAATACTTTGCATACCTAACTGCTTGCTTTCCGCTATCAACACAGCCATCAAAGGTGACATTCTTGAAAATTTTGGGCAGCCAATTGCAAAGTGCCGAAAGCATCTTTTCGTAAAGCTGTCGAACAGTAAGCGTATCGCCATTTTTTCTCACTTCGCCGCCACCTTAATTTTTTGCATTATTTTTCTGTATATGTGTAACATATAAATGTTTAATGTTACCATAAAAGGTATATCCTTCTTCTGGTAAACACATTCAAACAATTATCAAGGTCAAATGTCCAAAATATATATACAAACAGAATGAAATCATTTACATAAAATAGACAGTAAATATTAGGAAGTTTAATTTTTATATAGAATATTTAGTAAGATTTTTACACTATATTTTAACCGTTAGAATAAGGTAAAATCTCAATAAAATTATTTCAAATATATTTTAGTTTTTCTTTGGAATGCTTTTGCAATGACGTTCAAATATTATTTTGGAATGGAATTATGTCTACACTAAAACCTGCTCTTACGATATATAAAATTAAATGCGTCTAACCTTGTTGGGTGTTCGATGAAACACCGATTTTCTGGCTAAATGGACGTGAATACGGTGAAGGACGTGCCATATGAGGACTAATATATGGTGGAATTGTAGGCGGTGATGGCGGAGGAGGCGAAGCTGTCGTGAGCCACCATGGTATACTGGAATCAGTGGCTACTGGGTGAACTGGGACCCATGTGGGAGATGGCACTACAATCGACACATTATTGAACGTGGAAGATGGAAATATAGTGATTGATATTTTGCAAAACTCCTTTCGCAGGAAACTTTGAAAATGGAAATATAAAAAACAAGACTTTAACACGTATTTGGCGGAAATTGTGCTGGCTAATTTGATTGGGGATAGGTATTGCCTATAACAATACTTACCTGTTGTTGTGGTCAAAATTCGGTTCCAGAAAGCATGTGTTGTCCTCGGTGGGCCCTCACCACTTGGTATGTATGGTTGTGGCGGAACATATGGTCTCCAAGAGTGGGGTTTTCGATTTCGATTAGGTCGACCTCCTCTGCGTATGAATGCCGACGACCTATCCGTATTTCCACCTCTGTTGCCAGCGAATCCATGCATTCCCGCAACTTGAGGCTCAACAAATGTTGAAGGCAAGCCCAGGTCTCGGTTTGAGAAAAATCGGTTGTGGAACCCAAATGGAATAGAAATTGGAACATGAGCTCGTCCAATTTCAGTCATTGAATTGGCATCCACTATGAGAAGTACACCTAAAATCAATTTATAATATAATATTAGTTCGGTAACAGTAATTCAAAATACCTTTGTTGTCGGACAAGTCTAATGCTCGAATGATCAGAACTGCATCATCTTCTCGAAGCGCATCTGGCTTAGAAACAACCCAAGGCTCGTGTAAAACTAAAGAAGCATCCGATTTGAAGCGGATATTTCGAGCTCCTGCTGGGTCGTCGACATTTACTTTTAATATGGCGTTGTCGGCTGCGAATGGATGTTCCACCAAATAGGCCCACTATAACAAGTGAACATTGAAATAAAACAAACATTGAATAGCGTAAATTGAATATTACTTAAATATTATAATAAAGTAAATGCGTCCTTTCAACGCAATAAAGACAATAAATGCTTTAAAAAGGAATTAAAATTTCAGTTCTTTTGCTTGTTTTTCCTGTTTTAATATTCGTGCTGTAAAATAATTGTTATGATTAACCAAATCTGGAATTTTTTGAAGAACTTATTTTTAAATAAAACTTTTTGACCTGATACGGTCTCGCATCGTACAGGTGATTGACCTGCGGGAAGTCAGCTGCTATGGTTTCCTGAAATATGGTTAACGTTTTTGTTTTCAGTTACGGAAGTATTAATTGTTACCTGCGGGATCAGGTAGCTATACATAACTTTAAACTCCCGAATATCCAGAGTAAATCTGAGAATGCGAGCGGTACTCGGATAAACTTGAGACGTGAGAAAGTCTGTGTAAAAGTACTTCACATATGGATCATGGCTGTCGTAGACAACCTAAACTAATACATAGCGATTACTAATATAAGTTAGATAATACGTTTATTAGCACACGCGAGACCGAAAGTAGCAAATTAGAGCTATAGCAAAATAGGTCAAAACAATCCGAAACAGTAAGTTCCTATTTGGGCCTTTCAATTTAATTCGCTAAACTTGCTATGCTCGGCTTTACAAATGTTACTCTCATCAAAATTCATTATTCGCTTGAGCGCCAATAAAGTATTAGGAATTGTCAATGCTTTGTAGAAAGAATCATATTTAACATTTATGCCGGTGAAAAACCTACCATATCAGCAACAATGCTTCCGTCAAGACTCTCGAACGCGTTCAACTGATGTGTAATAAACCTAAATCAGAACACTGGGTAACATAAAATATGATTGTATGAAACATACATGGATGGAAAAACTTCTAACGGCTTCTGAGTAGCCCAAGATCTCGTTTTCTTGTTAAAAATTAAAAATCTGCAAATTATATGATGAAACATTCAAGCATACGCAAAAGAATACCTCATAGGAACCTGCTCGTAAAAGTCCATTCCCCACAATCCGCCGCTTTGAATGTCGGAATGTGGATTTGACAGAGGTGGCTCTTTGAATTTACACGGATTTATTAGGAGCGAAGTTACAGGTAGAATGATAAAATTTTCAGTCGAAGTGATTGAATGAATATAGCCAGGAAGCTGAGTTTTGTCACCTGTAAACATAAAAGGTTTAAGGATACGCCCTTAATACACAGCTGGACAAATATAAGGGACACTTAACAATAATCCATCCTTAAAGGTCAAAACAGGGATTTTATAAAGGAAAAGGCGATCAGTGGAAAACCGCGCTATATGGATTATGCAAGACGCCGAATCTTCAAGTACCGTAGTATGTGCTATAATAATTACTTCGGAAAATGCTTCATTATATGCAAAAGGCGTTTAATAAAATATGAAAGAGGCCTTTATACAGTTGTTTGTTTCGGTCGGAAATGAATTATGTACTATCACTGCTTTTCGAGCATCATTGAATGTTTTGGATATCTTAGCCTAACTTCATGGCCATAAAATGTTTCCATGTGTAATAATTTTAGAAACTTTGAATCTTCGAGAGAAACTTGACGAAAATTCATCACATGCTATTGTAATATTCTCACCAATGTATTCGTCATCCTTGCTGCAGGCATCCCCATCGTAGACTCCATAATCATACATACCAACGACCCGCCTGACACCACCCGTGTCCACAGTGAATATGCCCTAAAATAAGAAATAATACAAATGCACCAATAATAATTAAAACCCAGTATCAAAAGATCCGAAATGCCGCAAGAAATGGACGAAGAAGTGGTGGATATCAACGGAAAAGAGGAGAAAATCCAGGTTTATTTTTAAAATGGTTTACTGTTTAGTTTAAGCTAATATTGAAAATTGAGAACATTTATAAATGACTTAGGTCACTCATCTACTGATGAGTCCCGGTGACTTAAGAATATAGGTTTGTCATGCTGAGTATAGGTTGAAAGGGACGAAACTAGCATGAAATATCTAAAATCTGTCAAAATGTTTCGTATAAAATGACTCGACTAAAATAATTTATCGACACCGTTAGGTTTTATTATATCTATTTTTGTATATTTTAACCCTTCATTGCCGGAGCCATAGAAAAAAAGACAGAATGTCTGCCTTACCATTAGCTTTCCTTTTGGTGAACTGTCTTTAACAAAATCAACATCGCCGCCATTGTTTATTTATCTTTTCTATGTGATCTATTTACAGACACACACTTTGTATGAATAATGAACACTCATTCGTTTCTTTCTTTTTATGAAGTCTTTAGCAAATCAAAATCGTATCCGATCGGATACACTGGGAAATGAAGGGTTAAAGCAATTTACAAACCTGAAAAAACCGTTGCTCGTTGAAATTCATTGCACTAAAAGATCCCCATAGAGTGCCATCGGCTGGATCAGTCCGTTCATGAATCGCCATTGAAATGGGGGTCATATTAGGTCGCGGGTTTCCAAATATTTCGTTGTCCTCGATAAATGGGAACAACTTGAATTTGTCCAATGCTCTCACCTGGAATTACCAGATTTTATTTATTTTTAAAATGTTTTGATAACATTATAAAAATGAGATACCCGAAAGCAACATGAGATTCAAATAAATATAGGAAATTAAAAATACTATATTATGAGATTATATCTCAATTATCCTTTTGGATAACTAAATCTAACTTTTTGAAATTATGTAGCCTTTTACAATTATTTTTGCAGTAATATTTTTACATTTGCACTTCTTGTTTGCTTTCGCACTAAATTTGACGTTTAATAAGGTTAATAAAACTTACATCGAATTCGTATCCTACCCAATAGGGTGCTTCTGTGCCTGCAATCAGTTTCGTGCCAACTCTCCAAAAGTCCAGGTTCGGATGAAATCGGGCCGAGTCTATGTTGTTCGGAACAACATCCCATTTCGCCATTGCGGTCAAATTATAGTCTACAAATGAATTAACTCAACCTCAGTTCAAAGAAGTCGGGAATAATCACGAACCTGACCATCCTGCCCATGGGACTGATGCCTAAAATTGTGGATTATTCTTCCATTGTATTTGCAAAATAAATTTAACCTTGGACATATTTCTGTCGTAGAATTCCCAAATTTTGTAGGGTCTGGCTGGGTAGTATTGCGCCGAGAAAGAAACCTGAATGATGTGAATTTTCAATTCTATCAGTTTAGTCTAAGGCAAATAGTGTTAAAACATGAAAAATCAATGTCTTATTACAAAGTTTAGTTATCAGGAATCATTGTCTTACTTAAAAAGCAAAATTGTAAATTGAAGACGAAATATTTTATCTGTAATTTCTCACCTGCCCCTCGCTGATATGAAACGATCCAATGGCTCCAATTGCATCGATCACTGAAGTAAGTTAAAAAATTGTGGGAGTTTAAAAATTTTGCACTTCATGGGTTTACATACCATGTTTTTCAAATCACGGGTGAGGTGGCTTGATTGACTAGGTCCTTTCATCTGTTATCACATGAAAAGATCTAGTCAATTATTATACCCGTCCATGATGGATAGGGGGCATAAATCCAAGAAGTGGCATTAAATCCAGGATGGGGCTTAAATCCAAAAAGTGCCAAATATTTTGATTTCAAAATAAAACCAACTATGGTTAAGCCGTTGTCCCGGCGGAGCTTTTGAATTCCCGTATGAGGCTGACAGCTGACATAGAAAATATCCATCTGAACAAAACAGTTTCGTTACAAGGACTAACTCTTAATTTTCGTAAACATACCGAGAAATTTTGGTATATCTTTGGAAGGGCAGTGCAGGTCCCGATACTTATCACCGTCCCATGCCTCGGGGAATCCAAGGTGCACTTTGCGAAATGACTGTGCCATTCCGCATTTGAATTGTTCGAGGATCACAAGGGTATAAAGTAAGTTAAATAAGGTTAAATAGGAACGGTTTTGAAATTGTTGTGAGGTATTAGTATTGACTGAAGTGTCATTGGACGCTCCTCTCCGTCTAGACGAAAACAGTCCTGCAGGCCGAACTGAAATACCTGTGCTGGAATGAGGTCTGCAGTTTTTATTGGAAACGCAAGTAAATTTCCTGCGCCAGTGGAATGAGGATGTGACCTCAAGACTGGTTGATGGCTCACAATTAATCGGCATGTGCCCCAGCATCAAGAGAGCTCTGAAGTAATTAGGTAAAAAATTTTAGTTTAATTAGTTTGACTTTAAACAAAAGTAAATACTTATTACTAGAGTTAATAGTTCAAATATCTTTTGATGAAGCAGCGCGCGAAATAAAGGAAAACTGTTTTCACCACAATGTTACTAGAATCATAATTAGAAAATATCTTATCGGGTCCCTCTAAGTTGATAGGTGTGTGTACGCACTGAATAGAATCTCCCACTTTTTGGGGGTCCCGGACCCCAAACTCGCGAGTACCCCCCCCCCAAAACCCATGATTTTAGGGGGGGTTATCAATGTCAGAATTGGGGTGGTCCCGCCACGAAAACCGAGAAAACGCCATTTTTTCAGCTTTTGGGGGGTTTTTACAAAGGAAACTTTTCACGCCGCGCTCGGATCCGGGCGTGTGATACGTCAAACGCTTCGTCTCGGCGAGACAAGACGATTGGTACCATTTTCAGCCCCCAGACGGCCCCCTGTGGCCCCCTACGACCCCCTTTACCCCCCAGGGGCCAGAAAATGCAACTTTTTACGCCGCGCTCGGATCCGGGCGTGTGATACGTCAAACGCTTCGTCTCGGCGAGACAAGACGAATGATACCATTTTCAGCCCCCAAACGGCCCCCTGTGGCCCCTACGACCCCCTTTACCCCCATGGACGACCAGGGGCTCCGCCATGCGGCGAAGCCGCTGGGTGGTCCTATGGAATTATCTCTAAAATTCTACTTGTTTTTATCACACCATTTCCCACGAAAGTTGCATCTAAAGTTTCTCAAAACCTTATATTCTAAGACCCAAACACGTAGTAGAAGTGGTCCCTAATTTCCTTTTTAGGAATACGTGATCTTTCAAATCGGAGATTTACTCAAACACTCAAACATATCCACGACTTGACGTTATAAATAAATGGACAATCGAGGAGTGTCCAGCCAATTCTTGACTTATTTCTTGACTGAATGTTTGTACAAAAGGGGAACGTCAAGAAGCACATTGACATGCGATAGATCGATTCTCCGCAAGTCTTCGGCCACCCACGCTCTATTTTCTTGCGGTTGTCGATTTTATTCGATCCTCAATTTATTGTGAGTTGGATTAAGTGGATTTGATGGCTCTCGGAGCAGTTCATTTGTCGCGTGGCCATGGTCCATCGTTTTATTCGATCTCCACTGGCCTGTCGCACGTCGCTGACCCATTCAAAAACATTTGTTTGCACAAGAAAAGTGGAAGACTGTCACCTTTCTAAACGTCCCTATCCGAGTTGATGGATGGAGCTGGAAAGCCGATTAATCGTAAAAATAGCTCATGATTGGGTGTAATATAGCCAATAAGTAACTGATTATGAATTTTTGTGTGAGAAATTCAAACAAATGATTGCTCTCAAAATGTTATACGAGATACAATCAAAGGACATTGCAATAAAAATGTAAGAACGACCATTTCAGATCAATATGCACCACTTCCGGTGTTTTCGGCTTCTTATCCAGAAAAAGATCGGATACTGTATTTTTCCTATGTTTAAAAGGGAAACAAATATTCTACTAAAGGGATTTTTTTAAACTGACTCGGAATATTTCTTTTCGTTTTTCGCTTCAATATTTTTCAAAGAGAACGATTCTCAATTTAAAAACTATGAAAATACCTTGAAACTCACATATACGCGCCTCTCACCAGAATAATACAATTGTTGCAAAACCATCCAAATAAATAAGACTGCTTGAGTAAATACCAATTTCACCGTTCGAGATTTCATAAGGGCATTACAACCAAAATTCCTCTGTTTAACGATGTCATGCACAACAGAAATCTCAAACAGCAAGAATCGGTGCCGCCAAGTCAATATGTCAATAGAAACCTAAACCCTGCCTCCCACTGAAGTTTGAAAGGCCAGTGTGACTTCTAAAACGACATACTGGCGAAGCAAACCCCACAGGGCGACAGGAAATACGGACACTATCACTACAATAATTGTAATACTATCAGCAATTTCAGCGTAGAATTAACAATAGAATATCATAAAACGGGCTGAATAACAGTTGGAGACTCGGGACTGCTGCCGAGCTTCATACAAATCAAAGGACTCATATTCGATGCTTGGCCGCCGTTCCAAGGTGTGAATAGAACGCGGGGGCTAAATGAATGTTGCGATTGGGAGCACAAAAAGAAAAGGCGAGAATGAAGCCGTGGGGGCAGACCACTGCCTTTTATGCTATACACCTGAGGCCAACCGCTCGCTCGGCCCTGGTTTCAGGGCGAGGCCATCCCGAAGATGGAAATGCTTGAAGATGTAGGAAATAAATTTATACAACAGCAAAATGGGTGCCGATCTGTACGAGAGAGACCGAAATGGTTGATCGCTAAGAAACGCACAGGCCTTAATGATGATTAGGATGACCAGGCGGATGAATCAATGTGACTCCTTGGGCCCTGCCAGCCTGTAAGGAAGCCCCAAAGCCACCAAAGTAGAACAATATGTAAGGAGGCAATCGAATGCGCCCGCAAGCCCGTGGCCCCACCCCGCGCCCTTTTCAGCAGTTGCGTATAAGCGCCAAAGTCATTGCTCATTGGCTAGAAATTTACAAAATCGGCATTTCGTGGATTTGAAAACCGTTTGCCTGCCTAAACAGTGGGCGATGATCACACATACGAATTTTTGCGTTGTTTTCGTTGAATTTGAATATATGTTAGTTGCTAAACTATTTTTAAGCAAAAAATTTGTTGATGATGAGCAAATATCTTTATTGAATTACAAATTTAAAATGACTTTAATGAATAGGAGAAATAACAATCAGTTGTTCTATATTTGTATCATATTGCATAATTTAGCCATATTTTGTCCTGAGCTCATGATTCTATACGAAGCCTAGCTTCTCTATCAGCATTGTAAGGTATGACTAATGAATGTCGACAGTGGTGTTACATCGGCTAAAAATTGCAGTAGAAACGACGTACATGAAATGTTTATTATAGATCAAAATGTATGTATTGCCAAATTCAATGCTAATTTCGACAAATAGTGCAACCTGTCTCTTGACCAACAGCACAATTATGAAAGCGAACCAAATTTCGAAACTTTTGGATACAAAAGCAGTTGAAAAAAATTAATATTTGCCTACATTTCATTTCAAAATTACATAAAATTTGCTAAATTTAAGAGGTTATATTTATCTTTTGGCTAGTTCTTCTTGCTTGCATAGCGACTCAAGTTGGTTAGGTGGTATTCCCATTGCTGTGGCGTTATCGTAAGGCCGAATTGTATGAAAACATATTCGTTTTATTTGCTATACTTTCTTGCTTAAATCCCTTCAAACTTGCAAAAAACATAAAATTTAAAGTTCTCTTTTCCATTACCTTTTGCTTTGTAACATTCCATAAAATATATATTTAGAACCTTGTAATGTTCTTAATGAAATTGGAACGCTTTCCACGATGCTATTCTTAGTAAGGAAACATTGCTAGACTGTTACAACTCCAACATTTTCATCATTCCTCGCGAATGATACTCGTTCTGCTCTTCCTTTTGTTTTACGCTGAAGAATTTGATTATTCTGCGACTCATCGCTCTATCATTAACGGCTATACATAGACATATGCTACGCTTATTCATCTGTACAGTTTTCGTTATCGAAACAAAAGAATTCCCTAAACCAAAATTCCTCAATTTTATGTTCATTAAACCCAAAAATAGATTTGATACAATACGAAAAATGTAGAGATGAGGAAAATTAATCGGAAATCAAATATATCGATAATCAAATTAAAAATTATAGTCGTCTAGGATCAGGGCCGAAGTGAACCACTTTCTCTTCTTCTTCCTCTGTCTATCTCTTTATGAATTTTACCTGTGATACACTGTGTGTAGAATTTTCGCAAAAATACTTCTACTTTTAATTTTATACGAACTATTATATTTACGTAGTTTTCTACCTACAATTACATTGATGATACATGGACAATTTGAGATATTCAATCAAATATAAGAATAAAACAGAAATTTCAGTTTCCCTTACAAGATGTCTTCTAAAAAATAATGCTTTTTCTTCGTATTTTTAAAAGTACATAAAGCGCATTCATATTTGATATGAATGCTACCAAAAATAGGAAGGTAAATATAGCTTCCTTATTTACTCGATCAAATTACTATATAGTCATTAAAATGTTGACCGAAATATTCAACGGTTTATTATAAAATTAATGAGAATTGAAAACAACCTATTGGTTCTATGGTATTATGATAATTAGTCACGTCGGCGTCGCTGCCTTAGACTGGAGAACCGGAAACGAGTTTGAACACATTCTGAGCCCTCTGACGACGTCGTGCTGTAGAATGTGAAATGGCAAAAATTTCGGGAGAAATTTTGTAACAAAGCTGAGCAAAGCCAAGATCGTAATTTACGAAAATTTCGTTCCAAGTTAAAAATTAGTTGTTTTAAACTAGGTAAAGTACTAGGATTAATACCAAGACGACCCGCTGATAATCAATATGAACAGTTTTGTCCCATTAGTGACTTGATAGATTTAAGGCCGCTTTAAAAACTTTGCGTTTTACTGAAGCGCGATTAGGGAAATTGGGCACCGAGAATCTTAAATTTAGCCTAAAATTTTTATGTTATTAGCAAGACTAAAATTTTTGCTTATAGCTAACTTTATAAGAAGTTACATTGTAGCACAACAGTAACTTGTACGTGATAACGAGAAATCCGCATATTTGAATAACAGAAAAAATCTACTCATTTTTGGATTCTCGGTAGTCAATTTTCCTAATCAAACTCCAAATTGCAACGATATCGTATTTCAGACAGCATTTAATTCGGGCATATTCGTGAACACTAATCCCGGCTACATCCGACATACCAGAATATGTGTCAGCCGGTCTTCCTGATCTTAAAGAAGAATTGAAGAATCGCACAACGCCAATGCCATATCAGTAACAAAAAAGTGTGAATCAGTACACAGCAATAAGGTTTCCGTGTTTAATTTGCAAACATGCACAAGCACATAGAGACATACATAATTGGTTATATATAAATAAAACCACAATTACTCAAGAAAATTAATTTCCAGCAGCACTCCCAACGAAAATTGTCGCAAACGCGAAATAAACAAACATTAAAACAAAGTCAGATTTTTCCATTTTCACAAAAACTCAACAAAGACAAGAATTGAATTCCCAAAAGCAGTTTATTTGCTATTTGAGATTTAAACTTCGCATAGTTCGGGATCAGTGTTAATAACTCAACCGACTTCTTCAATAAATTGTTAACAAAATTTTGCTATCCGTTTAATTGCACATTTCACCAAAACATTGTTAAATTTTCGCGAGTTTAAGCTATGTAAATCTTCTGCGTACAATGTTCTGCACGAAGCGTATAGTTATGCAATGTCCTGTAATTCATACATTCCAAAATGTTAAGTTAAACACTTAAGGTGTTCATGTTGTAATATAGCATAGCAAACCCTGAAAACTACTTAAAAGTGTGATAGGAGGTACAACCCTATATGTTCTTACTCTCCTCCAATTTTTGGTAACAACCCACTTTGCCCTAAGTTTTTTGGACAGTTTGCCCTAAACCCAGTTTGCCCTAAAAAAAAGGGTCAGTTTGCCCTAACCCAGTTTGCCCTAAATGGGGTTAGGGCAAACTGTCCCTTTCAATAATAGCTGTTCCAGAGCACCTACAGGGGTGTGTGACACCTGTATCGATTCCTCTAGGTGTGACTAGGATGATGCAGCTGAAATTTTCGAGATCGGACCACACAAACCGATGTTATGTGCCATGAGGGGTTTGTGTTAGGGCAAACTGTCCTCTATATGGCAGAGGAACTAAAAAATGAAATATATCGCGATCTATGATGACTCATAGCTCGAAACGCTTTGTGGATTGTTCCACAAGAGTTCTAGAGCAGTTTCAGAAAAAAATTTTCAGGATTGGTTAGTTGTTGTCAGATTTTTAACGTATTTCCTTATATTGGCATAACAATTTCACCATGTACTGACATCCTGTATAGTCGCTACAAGGGATATTTTTTTCAAACGGTGTTCAAATGTTATAATTCTTTATAAAATGTCATAAAATCATGTTTTACGCAGTTTTTATTCATTTCTGGATAGTGTGTAAGAAAGTTATAGAAAAATCCGTGTTTCTTGCTGTGTAAAAGTTTTTGCTCTAACGTAATTTTCATAATTAGCAAAAATTATGGGCCGCTGTAAACCCAAAATTTCTCGGTGCCCCTTTTTAATTTTGTATTCTAATTGTAGCCCAGGGTGTCCCCTACATAAATAACTAGGAGTTACTGAAAACCTGCGCTTTCCGAAAAAGTTAGAAATTTTTGCAAAAATGTGCCCTTTTTAATTTATCATGTAATCAATACATTTTAATAATTATGGACACCATCATTATTGCATTGCTTCATTGTCCACATTATACAAACGGTATTACCGAAATGGCTTTGTTGGTATTCAATTGTGCAAGATTGTGCTAAATATAGGCAGTGACAAAACGGTTCTGGAAATTATCCATCAAAAGTGCACATTTTTCAAAAATTTCTAACTTTTTCGGAAAGCGAAGATTTTGAGCAAGCTTTAGCTAATAATGTAGAGCAGACTCTAAGCTACAATTTAAGAATAAAATTTTAGAAGGGCATCGAGAAAATTTTAAGTTAGAGCGATTTGAATTTTGCACTAGTAATGGAATTTTTCCGGAAAAGTGCACATTTTTCAAAAAATTCTAACTTTTTCGGAAAGCGAAGATTTTGAGCAAGCTTTAGCTAATAATGTAGAGCAGACTCTAAGCTACAATTTAAGAATAAAATTTAAGAAGGGCATCGAGAAAATTTTAAGTTAGAACGATTTGAATTTTGCACTAATAATGGAATTTTTCCGGAAAAAAGTGCACATTTTTCAAAAATTTCTAACTTTTTCGGAAAGCGAAGATTTTGAGCAAGCTTTAGCTAATAATGTAGAGCAGACTCTAAGCTACAATTTAAGAATAAAATTTTAGAAGGGCATCGAGAAAATTTTAAGTTAGAGCGATTTGAATTTTGCACTAGTAATGGAATTTTTCCGGAAAAAGTGCACATTTTTCAAAAATTTCTAACTTTTTCGGAATGTGCAGATTTTCAGTAACTCGTAGTTATTTATGTAGGGGATACCCTGGGCTACAATTAGAATTCAAAATTAGAATCAGAAATTTTGGTTTTACAGCGTCGCAAAATTTTTACTAATAATGAAAATTTCGTGAGAGCAAAAAACTTTTACACGGCAAGAAACACGGATTTTTCTAGACATTTTTTTACAAACTATCCAGAAATTAATAAAAACTGCGTAAAACATGATTTTATGACATTTTATAAAGAATTACAACATTTGAACATCGGTTGAAAAAATATCCCTTGTAGGGACTATACAGGATGTCAGTACATGGTGAAATTGTTATGCCAATATAAGGAAATACGTTAAAAATCTGACAATAATTAACCAATCCTGAAACTTTTTTTCTGAAACTGTTCTAGAACTCTTGTGGAACAATCCACAAAGCGTTTCGAGCTATGAGTCATCATAGATCGCGATATATTTCATTTTTTAGTTCCTCTGCCATATAGAGGACAGTTTGCCCTAACACAAACCCCTCAGGGCGCATAACATCGGCTTGTGTGGTCCGATCTCGAAAATTTCAGCTGCATCCTCCTAGGCACACCTAGAGGAATCGATACAGGTGTCACACACCCCTGTAGGTGGTCTGGAACAGCTATTTTTAAAAGGGACAGTTTGCCCTGTGACCAGTTTGCCCTAAATCTTTTTAGGGCAAACTGGGTTTTAGTGCTAATTATCGTTTTTTGAAGCAGAAAATGCAAAAAATAATTGGAGATAAAGTTAATAGATATTTTAAATATAAAAATTAATACATTAAAGCTATTCGATTTTATAATTAGCAAATTAAATGGACAAACACTTTGATTTTGCGAATTATATTAATATGATGTTTGAGTTTTGGTCTATAATATAATGAAAACTTTTATCATAAAGAAACAACAAACAATAACGTAAATGTAAATTAAAAAACTTAAAACTTTGCGCTTCTTTTTTGGCTTTTGTTCTTTGCCGTCAATCCCGATATTCTTCTTGCAAGTAGCCGGTTTCATTCCCATTGCGAATCCTACTGTTGCGAGAAAATCGGTAATTGCTGGATGGTGGTTTACGTTCGCAGTTGTATCTCCGATCACATCACGCAATTTTTCTTTTGCGGCCAATATCTTCTGGTTGATCGCTTTTGTCACTGCGTTGTGTTGCGAGCCGGTATATATGCCTAAACATAAAAATAAAGTTTCGACAAAAGGTTTATCACTTTTAAACTGTTAGCTAAAACCACATAAAAGTGCTTTAAAACGGCTCTGGTTACAGCCATGCGATTACCACGACTGTAGTGCGTAGAATGTTCAAGTTGGACACGGATAGTGCTCGGAACTATTTTGTAGATCTGACGCTTTTGTTTCGGCTCCGTTTCATTAGCGTTGTTATTTGCTTTTTTCTCTGCGAGATTGCTGCGAGGTTGTTGCGAGTTTGTTCCGAGATCGGTGAGGCTTTTTGATCTACGAAACGCTTGTGGCTTCATGATTGCTAAAAATACAGTCGTCCCTCTCTAATCCGGCAGTTTTTCTTTCGTTTCACTAGAGTGTGCCGGATTAGAGAGGGTGCATTCTATTTCATAGGCGTGATTATACTGTCTGCATCACACTATTCTCTGCCTTTTCACCCCAAACTGAAAGTTCCCTTCTATCCAGTTTTGGCCATTGTGTTATTCATTCGTTTTCTTTGTGTCTAGAAAAGTGGATCGTCAACACTCGTCTCTGAAACTAATCACGCTATTACCAACTAGCTAAATTGGCTAGTTGGTAATGTCTATTGTTAGTTTCAGAGGCGAGGGAACAATGCATTATTTTGTCTACCTCGCCTTCTTTTGGCAGACAAAAGGAAATAGTGCGCGCAGACAGCGTAATCACGCCTATGAAATAGAATGCACCCTCTCTAATCCGGCACACCCTAGTGAAACGAAAGAAAAACTGCCGGATTAGAGAGGGACGACTGTACATCATTCAAATTCATTCGTAACTCAAAACTATAAACAGATATAAGCTATATTTTTAATAAATTTTTCAGTTATTCATTTATCAAACACCTATCGAGCAAATAGTATCGATATAGACTTAAACAATATAACACGGAGCAGTAATAACGAATTAACCAGTGAAAGACACATATTTATTTTTATTATAAGAGCATAAAACAACAACTAATTTGGGCGCTGATATATTTTGAAATGAAATTGGTTTTATCACACTAATGAACGGCAGAAGTTCTAGAAATTTTAGAACTTTTCGAAATGTTCGAGGCCTATTTTATATTCAGCATGCCTAGCAAAGCATCTAGATCGAATAAATATTAACTATTAACATATTTATCACAATGTTGCACAATTGAATACCAACAAAGCCATTTCGGGAATGCCGTTTGTATAGCCTGGACATTGAAGTAATGCAACAAATTTTTAGTGTTCAGATAGAAAATTGATAAAATGTTGGTGTCCATAATTATTACAATATATTAATTACATGGTAAATAAAAAAGTGCACATTTTTGCAAAAATTTCTAACTTTTTCGGAAAGCGCAGGTTTTCAGTAACTCCTAGTTATTTATGTAGGGGACACCCTGGGCTACAATTAGAATACAAAATTAAAAAGGGGCACCGAGAAATTTTGGTTTTACAGCGGCTCAAATGTTTTGCTAATTATGAAAATTTCGTTAGAGCAAAATTTTTACACGGCAAGAAATACGGATTTTTCTTGAAATTTTCTTACAAACTATCCAGAAATGAATAACAACAGCATAAAACATGGTTTTGTGACATTTTATAAAGAATTATAACATTTGAACATCGCTTGAAAAAATATCCCTTGTAGGGACTATACAGGATGTCAGTACATGGTGAAAGTGTTATGCGAATATAAGGAAATACGTTAAAAATCTGACAACAACTAACCAATCCTGAAATTTTTTTTCTGAAACTGTTCCAGAACACTAGTGGAACAACCCAGAAACAATTCGGAGCTATGAGTCATCATAGATCGCGACATATTTCACTTTTAAGTTCGTCTGCCATATAAAGGACAGTTTGCCCTAACGCAAACCCCGCAGGGCACATAACATCGGTTTGTGTGGTCCGATCTCGAAAATTTCAGCTGCATCATCCTAGTCACACCTAGAGGAATCGATACAGGTGTCACACACCCCTGTAGGTGCTCTGGAACAGCTATTATTGAAAAGGACAGTTTGCCCTAACCCCATTTAGGGCAAACTGGGTTAGGGCAAACTGACCCTTTTTTTTTAGGGCAAACTGGGTTTAGGGCAAACTTTTTGGTAGGGCAAACTGGGTTTAGGGCAAAGTGACCCCCTGTCCAATTTTTGGCCTTGGGTAAAGTTCTGGGTGGAAAAGTTGGGTAACGTTTGAAGCGAAGGGCAACATTTGCTAACCTCAACGCGGTATCCTCCTATCTCTTTATGATTTGTAATCAAAGTTAATATTCCTTAAAACCAAATATAAAGGACAGATCTGAGCTAGACTTGAAGTTGGGACAGCAAAATAGGAGTTGCGTCAAAAAGAGGCGTCATAAAATTCGCGCGCGAATTCAAATGGAAATTTTGGGGGGTTAACACACATAGGGTACCCCCTGTAAAAAGTATACTATCGTGTACAGCTCGATGAGCTGAACACCTTTTACAAAAGTACCATGGGTGTCTGAGACGATCCTGGCGATATATAGCGAAAAAATCAATCCAAAACGTCCATTTGAATTCGCGCGCGCGTCACTTTTTCATTTGTCATCGTTTTACAACTTCAAGTCTAGATCAGATCTGCCCTTTATGTTTATTTCTTGCGTATTAAATAAAGACGCGACAGATCATGGAGCAAAAACCGGGATGCCAAAAATAGAGAATGAGTATTTGAAGAAATTTGACTGCAAATTACCGGAATAGATAAAGAACCGTAAAGGAGTGAACATGAACGGCGAAGGACAAAGTTGATTCACTAACGAAAATTTAGAAATGATGATACACCAGTCTAGGCTTTGGAAAGGATACGATAAACAGGTGAACTATAAATATTGACTTCTAAAGAGTCTAATCAGGGATGTCAACATCTATCAAATAAACTATAGTATAATTTGGTAAACTATAGTATAGTTTTTAATAAACAATACCATACTTTACCAAACTATACTATAATTTTTCATAGATATTGACGTCACTGAATCTAATGTGTTAAATATGACCAAATGTGGGTGACACAATAATACACAGTGCCTAATGTAACAGCATCGAAATACAACGATACATACTTCGACATCAACAAGTTTAATCAGGCATCTCATCAAAGATACAAAACTAGGAACAATACAAACAAGTTTTCGCTCGATAAAGGATACATTTTTATCTTGGTCACAACTTATACGATATTAAAACTAGACAATTAAGGTTACTTTTACATAATATATGTATTAAATTTCTCACGTTTTCTCATTCCTCGCTTGATGGTTCCATGGATGCGATAAGGCGCTGAATCCGGAGGACCACTTGGTTGCGAAGCATCTCGACTCGCTTCTTCCGGTTTTCTTGCAGGTTCACGTTCGGGTGGACGGCGAGAAGATCCCTCAAGTTGTTGTAGGCTTTCCGGGTTCCGCCACAGGAGACGATGATCCGCAGTGGTTTGTAATACCACTCATCACCCTCCTTGCGAGGCTTCCAGGTTGGTGGCGGTCCAGAGCCCCAGTGTCTGAAAAATAATTTATCATAAAAACAAATAAAAATGTGAGTATCTTATTGTATTTAATTTATCTCATCTCTATATTTGTCTGACACAATATTTTAGCTAAAAAGGGGTGTCTACTGACGAGTCCTATCTTTTAGCAACAATATTGCTTCATCGTGTAGACGAAGTGGAACGGAACAGTATAATTTAATAGTTCAAAGCAAAAATACGTTCCTTTTACTCTCATTCCTATCTATTTTACTTCTAAGTAATTTGTGATATAAATTCTTTTTAAATGCAATCCATACAAAAATTTGGGTTTCGCGTCATACTCTTTTGTTATTAAAACAAGGGATCAAAAAAAGCAAAAAATCTTACTTGAAATCCGGATGAAGTCGCATCTTGATGAAGATACAGCCGGTGAGGGTGCACAAACTGGCCATCAGGGACTCGTTGTCGATGAAGAGGTCGCGATTTTGGTGGGGCATCTCGATGATGAACCTAAATAAACTCGACTGATAAAATATTAGACAAATGAAAACAGAAATTAAGACATATTGCCATCAAAATATTTGTGGTTTGTGCTCGAATACAATTGTAAAAGAGCTCGAATTTTACAAAGATACGATAAAGAGCGAAAAACTTTAGATCGCAAGCTCAATTTTGACTGTTACGTGCCATATTTTCACAATATATTTTTCTCTTAAAATCTCTTCCTATTTCCAACTTAAATATTTTCACAAAATGACTTACGGAATTTGCTCCGACACTTTGGTTTCGGAGGACGGCAGGCCAGAATTGCTTTCTGTTGATTCGAGATCGGCTGAAGGCAGGATGTCCTTCCTGGCGGTGAACACGAGATGATGGTAGGTCCTCTCGGCAGCCTAAATAAATACGTTAACATTTACAAATATACACGTTATCATATCGTTTGCACAAATGTGTCTGAAGCCTAAAATGTGAATGCTTCTGTTAAAGCATAATTATAAGTGCAAAGTGACCCAATATTTCTTTTTCTTTCTACCACATAACATAAAATAAAACATGGGACTGAAGCGCTTAAATTGTGGAGGACCAGCATTTTATGATCAGGATATTTTTCGAAAACGCCTAGTATGATTCATGCATTATATTTTCAATCAGTATACACTTACATTGTGTAAAGGAGCCCATTCTCCTTTGCAGAAGAAACTGTCTTCGTCAAGACCGCAGACTGAAAAATCCAGTGTGTCGACTTTTTTGAATTCGTTTGACGCCAGGAATTGCAAAAACGAGATGAATATTCTGCCCACTCCTCCAATACGATCTTGTAATTCGGTTGGATGTTGCATAGGTTGTTCGGTATTGTTCACGCTTGAAGTGTTCTTTTCGTCAATGCGGTTCAGCCAATATGCAGTGCTGACGCATTGTTGCGGATTATGCGTAAAGTGGTTTAGTCCATGCAAAATGAGAAGAAGGCATAGATGTTTCTTTTCGAAGCAGTTATTTGAGAATGCGCCAAACTTATTGCCCCATTCAACGCAGAAATACATCAGCTCGGCCAGACCTAAAACAAAATGTATAAAAAGTAATAAAAATTCATATATTGCAGTTTAAAGATATCTCTCGATTCATTAATTTGATTACACTTCTCTGTTGGATCATTTAGCGAGAATTGGTTTAGTTATTTTACTCTCATTCAAAAAGAATCCCTTTGGGCACTAAAGTTTTTCAAAAGGCAAGTGTTACCTGAATGTTGCTCTACATATTTCCAGATTACTGTTCCTTTACCCGCATACGTCATCAGAAACATTTGGAACTGATCCTCTCGCTTCTCTATGTACTCGGTAATATGTTGGCTGACACTTGCTCCTAACGGATCTGATCGATTATGTAGTAGCGGAATATCGTCATAAGCAATTCTTAATTCGCGGTTTACCAACTTCAAAACATCCCACACGATCCATGGGAATGAAAGCAATTTTCGATCAGTGTCTAAATAGTTTTTATGTTAGAGATAAAAATTAGAAGACCTCTTCTAATACAACAAAATTTTTCATGAACATAGAGGCAATCATATCATGTCCCCTGGAAATAATAAGTTTTTACTAAAAATTTCGAAATGTGTTCGGAAAATCCCTAGGTTGGTAGAGAATTAAAATCTCCAAATAAAGATCTCCAACGCAAGTTCAGGTTTGAGTCAAGGGACTGATTCGGGTCTTTTTTCTATTTCTTTTGAAAACGACTGTACTTACCATAACTTAACAAGTAATAAGCGCTCGCTCTTATTTTCAATTCTTCTGGAATGTCATCAAAGCAAACTCTGTCGCACACCCTCGATAATATGTCGGTACTATCCATGTATGGATTGTAAAATGGTGGATCATTAGTGAATTCAATAACCCCTTCTTCGCCGCCGAAGAACTTCATTCTCGCTGTGGCAACTATTATTTGCAGTTGCTCCTTTATCACCCTAAATGAAGATATTCGTAAGTTATAGAGAATGTAAGTTATAGAGAATATTTGGAAACAAACCTAGTTGTATTGAAAAAGCTCATGTCGTCATTTTCTCTATCGCTAAGCTTGTTTCGTAGCGTGGAGAATGTGCCAGAAAAGAGTTCGCCTTCATTAAGGCCATGGTTTTCCATTAGGCGCTAAATAACAATTCACTATTATTATAGAAGCAAAGAATCGAGAAATTCAATATACTGAAAATCATGCATTTTGAAACGTACTTGAATCGCCAATCCATAGGTAGCGTAATGCTCTGCAGCTTCAGTCATATATTTATCTCTAGTTTCTTCATCTCGGAGTCCATCGTGGATCATGGATAGGTCAAAAGGGGGTGCTTCGATTGCTTCATTGTCCTCAATAGCACTTGTGATGAATTCGCTCATGTCGCGTATCTCGCGAAATAGCTTTCCATTAAGTCGATTACTAAAACTATTCATGTTGTCTCGAATTGAAAATAGTTGCCTTACCTGACATACGTAACCTCATGTTCCCGTTCCATATAATCCGGAGCACGCTCGTATCTCTCTGGCGGACGATCTTTTTCATCGTCCCAGTAAATGAGCAATGGATTCGGTTGATGTCCTGTCTGAAATTAGCAAATTATATTGACAAAAATGTGAATTTAGGACCCATCAGGAGGAAAATAGTAGCAACTTTACAGGTAGTTAAAACGGAGAAAAATCGAGAAGTTGGTGCAGATATTCTTCAAGTATAAGCATATAATTTTCTGAAGTAATAATAAGAATACCTTTTGAAAATCCACAGCTTGGCTATGTTTCTTGGCGATGCCATAGCAAACATCCGCTTGTATACCATACAAGTCTGACACAGCCAGATGTGAATTTGCTATCTGCCCCACGTGCTCGTTTTGCATCGATTGCACCATATAATCGGCTATTTTGTCTAAACAAACATAATAAAATTATGGATCTTATTCGACGACTTCTTCTTTGAAAACCTTAATAGTTTTTAATCTAATCCTTAAAAAAATTGTCAAAATATGGAAATCTCAGTATTTTATCGGAAATGGAAGTCGTTTCCAACAAGATAAGAATATCCTAAATATCACCCTAATAGGAAAAGCCTCTGCCAAGATAACAACTTTTCAGGTTGTAAAGTAATTGGATTATTTTAAATTTTCTAAATGAACCTTGAATTTCCGTATACGCGTCAGCAGCTGTCGACTTGACTTCTATCTTTTCGCCAGTATAATCAAACGCGGTTTCATTAGCAGATATCATCAATTGCTCGTCCCATATTACTCCATACCTAAACGAGAAGCATGATATAAATAACAAAATATTTCTAAGAACTTACTCATCACCATCAAGATCTGATCCAGCCATTTCATCCGGGTGAGGACGAGGACCACTTTGTGGAAACACAATTACATCATTATGATGACGGAGGGCCGGTATATCAACAGCTAAACGGATAAGATTTATTGAGTATTGCTATTATCTGTGGCTTTAGATTGGTCATTTTCAGTGAAAACATTTACATGATTGTTCTTTATAAATTTATTTGAACTTAACTTTAGTCATACCATTACTAACTGAATTACTATAAGTTAATATTAACCTTCAAAAATTCGTACGTCTCCACCCACAATACACGGATTCTAAATATAACGATGACACATATTCTTATTTTGAGAGCGTAAACATACCTTTGTAACCATAATTGGTCCCGTTCGAACAATTTTATGTGCGCCATCAGCAGGGTTATGTAAACTAGCATTCTTGGTATATTGTACAAAGACTTGACCATATTGTAAGAAACCAGTGTCATCCACCACTCCGAACATAACTCTGCCCAGATCAGCCGGGATCGAAATGTGATGCTTCTTTCGAAGTTTATCTGAAAACGATTCATATTACCTCTTTCCATAAGAAAATGTTCAGACTTAATTCACTTACAAATCGAAACCTTGGCGGCTGACATGAGCAGTTGCCGGAAGAAAGGCTCTTCAGTTACGTTGAAAAAGTCCAATTTATCATAGTGGATAAGTCTTGTAAACTCGTTCAGCTAAAATAATATTCAAGAATTAATTCAACAGTGGCTAAATATAGGTCAAAATTATTTAAGATGTCCTCCTAAACATCTTTTCTATCTTCTATGCCCGCGCAGAAAATAGTAATGAGGGCAAAACCTATCAGGAATAATTTAAGCAGAGAGATCAATAAACTTTTAAAAAATTATCAGGTTTTTCGTGTTCCAATTTTTAATATTTTAGTACGAAAATTTGTTTTACAACCTCAAAAACAGAAGTCACTTCCAATATCTTTGTCACAAAATCACTTCTGAAGAATAAATTTAGGCATAGACATATAACCAATAATTAGTTAAAGCAGTATTATTTGACTTATGTTCTATGAAAACTTTGGAAATTTTTAATCAAAACCTTTTCTCGCGCTCGTTCTTCGTTTGTGAGCATATCACATAAGTTGTTCATGTGTATCTCTAGCAGATCCTTGATACGATCGCAAATTCGTACGTGGCTTTCATGGTTTTGCAGGGCTGATACCTATTATAAAACAAATGAAACTTATAGATTCTTTTAATATTATAAGTTACCTGGTCAAGAATGTTGATCAGCGGCTTATTTAGCGACAAAGTCACCGGAGACGAATACTTGACTAATTCCATCTTGTGTTCCGCATCTTCTCTGGCCTCAAACTTTAGTTGTGATGGACGAAAAAGAAAATTACATTCGCGTAGTCTGTGATCGACTTGAACGACACCTTTGAAACCGGCAAATCGAAACTAAATTAAAAGAGCACTTAAATTTTAAGTTTTTCTCATATCTCACATACATTTTGATGGGGTAGAATAATAAATTGAATAGATCCAAAATATAACTAAATAGGAGAATACTTATTATTTTCATAATGTCAAAACTAATATTTTCCCAGCATTACAGAATTTTTTAAATGAACAAAATTTTTCGCAACATTACAAGTTCCTCTCATGTGAAAGATTAAATTATTTCAAATATTTAGTCTACCTGGAAGCAAGAAGGAATATTCTGCAATTGCAGATCCCCCGCCATATGTCTTGCTGCTTCCTTACTGACGCTTCCACAGCCGTCAGAGAAAACATACGGACTTCCATAGCGGTCTGCGCCTCCAGTATAATCAATAGTCATCTTATAACTAGACATATCCACACCGGATTCCTGCAAAATATTAATTTAACATCCGTTTCCAGTATAAAACCAACATTTATTTCATTAATTAACAAAGAAGAAAATAAATTATTCCTAGTCATTTATTTCGATCTGATTCCGCATTCAAGAAATATACAAAGTGAACGTTATTTGGAAAAACCCACCAAAGCTTGGGTAAAACATTGGCCAAGCCTGGCCATCATCTTTGGAATACTCGTGGTGGAAAATGATCCAAATTGCTGGCGAAATTTGTTAATCTCCTGGATGCTTTCGTTCATGAACACACAGCCAGCATCGCGCAGTTGTGAATTTGATGCACCGACATGGTTAAACACTCGACCTAGAAAAACTCAAAAAATTCCCATAGTTTAATATTATAAATTATACCTGCAATTTCGAAGCCTGTTTTTAAACGTTCGCCAATAAACTGATTGATCAGTTTAAACGTGACATTCTTTTTGTGCACTCTCGACCTAAAATTACTGTATTCAAATAGCATGAAAATTATTACGAAAACTTTACCAATCTTCGTCTCGGAAAATAACGCGTAGAAAACTATCTGGCGGATATTTTGTTGGATTATAGCGGAATACGCGATTACTCATGAGCATTTCTATAATGCGTTACAATTATTACTATTTAGCTTGCTTACTAGTTACTATTAAGCCTTTAATCTAAGCATGTATTTTAAGATTATTTTATAAATTAGAAACTAGGTTAAAAATTAATTTAAAGATATTAGAATGACTAATAATATACCTGGTGGGAACAAAATCATCCTAGAAGGAGTGATCATCACCTGCAAAAGTAACATAATTGTGTGTTTTGAATAGGCCACAACTATTACCTTTCTAATCTTTATATAACCATGTCTATTCATGTCGTTATGTTTCGCCGCATTGGTTATACGCTGGTCATATAGCTTTTTGAACAATTCAAGCAAGTCGAATATCTGAAGTTATGCTTTACATTTAGCACGTAAACAACTTCAAACTTCTTTGTGCTCGTCTAAAGTGTTGACAATCGATTCGAGCACTGTCAAAGTTATCTCTTTGTTTCGATAATGACATCCTAGAACCTCTTTCAAGAATCTGAGTCGGTATCCGTCGTTAATTAGATACGCCTGAAATAAATTTCGCTTAAATTTATTTAAACGTTTTACGTACCAAAATAACTCCGCCTCTGCAAAAGAGAGCCTCGAGCGTAAACATCACTTCGAGTCCAATACTTCATTCTTGATGATAACAAGCGATTATGAAGTCTTAACTTAATGCAGGATTTTTGGTCATACTGACATAAGGATTCGTAATATTAAGGAATTCATGATCTTTACGATCCAAATAAGACAATTATGGCCACGTAATCAATTCTAAAAGCAGTATCGTCAAGATCAATCGTCAAGCAAAAATGGATTGCCGTCGTCCCAAGTAGCACATCTCAAAATAAGAATAATTAACTTCCAACGTCGACAATATATATATACGAGTAGTTTTTGCTTATCTGTACCCCAAATTTAATTTCAAGTGTGGTAAGGTATTGGAGATGCTTCTAGAACATTTCGGATTTTTCTGGAATGGACCAGGATAATAGTTTGATGACCTTCTAGAACATTTTAATGAAATCCAGAATGTTCTAGAAGCTTCTAAAATGCCATAATAAACATATAATTAAGTTTGGAGTACTGATAAGTGGAAAGTGTCCATGTTTGTTAAAGCACCGCGACAACTCCCACCCGCGACATCTCCCATCGCAAAGGAAAAACTCTTATTAAAAGTTATGGGGTGCATGGGAATAGGGCTCAGGGACGGCAGACGGTTAGAGATTCACACTATTTCGTGGTCCCTTTCGCACGCTACTCACTTTCTCTAGTATGAGGTGGGAGTTGTCGCGTGGGAGATGTCCCGGTCCGTTTGTTAAGATTCTTTAAAGATCGCTATTATGGAAAGGGTAAATGGCGATAATCTTTAAAGATAGCTATTATGGAAAGGGTAAATGGCGATAACTCTATACCTATACCACCATTTGCCATTACTAGAGCATTTTGAAGCACTTTAAAGATCGCTATTATGGAAAGGGTGAATGGCGATAATCTTTAAAGATAGCTCTTATGGAAAGGGTAAATGGCGATAATCTTTAAAGATAGCTCTTATGGAAAGGGTAAATGGCGATAACTCTATACCTATATCACCATTTGCCATTACTAGAGCATTTTGAAGCACTTTGAAGCATTTTGAAGCACTTTAAAGATCGCTATTATGGAAAGGGTAAATGGCGATAACCCTATACCTATATCACCATTTGCCATTACTAGAGCATTTTGGCTTCGTGTTTTTCAGGGAGGAACAAGTCGTTTCAAGCGCTACGTATTTTACCATTACTTTACAATAATGAGCCAAGTAGAAAAATAACTAAGCAGTTATCAAAACTTCTTTTTTATTCAACAACTTAAATAAGAATTTTTTACAGGAATCCCTAAGATATGGAAAATAAAAATAATGGATAACATGGCTATATCGAAACATGAAAATTGATTGAATGTTATAATGGATCTCATAACCGGTGGCATATGCCAAAAATAACTAACCTCTCCCCGTTTTTACGAGATCTATTTCGCTGAAGTTCCTCGTTGTTTTTCTCCTCTCTTGGCTTGTCCCCGTAAAGTTTAATAACATGTACGGCGCTCTAAAATTTTTTCATCATTTCAAATATTTCATCTATAAAGTAACTCTTCTTAAGATAATCGGCGGATGTTTTAAGCGGAGAAACAGAGTCGGTGAGTTAGGATTTGTTTCATAATGCAAGAATATCTGCTGGATGGACGAATATTTGATTTGCAACTTGATTGCGTGGATCACTCTATGACCAGTTCCTGTAATGTACAGAATTTAAGAATCATTTAAAATATCATTTCCTCATTTACCTGGTCGCTTGTAGGCAAAGGTGATAAATAGCAGCCTACGATCATGCTCAAAACTGACTTGCATTCCGAGCATTTTGGGATCGGGATAATCAATGATGTATCCTATGCCATACTCCCGGTTCAATTTATCTTCAGTAAGCGGTGCTACGTGTCTGTGCATCAAAATTTGTGAATAATGCACAATACTGCAAAAGTCCAGAGATTTCAGCAGAAAATGCGAGTCACAGGGGCTGAAATGTTGAAAATTATTGGTCAAAATGTTTAAAAGTTAATATTTTAATAGTGGTATATATTTTTGTCAGGGAGCCTCAAGATAACAATCAAGATGAAATTTTTGGGAAACCAAATGGATTCAAACAATAAGGAATTAATCAAAAATTAAACTTTAAGAAACTTGTGAAACATTTTTGAAGCGATAATCCCCATATGGTCTTTTCCTTAGAAAGAAGCAGGATTGTACCTATCAATAATAAAAGACCATTTTTTAGTTCAAGCTAAGGGGAACGTAAAATTTGAGGAGTAAAAATCGTCACTAATGCAATTTTTGCATGATTTTTGGAGTGAAAACAAATTCATAAAATCAGACCAAACTCGTCTCAGACAACATATTAATGAGGAAAAATTGTTTTATGGACAGAATGGTTATCGAAAACGAAATCAAAAATCTTGAAAACTTTGCTTCATAAGTGCTTAAAAATTTCCGTTTTTCACTGTTTCTTGTTATAAAATATAAATATAGTAGTACCTGTGGTTGTTAATGAATATGCCAGTTTCCGTAAGGATAGTAAATCGTAAAATATCAGCGAATTGGAATTGGTTAATTGCTCCTCCCACAGCAATTGCTAGCTCACGGATGATGTCCACGATGACGTCACCCAGCTTTTTATGCGTGAAATGTACGGTGTAGTCTATGTGCCTGTCGTCATCGCTCAGTTCAATGTCATCCGCGTTATCGATACCATCCACAACATTGATGAAAAGTGCGTTACCATTGAAGTCAATGCCAATGCCAGGTTGATAGTTCGCAAACAACGCCTGTAATTTTACCAGAGCCTATAATATTGTGTGTTAATTTTCAAAATTATCTCCAAAATAAAGAGAAATCGAAATTCGGCTCAAATTAATATTCTCTGAAAATCTGATTCATCAAAAATAAACAGTAAACGAAGAATAATTTTACAAAATGAAACTTTCATAGGGATCTAAATTTTTAATTTTATATTACTTTTAATTTTTAATAATATGAACAATATTAGAATTTTAGAAGAGGTATTTTAAAAATACCTCTTCTAAAACTTTCGAAACCATTTCTCCTGCAGGTTCTGGATCCATGTATTTCTGGTTATCATGCAGCTTGAAAACAATTTTGATGCTTCCTTCCTCTTTGTTATGATTCATGTTGATGGTTAGTAGTGACGAGAAAAGGTCGCTGTTGCAAGTTTTAGCGATTCCACCCAAATATCGTTGAAGTCCAACTTCGATGTTCTAAATGAAAGTTTCTTAAAAATTATTTAAACTTCATATCACACAAAGAACGGCACTCAGACAGAGAACTTTATTGCGAAATTATTTTACTCTTATCACACAAATCAATAGATTTCTGTGATGGGATACTGTACTCTGAATACTGTATTTGGTACTTTGACCTACTTTGGCCTTTTATGATACGTTTTGAATCATTCTTAGCTTTATCATCGAAGGTTTCCAAGTGACACTGAAAAACATGTCCTACAACAAATGCTGCTTTTGAAGTCGTTTTATAGACACAAAACAAACTTTAACGGATTTCTCGACAAAGACAGTTATAGTACATACAGTTGTAATTAAAGAATTTAATCTACCTTAAGGAGTCTGCAGTAAAGGCCTCTGCCAGAAAATTTGTCAAAACTTTAGGCTAAAGTGGAAAGGTTTTAAGACAGAAAGGAATGAAATAATACCTGAAGTAAATCGATATACAGGACGATGTTCCGTCCCGAACGGTTTACCCAACCTCACAGCAACAGTCCAATAACAGTCCAGCAGATGTTGCCTTCTGAAATAGTAACAATATATAATGTTACGTATCATAATAAAATGAACAAAACATCGATTATACACCATGAAATAACTGACTAGGATGTGAGAAACGAGACAAAGGATATGACTGATATACGTATTGCTATAAAAGTCGGCTTGACAGAAATCAGAAAATTTGATATCAAATGAAATCATCGAAGTTCTATTAATAAAATTTTTACAAAGTACTAATCATAAGTTACAATCATAACGACTTTATATCACGGTCGTCAGCTATTTGTAGTACTGTCAATGGAATATATAAAGGAAGAGTAATAGAGCCAGTGTCCAAAAGTAACGAGATATTCTTCAAAGATATCTCATTAAGCGACAGTAATACAGCATGGGTATGATTGGGATTGAATGTTTATGCTATGTCGGGCTATCGTGTAAATAAACAAGCCAACACAAATTCCTGATCCCTATCACTTGTATATGTATTTAACAATTTGGGATCATATTTCCTTATATTGGACATTTTATGAAATGCACATCAATTAACTTTTTAGCCATCTCAGTAATTCATGTGGAAATATTCAAATATTCTATACCATAAGTTCTAACTTTATGATAATATTATAGTGCTTCCATAGAGCATTCAAAATGGTAATGCAGAATCTGAGAATAATTGCATCTTTTCTCGCTTAGAAGCCTGATTTTTAACTATATCAAAATTTGCATATTCCATGATTTGTGAGTGAAGGTTGGTCGAATTTCATCAAACTTTTTGTAGGCCGATATCAAGTTTTCGACAGTTACTGCATTTCTATGATAAAAGAAAGATGCAGTACTGTAGCAAGAGTCAGACGAAGTTTTGCTATCTCAAAAGTTTTGAACAAGTCTATAAATTCATTCGACAAAAGAAATAATGTTATAGTATCAGCGCCTGTTATAATGGATCGGGTGCCTATACAAAAGCGAGAGTTTTGGTTAAGCCGACGTGTCCCTAGCACAGAAAATCATCACATGATGAATAAAAAATCTCAATAAAGCAGCAACAACCGAGATGAAAAGGAGAGAATGATTAAGCGACTGAAGGGGGTAAGGGCTGGAAGGATGGCTGTCCGTATTTTAACCCTTGATCAGAGCGAGCGGCACTACATTGTTCTCTGTTTGGGAACGGCCACAGAATGATGAATAATAGCAGCACTCCCCTCGCATATATTACAAAATTGGTTCAACAATTATTTTTGGAAGGAAACGAGAGCGAAAGAAACGGCAGCCAAAATTTGACATTAATGAGACCGTTGTTTACAGTATCTCGACTGTTAATGTCTTAGAAAGAAAAACATCGTGTTGGAAAAGGATAGGCGTTGTAATTGATAAGGAAATTGTTTCGCAATACAAACATTCTTTGAAACCGTACTTTTGAAAACACAAAAATTCCTGAATCAAATTATTCAAAAAGGATAGTCACTTTTTCTAAGACTAAAGGTGCTGCAAATATTCACAATTTAGGACCCCATCTAAAGCTCTCATGACAACTGAGAGCCGAAAATTGTATGGAAGTTCGAAAAGCACAGTTCTAAGAATATCGAACTAATATTTTACTTCGGAATGACGCACTTTGATGCCCAAAGAATGAAACATAAATTTGCATCGAATTATAAAAAGTCTAAGAAAAGATGTGTGCAAAGTGCTCCTAAATATATCACTTCGTATAAAAAAATTTCATTTTGGAATTATTCTTAAGCATAGAATTGTACAACACTTGTACGCATCGAACTTGTACGCCTTACAACCATTTTTCTAATCTCATATTTGGTCTCTACGCTTCTCATGAATGATTTTTTATTAAAGTCACAAACTTGGATCATCCAAAAAACCGGACAATGTTGGAACATATAGAATTTTATCTCGAACGTTTGACTCCCGGAAAAATAGCAAAAATACTGGAATACATTTTTATTCCGCATATTTTCCGTCTTTCCAAATTTCCTGTATATTTTCAAGTTCTATTATATCTATTCTCACAATCACATTCTCAGCTCTGTACATCTAGAACTGATTTGTTTGGCCCTTTGTACTATCACTTTTGTACATTAAGCACCTTCGATAAAGAATAATAAGGTGTAACTAATTTACACTGAACTACTTAGCCAAAGTGTAGTGTTAATGCAACGTCACGCTATGCCTCGTGCCGAGATGGATTGAAACGAGTATTCAGTAAAATGTGAGACATAAGCGGAATAAAAAGCATAACTGTGTCAAAAAATTGTAATTCCGCGATCGAATGATCGTCTTGATATAATAATGCAAACTGTGTTCACATGCTTCTAGAAGATTCCTTCCCTCAAAATTGTTCTCGACTTTTTTTACTTGTTCATTGTTTCGAAATCTGAGAGTGCAAAAAAGAGTTCAAATTTGAGTGGTTTTGAAGAGATACGAACTGTATTGGCAAAACGCCCATTTAATTGACTTTTCCATTTCAAGACACAGAACGACGAGAAGAGACTCTCGAATAACGAGTTGTCTTTGTTCTATGTTGCAAAGATGAAGCTAATTTATCAAATCCGCGTGAATTCTGTCATACAAAGGCAAACTTTTAATATTTTAGATTGCTTAAAGGCAAAATGCCGGCGGTAAAAGGTGATGGAATGCGTGGATTGGCAGTGTTTATCTCGGACATTGTAAGTGACTTTGTTGAGAGATTGTTCAACATCGTTTTAGTAAAGCTAATTATTTTCCAAGTCTAGCTCGGTGCCGATATTCTCATAAGTACATTCATAGCAGAAGTCCATGAATTTCTGTGCTAAATTGCAAATTTTATGACAATAGATGCTGCATTGTTTAAATCGGAACTTAAACCGTAATTCATAAAGATTTGTCTTTTTGAGCATGGAATATTATTGAAAAAGAAAAATATGTGATGGAATCAGCTCTTAATGAGATTCGATCCTGAAATTCGAATTATTTTGGATGTGTAAAATCCAAACGCTAAATAGTATAAATTTTAGAGAAATTGCAAGAGCAAAGAGGTCTGTTTTATTTATTTTTCAGACTTCCTATAATACGTGAAATGAATTTCAGGCCGAATTAAAAAGGATAAACAAGGAGTTGGCAAATATTCGCTCAAAATTCAAAGGTAATGTAAGTGTGTTTAGCAGGCAAATCTATAATTTTGTCTATTACAGGTGATAAAACACTCGATGGCTACCAGAAGAAGAAATATGTGTGTAAGCTATTATTCATCTTCCTTCTTGGACACGATATCGACTTTGGGCACATGGAGGCCGTCAATTTGCTTTCATCCAACAAGTACACCGAAAAACAGATTGTAAGCATTTTTCATTGTGACATTTGTGAGCTAAGTATTTTGGATGGGCATGAGAGATTAAAAATTTGTTATAGTGCATTTGAACAAAGCTAAGGTTACAATGGACAAAACTTGATGCGTGGTCAATAATTAATTTGAGTTAATTTGGGTTTAAACAGGCTATTGAAAATACGAAAAAAAGCATCTAAACTCAATATAGTAAAAACGAAAAAAGTAGTAGTAGTAAAAACGAGAAGGCAAATAATGGTGAGCGTGAGAGATAAATTATTAAATATTAATTTAATTTTAATTTTCCAATTTAAAATTTTAATTTCAAATTGTGATCAGACGCAGACTTATTATGAATAGATTAAGTGTTCAATAAAATATTGTTAATTTACATTTCAGGGATACCTCTTCATCTCAGTGTTGATAAATCTCAACTCGGAACTTATCAAACTCATTATTCAATCGATCAAGAATGACATTTCCTCCAGGAATCCGGTTCATGTTAACCTCGCTCTACAGTGTATTTCCAACATTGGTAACTATTTGCTTTTATAGTTATGTATGAGTTACTAAGAAATTTTGAATAGTCATTAACTCGATAGAAAATTAACTAAAGCAAAAATAATTTACAACATTTCCCGGTTGAAGTATTTTGAGTGGCTTTATCATTTAATGTTATTTAGAGCATAATTTATAGCATAAACAATATATTTAGAATTATAAATAATTATATACTACGGATGTGATGTTTTTAGGTTCCAAGGATATGTGCGAAGCTTTTGCTCATGATCTACCAAAGCTGCTGACCTCTGGGTATGATTCATATTTTTTATGCTATATAAGTAATTTAGGTTTATCATTTTTCAGGGATACTGTAGATTTCGTGAAGCAAAGCGCTGCCCTATGTTTGCTCAAACTGTTCCGTACATCGAACGATGTGTTGTTACCGAGCGAATATTCTGTCAGGATCGTACACCTCCTTAATGATTCACACCTGGTTTGTTAATCTCGTTTGCGTTCAAAATTTGCATAGACAATAATGGTGAGGGTAGTTTGTAACTGAAATCAAAGCCTAATAATTACAGTTTATTTTTGGGAGCCTGTAAAATTTATGGATACATTTATATTACCCATTTTAGGGTGTAGTTACGGCTGCGGCATCGTTAATTGAAGCTCTTTCAAAGAAGTGGCCCGAAGAGTACAAAGGATGTGTGTCCCTATCTATTGCACGCTTGAGCAGGGTATGGCTAAAAAATCACTTTTCACCAATATTACATAAACGGTTACAGATCGTGACGAGTACTTATACCGACCTACAAGATTACACCTATTATTTCGTGCCTGCTCCTTGGTTATGTGTCAAATTACTTAGATTGTTGCAAAATTATCCACCGCCAGGTATATAATCCTTTGCTTTTATCGCTAAATACACTGAAACTAAAATATTCTAGAGGAACCAGGAAACAGAGCTAGATTATTAGAAGTCTTAGAGGTTTGCATTGATATGTACTGCTTATTTTTCTGATTAAACCGTTATCAATTACAGGGGATTTTGAACAAAGCTCAAGATGCGCCGAAATCGAAGAAGGTACAACATGCCAATGCTAAGAATGCGGTGTTGTTTGAAGCTATTGCGTTAATAATTCATCACGACAGCGAGCCAAGTCTTTTGGTTAGAGCATGTAATCAGCTGGGAACATTTTTGTCGCATCGCGAAACGAATTTAAGGTATAATTTACGTATTGATTCTAGTCGTTTGATGAAAATAAATATACTAAAAATTGCTTTTACACCTGGGTTGTCTGGTTTGGACGCATATGTTTTAGACACTGCGTCCTTACCAAAAAATCTAAAACAAATGCCCGTTACACGATAAATAATGACTACAACATACGTTGCTAAATACTAAGAACTTGTAGTGCTTATTCCTCGCAGTACCTCGGTCCAAGCAAATTAGTATACTGATGATAATTATATAACCTCAGTTGCACTTTTTCGGCACTTCTGCAAATTTATATGCGTTTATATGTTAGTAGACTAAAATTATGTTTTAAGCGTATTAATGGTTTATATTTGGGGCGAAGCTGAAAACGTTCGGGTGGAATTTGGAGGCGGCTATAGAGCGACATATATGTAATTTCTTTTAGATATCTGGCTCTTGAATCGATGTGCCTATTGGCGACCTCCGAATTCTCTCATGATGCTGTTAAGAAGCACCAAGAAACAATCATCAACTCGCTCAAAACTGAACGTGATGTGAGTGTGCGTCAAAGAGCTATCGACCTGCTATACGCAATGTGCGACAGAACAAACGCTGAGAACATCGTTGCCGAAATGTTGACCTATTTGGAGACCGCAGACTATTCCATCAGAGAGGAGATGGTTCTCAAAGTTGCCATACTTGCTGAGAAATATGCTACAGACTATACTTGGTACGTTGATGTGATACTCAAGTTGATTCGAATCGCAGGTGACTATGTATCCGAGGAAGTTTGGTACCGTGTCATTCAGGTAATCTAATTTCTCTTCAATTTTCTTTTTAATTTGACCAGTATAAAAACATGACTTTTGCTTCTAATGTAGCAATGATAATAAAAATCGGCTCCGTAAGACTATATAAAACTTGTTGAGCACAATTACATTTAGTAAAATTTATGCTCCACTTAATCGCTAATATACTAAATAAGTTGACAGTTAACTATGGTTTCTTAGTCAAAGTAATTACTTTGATCAAATTTTTATTTATAGTAATAGTTTGTAGCATTATTGGAATAATTGAAAAAAATCATGCTTTAGATCGTTGTTAATCGCGAAGATGTCCAAGGCTACGCTTCAAAAACTGTCTTTGAAGCGCTCCAGAGGCCAGCGTGTCACGAAAACATGGTCAAAGTCGGCGGATATATACTTGGTGAATTCGGGAACCTCATAGCAGGCGATCCTCGATCTAGGTTTGTGATCTGCCATTATGTATATTAATGCATATGGTTGACTTTCAGTCCACAAATCCAATTCGAACTGCTCCACAGCAAATATCATCTCTGCTCTATCGCAACAAGATGCTTACTCTTAACTACTTACGTCAAATTCTGTAATTTATTCCCAGAAATCAAATTCCATATTCAAGAGGTGCTACAAGCAGATCATAATATTAGGTTTGTCACAGTTTTTAAAGAAGCTTTAGTTGAATTGCCGGCTAAAATAGAATTGATTTTGAAAATTTTGCTAAAATTGAATTGCCGGCTAGATATATTTTTACCTACTCATATTTTACCTAATTTCATAAAATTCTCAGATTTAATTTTTTGAGTCGATATTGCACAATTTGTAATTCCATTCGTGATTATATTATTCGACAAACTTTAGAAATCCCGATGCTGAGCTTCAACAGCGAGCTGTTGAATATTTGCAACTTAGCCGAGTGGCTTCGCCCGATGTATTAGCTACCGTAAATTTTTTCGATGAATGATACCGCTGTTAAAACTAAATTCATGTTATTGTAGATTCTGGAAGAAATGCCGCAATTTCCAGAAAAGGAAAGCAGCCTTTTGGCCAAATTGAAGAAAACCAAACCACAAGTTGAGGAAATGGAAAATCAAGTCGCTGAAAAGAAACAACGTCCATCGGCTGTAATGAATCAGCGAAAGGTATTATTTCAATAAAAAATGTATATCATAATTTGCAAGTAATTCGAGCAAAATCAGTGGTGGCATTCTAACTAATAGGAAATCGTAGGTATCTAGTAGAAAACACGTGTGTTATAAAATGAGATTATATCCAGAACATTTGCAACAATTCAGACTCCAAAACTTAATACGCAAATTTACATTTAAATCTCATTTTATTGTCAACGGAATAGGCAAAAAGAATATATAAATTATATATAAATATATAATCATTTGCCAACATAAATGGACGATTTTTCAGCAGAAAACACAATGTTTCAAATTTTTGCAGATTGCATTTGCATTTTCAGTTTTCCATGTTAGAAAGATAGGCCATAGCAAATTAGTATAGTACCATTTTATTAGCTAAAGCCAGTAAAGTTATGAAAGTACGTCATTTCGAGGATAAGAGACATTGTCTGACAATTATAGGATACAGCGCAATCGGCAAAATTAGTCGATTTTGACAATGGAATCACCAATGGCTCAACGGCAGGAAACAATTCAGGTGACCAGCTAGCGGATATCTTCGGCAATTTATCAAACAATGGTGTGGCTAGCAGTGATGTCAATATACAAAATCGTTCAGATTATACCAAGTACTTTTTAGTCGCATCTTTTAAAATATATAATATGAGGAAATCAAACTTTATTATTTATTGGATACTGAATTGATAGAAACAGAATTATTCGTTGATTATATTCTCGTCCTTGAAAACTTGAAATATTAGACATTTTGATTAATTTTTATAATATAAATAATTCTTTAGATTTGCATTGAAGCAAAATGGACTTCTGTACGAGGATGACATAATACAAATTGGATGTAAGCTGGAGACCCGAACGAATCTTGCAAGGCTTGGGATGTTTTATGGCAACAAAACCCAACATCCTTTCACAAATTTCCTAGCAAATGTTGTATGCCCTGGTGTGCTTTCAACACAGATTATGTGCCAGGTATGTAATTTTTTAATGAAAGCTTACCCAATAATGATTTTCAAATTTTATATTGCTTAAAAATGAACGTGTATATTCTAATTTAATGAATTTTTCCCAAAATAGTGACTAAAGGGAATCTATATGAAAACCTTTAATATTGTTATATTATATTCATATCAAAAATAGTTTTACTAGTTCCGACGGGACCTCAAGGCGTCGACATTAGTCCCAAAAAGTTAAACTTAACCAATATATGACCAATAAATTATCATTTTTCTATTAAACTTATTCATAAAAGCTGTTATAATTAGAATTGAAACTTCTAAATTTGAATGTGCCATAGTACAATGTTTTTAGGCCAAGCCTGTGGATCCGGATATTGAAGCTGGGGCTCAAGTGCAGCAGCTCATAAACTTTGTATGCCTGCAAGACTTTACAAAACCACCTATCGGGACAGTCTCCTTCGCATATATGTATGCATTTGTAAATCCTAATAGATGTTTACTTTTGCAAATAATTTATTTTAGAGGCAAAGATGGCTCCGCTTGCAAATTCTCAAAATCTTTCTACTTGCCAATATTCATCAACAAATTCTTTGAGCCCACCGATATGACCTCGGAGCAATTCTTTGGGAGATGGAAACAGCTGAGCCAGTATGCGTGTTTCTTATTAAAATATTTGTTAGTTCATCACATTTTAGGCCAGCACAAGAAGCACAGAGAGTCTTTCCTGCCAAATATCCAATCGATTCGGAACAAATAATCGCCAAGGTAATGTTTCTGTTTTGGTATTATAAACATATTTCCTTTTTTGCATTTTTAACGCCAACCTATTAACTTACCAAATTATTACTACTACATGAATGTAAATTGCACTTGTAACTTCATGTTTCAACAAATTCGTCGAACTAATGTTTGCGTAAAATTTATGAACCAACAAATTCATATCAGTAAATTTGAATTGTTAATTAAATATTCTATGGAGATTTTAGTCTTTGACAAAATAAGCATCTTGTGGACAAGTACGAAAACCTTTGGAAATAAAGTATTACTATATTCATAACTAATAATGCCTGAATATTAACAAAACCAATTCCAATACATGAATTATACGTACAGGAAAAAATTCCGTTATAATAATTTTTACAACAACTTAATTTAGTTAAATGGACTCGGTGCTCGTATTCTTACCGGCGTGGATCCCAATCCTGAGAATTTCGTCAGTGCGGGAATTATCCACACGCAAACTGCTCAAATAGGAACGCTGATTCGTCTGGAGCCAAATAAATCTGCAAAGGTGATTAAAGGCTTGTTATTACACTAGTTTACACCAGTCGTTTAGATGTTCCGCTTAACCATCCGCAGCAGCCGAGACATCGTCGCGAACACCCTCGTAGAATTGCTCTCGGAAAACTTCTAAGGAGCCACCGAATCTCTGCATTTTCCTCCTATGTTGTGAACACCAAAGAACTTAGCTCCAAATTTGGGTACATTATATTTCCTATGTTCTCAGCATGAAACACTAAAAATAATCAAAAGTATGTTTTTCTCTAACAATAATTAAAATTATGTCACTTAAAGTGTAAGTTTCGCACTATAAGATTATTTATTTTCTGTGCATTATGATTTCATATTTCCACCAATCTTCCAAGCTTTTCCGAAGCAAAGGCATAAAGCAAACCTCGAAGAGGACATAAAAGCCAGTAGGGAAACCGGTAGAGGGAAACCAGTAGAAAAACCGAACAGTTTTGTAAAAGACTGAGATATTTCGCATAATATTCCCAAAGTAGTATTTTTGTGACACAACTACTTAATATTTTTGAAAGCATTTTCAAATGATTAAAGAAGTAATAAAAATGACTTATTTGAGGTCACTAGATAATCTCATCCATTCCATACATATTTATTTACGTTGCACAACTAAGCTATGTTTTCATCACCATGATTGTAATATTCTTTGTATAGATTTTTATCGAATAAAGTATATTAAAAAAGTGATAACATTTGTCTATGCAACACACAAATTTTGAAAATTCACAAAAATGTATAGGTTCAAAGGGGGAACAGGCCCGTTAGGCTTCTGTAGCCCTTTTACGGTACTGCTGTAAGTTACCAGCAGCGGTAACTTACAGCAGTAGACGAGATATTTTCTTCTCTCTTTCTCCCGCTTTCGACAAATTTTACTATTTCTCAGCTTTTTGCACACTGCTGTAAGTTGTCACTGCTGGTAACTTACAGCAGTAAGTTACAGCAGTACCGTAAAAGGGCTACAGAAGCCTAACGGGCCTGTTCGCCTAAAGCCCCAAGCCTAAGACTAAGTCCGATTGGTGCGTGCACAGCGGTTTAGCCGCAAGCCTAAGTTGGTTTAAGCCTAAATCCCGATTTAGCGTGATGCGCGAAATGTACAACTTACAGCAGTGTGATTACGTTAGAGAAAGAGAAAATCGCTGCTGTAAGTTGTCACTGCTGTAAATACGATTTCCCCGGTTCAAAGTAGTGTTAAAGTTTCATAACTCGAATCCACTCATGTATTGCAGACATTCTTGATTTTAAGGGCAGCAGAACTTTTCTCAATTTATGACTCACAAGCGAGTTCTTAGCAAATCCCGTCTAACGTCATTTTGACTCAAACTCTCAAATGTAACAGCAGCTTCTTGAAACATGTGATGAGAATGATGTGTTTTCAGCTCATATTCCAAAATGTTAGGTATGACAAAAGAGCGGAAAGAACTCTGGTCTTTCAAAATAATTTCTGCCGGTCCACAATGGGCTTGAGAGCGGCATTTGGTGGATAAGCCCCTGAAAGCCGGAGTCTTTCAGAAGGGCAGCAGCACCTGGTTTGTCGCACCCAAAAGAGAATTGAAAGAGATAAGCTGCTTTGATAGGAAAATACACACACAAACCACCTTCATGCTATCCTTCTTCGCAACAACAACCCAAGAATACCCGACAATTGGTAATGGCTCTCCGGAGCAACCCTAGACCATTATTCCGTCACTCAAATCCTTTCTAAAGCACTGCACAATGGCTTTGGCCTAAGAAATTACTCATAAAACAATATCAGTTTTGGCATTCGTTGCCGCCCCTATGCCAATCTTCTGGTTTGTTAAAGTTACAATTTTAGTAACAGTGCCGTGTAGATGTCAAAAGAAAACGTCTCTCATTTACCAACGACTATTCAACTATGAATTTTTTAATTGGTTATGCTCGTGAGTACAGTCGAGTCTCTTTATAACGGTTCTCTATATAACGGCGGTGAAATTTGGACTCACGGGGCCAAAATATGTGGAAATGGATCTCTATATAACGGCGTTCTCTATATAACGGCGATTTTGTCCGGACCCGAGACCGCCGTTATAAAGAGACTCGACTTTACTTTTATATGCTTGCGTGTATGGTATTTCATCGTTTTTGTACAAAATACTTACCAGCCCGTAATATAGCTAGCTGTCCGACCAATTCGAGCATTTATGGAACCCAAAGTGTTGATGAACTTATATTTATTTCAAAAACTTATTTCGATAATGGCCTAATTTGCTTTAGGAGTTGTTCCGAAAAAGCATAAAATGCCGTAGAAAAGAGTTCGGTACGCGCAAATGGCGATTTGAATTTGCGCCAAAACATAATTGCATGCCAAAGGGGTTAAAAGGGGCCGCTGAAAATTTTTAATAAGGGTCATTACTCGGCAGGGGTCTCCTCTGGAGATTGGTAAAAAAATGAGTGGGGCCTTATTAGAGTAAAAATTTGGGCATATATTAATTTTGTACCAAAAAGTCTTAGTTTTGTACCAAAAAGTCTTAATCTTGTACCAAATCTTTGCACCAAATTTATTTGAGCATATTCCTGACCATTTTCGGCTGGGATTTTGTACCCTTTATAGGTTTTCGGCCATGCTGAGTCTGAATTTGACATTAGTTTTGACCTAGGGTCGACCCTAAGGGTCGAAATGACTACCCTTTTTTGGTTAACAAAAATGGTCCAAAAACGCTTTTTTGACGCGTAAAGGGTAAAATAATTACAGATTCGGAATCAGCGCATCGAATTACCCATAAAACTACTCATTGCAGAGAGTTTTGACACATTTTCAAAAAATCGATTTTTTCAGTTTTCGGACCATAGGGGGGACCACATGGATTTAAAAAAATTAAGGGTAGTCATTTCGACCCTTAGGGTCGACCCTAGGTCAAAACTAATGTCAAATTCAGACTCAGCATGGCCGAAAACCTATAAAGGGTACAAAATCCCAGCCGAAAATGGTCAGGAATATGCTCAAATAAATTTGGTGCAAAGATTTGGTACAAGATTAAGACTTTTTGGTACAAAATTAAGACTTTTTGGTACAAAATTAATATATGCCCTAAAAATTTTCACAGTCAACACTTTTCCCTATTAGAGGAGGCTCCTCTGGAGGGTTTCCTCTGGACATTGGCAAAAAAAATTTGAGTGGGGCCTTATTAGAGTAAAAATTTTCACAATGAACACTTTTCCCTATTAGAGGAGGCTCTTTTCAGCATCAGGAAATCTCTAATAGGGAAAAGTGTTGACTGTGAAAATTTTTACTCTAATAAGGCCCCACTCAATTTTTTTTGCCAATGTCCAGAGGAAACCCCTGCCGAATAATTCCCCTCATTAAAAATTTTCAGCGGCCTCTTTTAACCCCTTTGGCATGCAATTCTGTTTTGGCGCAAATTCAAATCGCCATTTGCGCGTACCGAACTCTTTTCTACGGCATTTTATCAAAGGATTTTCCTCGACATAGTGATCTTAAAAGACTTGCGTGCCTTACAAAATAATTTTGATTTTTACTCCGGATTATATTAAGACTTCTTTACTGCTTAAATTTTTCGTCACTCCTCTTTGGGTGACTCATTAACACTGGCCATTTCATCTGTGTGTTGTAGACGGACATTTCATAATTTTATTTCAAGGACAATAAAACAATACATAGACATATCACATACTTTAATGCTCATGCAACAGTTAACCTTATAATAAATATGAAAGTCCATCCGACGGATAGATATACGGAGGGCAAGAGTTCTTCCAATCTAGCTTAGTCCAGCATGAGTCGCCTTGAGGTTCAAAGCTGTGGGCCTTTTATAGCGGGAATCTCGGCTGTCTTTGCCCGAGAAAGGGCCCGCCTTCTAACAAAAAGGGAGCACACTTGGCCGGCTGCGCACGGCCAAGTGCACAGCTCACTACATCCTCCCCCGCGGGCTGGATGCTGGACCCCAGCATAATAAGTGGTCAGCGGAGGGACACAAACAATTGATTGAACTATCAAAGGGACATTCATACAAATTGGACAAAAGTGGTTCGATAACATATACATAAATGTGAGACAGGGACAAACATGGAGTTAGTTTCAACGGCAATAAAACAGTGTAACGTATAAGACAAAACTACGTGATAATATTTAAGGAATACATGAATAAATGTTACAACAAAGTAGTGTTATTATTAATAATATCATTTATGTTCGAGGAATGTGTACTTGCTAATTTCGATACATGAAATGTCGATGCCATTTTTCTTTTCGGACAACTTTAACTAGATTGTTTTAATCGAAATCATTTTTGTGGTTCGAAGGATGGCCTACCCTAAGTGACAGTCAAATGGTGGGGAGGCTTTATTGACAAGTATCGTTAGTAAGTGGCCTAAAGGCATTGTTACGGCCGAAAATGAGAGCAATGGGTGCTGGGGATGAACCCGAGCAAAGAAAAAGGCCGTCACCCCCAGAGACTGTCAAAGAGGGATAGGACATTTTCTAACAGACAAAAATGGCTCAATCAAAACAAACTAATGTCGGTTGTGAGTGCAGCTGTGGCTGGGCGTTGGAGTCGTCGGCGCAGTGAGCGAGGTGGCATTGGCATATAAAAGTAATTGTTCAAAAGAGTTGTTGACAAACAGTGACCAAGAGTATTAAAAGCCGTGTGGGAGAAACGGTTAAATAAATTGGGATTACAATAAAATATAACTGTTGAAGGAGAGATAAGGGGAAATCGTAGAGTTTAAAGGCCAAGTGACCAAACGCGAGGCGTAAGGCGTAGTAAGGAGTGAAAAGAGCGCGCGCGACAGAAAAATACGCAAAAGTTCAAGAAAAAAAAAGTTTGAAAATCTGGGCTTGGGGTTCAGTGTTGGAAAAGTGAGTGTCTTTAAAAGCTGTGCTATTAAATATTGCCTAAAATTTGTGAAAAATGAGCAGCAACGGAACGGTATTTATTCCTACGGGTCGGCATGATTGTAGCGAGGTCGCGTGTGCTGAGAATGAGAGATGTTGGCGTCCGTATGGGTATCTTAAGTTTATTCTTAAAGTGAAAATATGTTAATTGAAAGTTTC